>JZKD02S0182486.1:941909-955734 GCA_000966675.3 Picea glauca | reverse complement strand
TCTTATAGAGCTTGCTGAAAAACGTTTTGCAATTCGGCAAGCTGGACAGAGGCTGGATCTGCAGCCTGCTCTGATACCATGAAAACGGACCTGCAAGACAGAAAACGAATTGCAGAACAGAGAAAGAATGAAGAACGAATCTGCAATAACAGAAAACGAATTGCCAGGAACCAAATGCAAAAACACCACACCGGATCTCATTATTGAATTCATATATAAAGGAAATTACATGCAGGAAATGCTTCGTAAATAACGAAGCGACTAACAGCCTAACTCGGTGATGAAAACAAGAGACCAAACGCTTTGCAGTTAACTAAACAATCAAAGGAACGATTTGCTCAATCAAAGGAGCAAATCGCGGAGCAAATCATGGAGAAAATTGCGGAGAAAATCGTGGAGCAAATCGCTCAACTTATTCGTCTAACAAAATGGACATGTAAACCCAATAAAAAATGATGCAATAGAAATAAATATAAATAGACATGTAAACCAAATAAAAAAAAATGATGCAATAGAAATATAAATAGGACCATCTCCATCAGTAATAGAAAAAAACAATGCTTGAATCCCAAGATGCAAACCAACAAAAACCTTTTCACTGCCCCCGTCCGTAGCTTTGGGGAAAAGGTTTTAAAAATGGATATTACCAGGAGAAGAAGTTAGCCGTGGAAGTTCCATTACTCACCCTCTCCCATTACCTCTACAAAGTCTTGCATCTCTCTCTCAACCGAGTTCTCTTGCACGTGATTTGATACGACAGCAACAAAAAATAAGTGAACTTAATGAACCATTCAGATAGCCAGCCCAGTGCTCCTGCACAAAATAAATGAACTGAATAGACAGCCAAACAAAAAAACAGAGAAACAAATATCAACTAGGCATGATTGATAAACCAAGAGATACATACATTTTCAACTGTAAGAGAAGGGAGACGGGGTGTCTACTGAGATAAACACCAGACTTTTGTAGTCCTTCCCAGCTTTCAATCTTAGTCGCTTGATGGAAGCCACCGCGCATTAATGTGAGATGAAAAAGAAGCAGAGCAGAAAAAAATACTGAAGTTGAAACTCAATGCACCATTCAAATATTTTCTACCTCCTCTAATCTAGGGTTTTTAACAGTACATCTTGTGCCTCGTCATTTCAACGGCGTCTTTTAGCTTTTTCAATGTCTTTTAGCGTTTTCAATGGTAACTTTTCTATTTTTGTCATCTAACCGTTGAGAGCATATTTTATGTTTGAATTGAACATTTACACGGGTTTTTAATACTCCATCTTGTGCCTCGTCATTTCAACGTTTATATTTTTGTCATCTAACCGTTGAGAGCATATTTTATGTTTGAATTGAACATTTACACGGTTTTTTAATACTCCATCTTGTGCCTCATCATTTCAACGTTTCTATTTTTGTCATCTAACCGTTAACATCTTTTTGAGTTGTTTTTAAGCCGAATTGCAACATTTACATAAATGAGTAATGGGATCAACACAAGACAGTTAAGGAAAATATATTTGAAATTGAATTCAAAATTCAACTATACCACTGAATTGAATTCAAATTCTCAAGGATGTTTTGTAAATATTGTTTCATGGGAAATTTTGAATCTTACCTTTTCACAAGGCTTATTGTATATAGCATCTCTTTTGGTTTGTAAATAATAGTTTGTGTATGTTACCATAGTTTCTATTCAAATTAGTGGGATGGTTACTTGTCGTAGATGTGTCAACTATTTTGGTCTAATTTCATTTGAATCTTACCTTTTCACAAGGCTTATTGTACATAGCATCCCTTTTGGTTTGTAAATAATAGTTTGTGTATGTTACCATAGTTTCTATTCAAATTAGTGGGATGGTTACTTGTCGTAGATGTGTCAACTATTTTGGTCTAATTTCAACAATAAGTAGTGTATTTTTTGTGCATGTTGTTTGCAAGGATTTCCCAAATGTATGGTTCTATATGAGGGATTGTGTTACTCTTGTTGCAGTTTTAACTAAAGCGAGGTTAAACCCTTGTGCATGTAAAAAGGGATTTCACTCCCATTAATTTACAATGTCATGTTGATAATGGTGTAGCTCTGTTATTACGCCGAAAGGTGTATACCTATTGACAATGAGCACAATTAATCATCTTTTAATCTAAAATTCCAATCTGATGGTTAACAATTGAAGATGCTGGCATATTCTTAGTCGTCCTCCCAAATCAATGAATGTGATTTATTTTTCATAACTTCYTTGTATTTCTRAATGCATCCRTTAACCTGTTTACTTTTTAACATTTACCTAATCATATTMAAAAATTACTGCAGCACTATATGATTGCCACRTTTAAATGATTAACCTTTCATATTACCATTTAGATTTCCTCAACAGTCCAAGAGTTTGATTTTCTAACTACCTGTGCGTTTGATTTTCTAGCTAACTGTGCGTTTGATTTCCTGTGCGTTTGATTTTCTAACTACCTCTGCGTTTGATTTTCATTTTCGCCACGGATTCTACCTCTGATTTAAGCAGTCCGCCCATTCTAACTACCTGTGCGTTTGATTTTCATTTTCGCCACGGATTTAAGCAGTCCGCCCATTCTCTACCATCGATTTCCTACCACGGATTTAAGCAGTCCTCAGCCACGGTTTTGAGTGATTTCCTTAGCTGTCCTTTTGTTAGCAGGCCTTTCGGGGTTAATCAGCCACGGTTTTCAGTGGCTGTGCTAGTCTATTTATCAACGGAAAATTTTCTTTGTTTCTCAGTTTGTCCTTGCGAGTGGTTTTGGCCTTTACTTTCTTTTCTAGTATAATTTTCTTAGTTCCCTTATCATTTAGAAAGAGTTACAGAACAACCTCATTGTTTCTATTTATCGTTATGTCCTTTAGTTGTTAATAATTGATACTCTTAACCTTTTGTTTAAATTCAATATTTTATTCATGACAACAATATTATCGTTTAACATTTAGCATGTTGGTTGTATCTCCATTTATATATTTTCCTTTCTGTATATATTCTAGAACATGTTCATGAAATTAACATTATCATTTGCATCTAACATGGTGGTTGTATTTCTATTTATGTAATTTTCCTTACTCTCATCTAGCATGTTGGTTGTATGTTCCATGGATATAGTTTCCTCTTTGTTCTACAATTATGTTTATACTTTTTATATTGGTTAAGGATATAATCATTTGTCTCTAATATTTATCGTGAAAAATGTATAATGGAATGATACACATTAAAATCCTCTAATATTTAACTAGATTAAAAACAATTATAACTTATCCATAAACTTCAAATTGCATGACAACGGAATATTAAAAAATTACTTTCTTTAGGGAAAACACATGCAAAGTGGAACGTTCCTCCCAAAATTATATTAGAGTTGTCACAGATCCCCACTATGTCACCCCTGAGCTAAATCTCGATCTGAAACTAACTAAGTGGCTTGTTGCAGTGCATATGGTTATAAGCATTACATGAAGATCTCTATGTCATGTAAGTATTTATCAGATTTCACATCTTATTTAGAATGGTGTCTCATTCTTTTTGTTCTTTTTTATTTTAAAATATTTTCCTAGATATTTGACACTTGTATGAGCCTCCTTCTTATTGACCACCTGTGAATTCTCTTTGTATCAATGGATTTTGTCTTTTAACAATCCACCTCAAGCGTGTTTCCTTTTTCCTTATTAATAAAATAATAAATAAAACAATGATTTTTTGAGTTAGATCACTAGGATCAATAATGTGTTGATAATAAAAGAATAAAAATAATAATAAGTATTGAATTTGAAATTCTGGGGTATCACACGCACTCTATGTGCCATACAATTCAAATGAAAGGAAACTCCTCTTGCCTCAGCACAATATACTCGTCCAAAAATCATAACACAATACTACTCCGCTCACACAGGTGGATGGTTCTCATTGAGAGGTTGGTATTCGAGTAGGGATTTATGATTAGAGTGGTTGGAACATATAGGTTAGGATCTCTTCCTATTGGCATAGATGTGATTGGGCCACCATGGAGGGCGCCCACCTTCCTTTTCCAACCAACATGAGGACATGTAGCATTTCGTCAACAATCTTTATTATAGACTTCCCTCGCTAGTCTAGTTCAATAGGGCGTTTCCAAAATAAATAATTAGCATGTCAATTACGTATATCAGTTATTTAATAAACAACCTTTCCAAGTGAAGTGGAATAGGGTGCTCCATAATTTATATTATAATGTTAGTTATGTCATTTAATAACATTGTAAAGAGTGCTTGCCAATTCCACTTTGTAGAGCACTCCATAAATAAAGCAGTAAGTCCCATTTTGTTGTCGAAAACAAAGTCACACAACCTAATAAAGGGTTACTTCTTTTGCTGGATAAATTTTATTGTCTTTTGTTGTTACTCCCAACATCTTCTCTATGCATCTATACATCTTTCCTATTGTGTAGCAATCTCATTTTTCTGCCTCGAAATCATTTTTCATTATTGCATGTTACTTTGCAGGTTGAATTGCATATCAATTGGTGTGAGAGTCTATGACATCCTAAAGAAGCAAAACATTTGATTTTTATGTTATTTATTTCAAAAATAAATTTTCATTTATGAAAATTCATACGTGATATTCTTAAGGTATGTAATGACTATATTTGTGATTGTTGAGCAAGAGTTTGACTTGCCAATTGTCCTCTTTGATGGAGATATGTATGAGAAATATAATTTTAAAATATTTAATGTTCTAAACAAGTGGAATAGGAATGCTAAAAATAGTTGAGTATGACTCCATGAGTGGAGAACATGTTTAAGTTAACTTAGAGTTGATTTTTAAGAGTGCCAGAAATGGAGTTTTTTCACTCTCATTCCCTTAAAATTAGGGATTTGTAAAGATGTGAATTTCCAAGGAGGGAAATGATTTGAAGAAAAGTCATAGGATAAAAAGATAGTATAAATACAAAATATGTTGGAGGAAGGACATTGCCTTACTATGTGGTTGAAAAGAGACATTTGTTGGGTGAGCACGTTTTTGTTAGGAAAATGACTTTTTTGAATTGTACAGAGGTACTTTTGGTTAAGGAGTGGAGCTCAATTCATCCTTATGGAGTCATGGTTAGGATAATGGGTGATCACGACAAGTAATATTGGTTGTTCTGCACTTATGGTTGGATGGAACATTGTAGTTCTATTTGTTTCTAGCTTGACTCTTATGAATATGTATTCATTTTAACCTATACTTATTCTTGATGGATGATTGAATTTTATGTTACCTAGAAAATTCGAGTGATATAGATGTATTTATAGTATATAAGTTAATTTATTTACTTGTATTATTCATGGATCTTATATTGAAAGATACATTTTATTTCTAAATTATGAGAAAGGGAAGAATATGCTCTATATAAACCCATTAAGGTTAATGATGCAGAAGCATCGCCAACTCAGTAAGCGAGCCAACATGAAAGGGAATGAACAGCCGGACAAGACAGCAGAAAGTTTTGAATTTTCATTCAAGAGGATGCACCAATGTATAAATGATGCATTTATGAAAGCACCTTTTGAATGTTGTATCAGACCTCGAGCCATATGCTCTTGTCTGAAATAGATAGAAGGCATTTAATAGATTTAATGCAGGTAGATAGATGGTTAAGTCTAGATTAGACAGTATTAAAGGCTGAGAGGGAAAAACGGATATAGACACCCTCACTTGTACATTGTAACATTATTCAGAATCAAGCATTCATAAGAGAAGAGCAAGCAGGGAAATTGTGAAGAACACCCATGTACAGATGTGTTGAATTAATAGAATGGAATTTGATTCAAATTCATGGCTGGTGTTGTTTCTCTGTGTATGTTGTTTGTGTGCTCATGAATGTTTGTTTTCTGGTGATGCATTTGCTTTGTTTAGGCTGTGCATGTGATTTTAGGTTTTAGCTGAAGTCTTAAAGGAAAGAGAATAAGTTTCAATTGGTTTTCTATATGAGCTAGGAGATTCCTGCAAGGAGTACAGTCGAATTCATCCGCAAGGGGTGCGTTGATGAGGGCTCAGTAGTCTAGATTTTGTTCTTATTTTCCCATAAGTTGATTTAGGTTGTTGAGGTCCTCAAAGGAGCGTGCAGGTTGGATAAGAAGAAGCCTCAGTTGTCAGTCTGAGTAATGGAGTTATATGACTGCAGCTGTAGGGAGTGCGCATAGTTTGAAAGATTCAACACTTGGAAAGTGTTGAAGGCAGAGCGCAAGCAGGGTGCGCAAGTTCAAGAGGGATAGTTCCTTCACGGTATTGTTGAAGGAGAGAGCCGAGGGGGTTTGCATTGAGGAAGGTTTTGAGAAGGAAGTACAAGTGAAGGAGTTGGAGGCAAGCGTCGAGGAGAACAGTTGGTTTTATGAAGAAATCCTCAAGGAGGAGGAGTCGACGGTCAGGATTCACAGGGAAGATTGACGAAGTTCTGTCAGCCGTCAGATCTCGGGAAAGCTGAGCAGGATTTAAGCCTAGCGAATAAGAGAAGGAGTCAGGGAGTCATTGGGACTTGACTCATTGGAAAATCCGGGTTCTTGATCATGAGAGAACTGTGACCGTAGGAGTCGCGAAACTCCGAATTATGATGAACACATAGCTACAAGGTCACCAGAGAAGATAGATGTCATCGGGGTTTGGTACTTGGAGAGCCTCGTGAGTTTGTGTAACGGGAATTGTGATTTCCTAAAACACTATTTCTCGATCGCACGGAAGTCCGAGCCATAAGAACTTGAGAGGAGGACGGGTGTCAGAGAAGTCAACCTTTGCAGGGGTCAACGCAAGGTGACATCGAGAATCGAAGAATCAAAAATTTCGAGGGCGCAAGTTTCACGCATATCATTTCCGCGAAGTCCGAAACTCTGACGGGAGGAGGCTGTGGTCTCGCGGAATGGCAGGTCATATGCGGAAGGGGATAATCTGAAGGGGCTTGGAGCGGAGAAAAGGACCATCATGAATCGGGTTTCGGAGATTCGTGGTGCCAGCGAAATGTGACATCGCATAAACCAATTTCCCAATAGGGAAATCCCGGACAGAAGCGGAGAAGTATCAGCAGCGAGACCCATTGGGTTTTGGGGTTTTGGATAGCATGAATAACGTTCCCATGAGTTTCATGATAATATGAAACCCGATCTCCCGATAAGGAGAAGAGAGGAGGTCGTCGGGAAAGAGTTCTCTGGGTATTAAGAGCTCCCAAAAAGGGATTGGAAGAGAATTTTAGCTCTTTGGGCCTGTGAAGAAGAACATCCTTGTAGTAGAAGGCATGTCGAATGGTGCGTACTGCATCAGGGTGGTATCAGAGCTAGTCTCTGTTTGTATATTTTAGACAGAGAGAGAAAGATGAATTCACCATGCTGCCCAGAAGGCAAAGACAGTCACCTCATCCAGAGGATAGGGATGTGCGAAGAAGAGGTAGGCTAACAGGAAATCCAGAGATGGAGAGACAGATGAGAGATCTTTGAGCAAGGCTTGAAGAGATGGAAACAACTTAGAGACGCGGAGTTGGTGCAGGGGATCTTAGTGATTCTGAAGTTGAAGAGGAAGCTAGACATGAAGAAGAGGTCACAACAAAAGACGCATCAACCGAATGGTTCATCAAAGCTATTGCCCGAATGAGTTCAAAGACAAAAATGGACATTCTAGTCTATGAGGGAAGTCTGGATGCAGAAGAGCTGTTGGATTGGATTCAAGCTCTTGACACCTACTTCGATTATGAAGACATCGAAGAGGACATAAAGCTAAGGCATGTTGTCAAAAAATTGAAGGGACATACATCATTATGGTGGGATGAACTTCAAGCAGATAGACGTTCCAAAGGCAAGAAAAAGATCAAAGCTGGGATCGAATGATTGCGAAGATGAAGGAAAAATTCATCCCAAGGGATTATCATATCACAATGTTCAAGAGAATGCAAACCCTGAGACAGAAGTTGATGACGGTAAAAGAGTATACCGAGGAATTCTATAAGCTCAGTATCAGAGCAGGTCATTAGGAGAGCGATGATGAAAAAGTTGTCAGGGATATAAATGGCCCGAGGTATGAAATTCATGATGAATTAAGTATGGAAACCATTCGAATAGTGGAGGATGCTTACCAGATGGCTCTGAAAGCTAAAGAAAAGTTGAGCCAAAATCCAGGACAGTGAGGGTGAGGCAAGAGTCATCCCAGGGGCAAAGCAATTGCCCAGGAAAGAACTCAGAAGCCCAAGGAAGAATGGAAGAAACCTCAGGGTAATATTGAGAGAGGTGGAACTTCACAGCGAGGAAAACCACATGTTGAATAGAGAGGACAACATAATGAGAAGAGTGGAGGATATGTTGATGGCAATACTTTTCCTCGTACCATAGGTAGGGGAAGAGGCAGAGGTGGAATTATCACATGTTTCACATGTGGGAAAAATGGGGACAAGTCATTCGAGTGTCCAGAGAAAAATAAGGACATCGGAGAAGCTCACATCACTGAAGCTCAGAAGCGTGATGCTGAGGTGGAAGATGCAGAAGGTGGAAGATCGCTTGGAATGCATAAAGTCCTTTTGATACGTGACAAGGAGGTGGAAAACTCAGTCCAAAGGACCAAACTGTTCATAACAGCTTGCAAGACTAAGGACGGGGTATGCAAGGTTACCATGGATAGTGGAAGCATAGATAATCTCGTTTCAATCGAGATGGTGGAGAAACTAGAGCTAGAGACAACTGATCACCCGAGTCCATACAAGGTTTCATGGCTACAGAAGGGACATCAGGTGAGTGTTATGAAACAATGCTTGGTTGAATTCAAAATAGGAGGATATAATGATAAGATCTTGTGTGATTTTATTCCCATGGATGTATGTCATCTATTGCTGGGTAGACCATGGCAATATGAAAACAATGTAGTTCATGATGGGAGAATGAACACATATACCCTGGAGAAAAATGGGAGAATCCATAGGTTGGTTCCGATAAAAGATAAGGAGGTGAAATCGAAAGTAAGCAACACAATACTTCGCATGCGTGGGAAGGAGCTTCTTACAGAGATGGAGAAAAATGAAGATCCACAATTCTTTGTGGTCAGGAAACCGAGGATTGTCCTGACGAGCACAAGAGTGGACGACTTGCCAGATGAGATTCAGGAACTGCTGGGAGAGTTCCCTGACATCATCGTGGATGAATTGCCTCATTCGTTGCCACCGATGAGGAGCATAAGCCATCACATAGACCTCATACTAGGAGCTAGTTTTCCGAACAAGGCAGCGTACAGATTAACACCGTAAGAGAATGAGGAGGTCAAGAAGCAGGTCCAGGAGTTGTTGGACAAGGGATTGGTTAGAGAAAGTCTGATTCTGTGCATTGTTCTGACCGTGCTTAGTCCGAAGAAATATGAAGGCTAGAGAATGTGCACCGACTCAAGAGAGATCAACAAAATTACCATCAGGTACAGATTCCCACTACCGAGAATGGATGATCTGATGGATTTCCTAAGCATGGCAAATTATTTTTCAAAGATTGATATGAAGAGCGGATATCACTAGATTTGCATGAGGGAAGGTGATGAATGGAAGATAGCATTCAAGACAAATTAAGGTTTGTATGAATGGCTGGTCATGCCATTTGGTTTAACAAATCCACCTAGCACATTCATGAGATTGATGAATGAAGTGCTGAAGGAATTCATCACGAAATTTGTTGTCATATATCTGGATGATATACTGGTCTTTAGTAAATCAAAGGGTGAACATTTGAAGCATTTGGCCATTGTGATTAGAAAGCTACAGCAGGAGAAGCTGTTGATCAATATGAAGAGGTCTTCATTCATGAAGACAGAGCTCATTTATTTGGGTTTTGTTATTTCAGCGAATGAGTTAAAGATGGATCCAAGTAAGGTGGAAGTGATTAAGAATTGGTCATCACCCAGAAATATTTTTGAGGTGAGGAGTTTCCATGGTTTGGCTAGTTTCTACCGAAAATTCATCAGGAATTTCAGTGGAATTAGCGCCGCAATGATGGATACAGTGAAGAAGCGGCATAAGACTTTTCACTGGACAACAAAGGCTGAAAAGAGCTTCAATCTGTTGAAGAAGAATATCACAGAGCAACCGGTGTTGGTGTTGCCAAATTTCATGAAGACGTTTCAGGTGAAATGTGATGCAAGTGGCTTTGCCATAGGTGCGGTCTTGAGCCAGGAGGACAGACCAATTGCATATTACAGCGAGAAGCTAGATGAAGAAAAACTGAAGTACTCCACGTATGATAAGGAATTTTAGGTTATCATACAGGCATTGAAGAAGTGGACTCATGCATTACAGTTTGTGACTCAGCAGGAGAAGTTTAATCAGAAACATGCAAAATGGGAAGAGTATATGCAAAATTTTACATTTGTAATTAAACACATTTCAGGGACTGTTAACAAAGTGGTTGATGCTTTGAGCAGGAAATGTTTGTTGCTGCAGGAGTTTCGAGTTAAAACATTGGGCTTTGAAAATCTGAGGGACATGTATGGAGGAGATGCAGATTTCGGAGAAGCATATGAAGTTACTGAGAATCTAGTTCTCAGAGATCAAAGTTCTTGGATAGACTATATGATCCAGGAGGGATTGTTGTTCATAGAAAATCAACTGTGCATCCAAAATTGCTTCATGAGTGAGAACTTGATGAAAGAAAATCACAGTGGAGGCTTGGAAAGGCATTTTGGCCAAGACAAGACCTTTGCGAAGCTGAGCAAATCATATCTTTGGCCAGGCATGCGAGAAGATGTCAAGAGGACTATTGACAGGTGTCTAATTTGTCGGCATTCGAAGGGGAGAAAGCATAATGTAGGATTTTATCAGCCATTGCCCATACCCGAGAGGCCATGGGAGGTGATTAGCATGGATTTTGTATTGGGTTTGCCGAGGACGCAAAGAGGTGTTGATTCCGTCTTTGTAGTGGTGGACAGGTTTTCAAAGATGGCACACTTAATTCCATGCCAGAAGACCAGCAATGAGACGCATATCGCAAATTTGTTTTGCAAAGAGATTGTTAGACTCCATGGATTGCCAAGAAGTATTGTATTGGACAGGGATATAAAATTCATAGGTCATTTTTGGAGGATTCTATGCAAGAAGATAGGAACTAACTTGCCGTTTAGTTCTTCTTATCATCCACAGACAGATGGAAAAACGAAAGTGGTCAACAGGAGTCTGGGAGACTTTTTGAGAAGTCTGGTGACAGAGCACCATAGCAGTTATGATAGCATATTACCACAGGCATAGTTTTCATACAATGATTTAGTGAACAGGAGAACAGGAAAGAGTCCATTTGAGATTGTATATGGCAGGTAGCCGAGGGGAGTATCTGAACTATGGGATTCAGAGCAGACTGCTACTAGCAGCGCTGGTGCAGAAGAGTTCGCTGAAGCTATGAAGGAACTTCACAGCAAGGAGAAGCAGCGACTGATTGATTCAAATCAGGAGTACAAACACATAGTGGATCAGCATCAAAGACAACTTCAATTCAAATTTGGTGATCTAGTTCTGGCACATATCAGGAAGGAAAGGTTCGCAAGGGGAGCATACAACAAGCTAAAGATGAAGAAAATTGGGCCATGTAGATTCCTGAAGAAAATTAGGAGAAAATGCTTATGAGATTGAATTGTCGGATGACATCGAAAGATCTCCGACATTGAATCTCTCAGACTTATATCCATATAAAGGTGAGGAAGAAGGAGCTAGAAATGATGAGCAGCTAGAATTCTAGTGGAGGAAGTAGATGTCGATTGCAGAGAAGCCAAATATGGAGCGTATACTGGACAAGCGACTAGGTAGAAAGACCAGATGGAAGCAGTACTATGAGTACCTGGTCAAATGGAAAAATCACCCAGTGAAGGATGCCAGTTGGGAGACAGAAGCAGTAATTCAAAGCCATGGACAAACCGTGCAGGAGCTCATGGAAAGGATCCCATGAAAGTTTTCAAGGCGAGGAGTATGATGGAGGAGCATCGCCAACTCAGCAAGCGAGCCAGCATGAAAGGCAATGAACAACTGCACAAGCCAGCAGAAAGTTTTGAATTTTCATTCAAGAGGATGCACCAATGTATAAATGATGCATTTATGAAAGCACCTTTTGAATGTTGTATCAGACCTTGAGCCATACGCTCTTGTCTGAAATAGATAGAAGGCATTTAATAGATTTAATGCAGGTAGATAGATGTTTAAGTCTAGATTAGACAGTTTTAGATTCTGAGAGGGAAAAATGGATATAGACACCCTCACTTGTACATTGTAACATTATTCAGAATCAAGCATTCACAAGAGAAGAGCAAGCAGGGAAATTGTGAAGAACACCCATGTACAGATGTGTTGAATTAATACAATGGAATTTCGATTCAAATTCATGGATGGTGTTGTTTCTCTATGTATGTTGTTTGTGTGCTCATGAATGTTTGTTTTCTGGTGATGCATTTGCTTTGTTTAGGCTATGCATGTGATTTCAGGTTTTAGCTGAAGTCTGAAAGGAAAGAGAATAAGTTTAAATTGTTTTTCTATCTGAGCCAGGAGATTCCTGCAAGGAGTGCAGTCGAATTCATCTGCAAGGAGTGCGTTGATGAGGGCTCGGTAGTCTAGCTTTTGTTCTTATTTGCCAAGAAGTTGATTTGGGTTGTTGAGGTCCTGCAAGGAGCGTGCAGGTTGGATAAGAAGAAGCCTCAGCTATTAGTCTGAGTAATGGAGTTATATGACTGCTGCTGCAGGGAGTGCGCAGATTCTGAAAGATTCAACACTTGGAAAGCATTGAAGGCAAAGTGCAAGTAGGGTGCGCAAGTTCAAGAGGGATAGTTCCTTCGCAGTATTGTTGAAGGAGAGAGCCCAGGGGGTTTGCATTGAGCAAGGTTTTGAGAAGGAAGTTCAAGTGAAGTAGTTGGAGGCAAGCGTCGAGGAGAACAATTGGTTTTCTGAAGAAATCCTTGAGGAGGAGGATTCGACGATTAGGATTCGCAGGGAAGATTGACGAAGTTCCGTCAGCTGTCAGATCTCGGGAAAGTTGCGTAGGATTTAATACTAGCGAATAAGAGGAGTTAGGGACTCATTGGGACTTGACTCATCGAAAAATCTAGGTTTCCGGTGATGAGAGAACTGTGACCGCAGGAGTCACGAAACTCTGAATTACAACAAACACACAGCTACAGGGTCACCACATAAGACAAATGTCATCGGGGTTCGGGACTTGGAGAGCCTCGTGAGTTTGTGTAACGGGAATCGTGATTTCCCAAAACGCGATTTCCCGATCGCACGGAAGTCCAATCCATAGGCACTGGAGAGGAGGACAAGTGTCGGAGAAGTCAACCTTTGCAGGGGTCAACGCAAGGTGACATCGGGCATCGGAGAATTGGAAATTTCGAGGGCGCGAGTTTTGTGCATATCATTTCAACAAAGTCCAAAACTCCGACGGGAGCAGGCTGTGGTCTCGCGGAATGGTAGGTCATATGTGGAAGGGGCTAATCTGAAGGGGCTTGGAGCGGAGAAAAGCGCCATTGCGAATCGGGGTTCGGAGATTCATGGTGCCAGTGAAACGCGACATCGCATAAGACGATTTCTCGATAGGGAAATCCTTGACAAAAACGGAGAAGTATTGGCATCGAGACCCATCAAGTTTCAGGGTTTTGGATAGCACGAAGAATGTGCCCACGAGTTTCACGATAACGTGAAACCCGATCTCCCGATAAGGCAAAGAGAGGAGGTCATCGGGAAAGAGTTATGTGGGTATTGAGAGATCCCGATAAGGGATTGGAAGAGCATTTTAGCTCTTCGGGCCCATGAAGAAGAAGATCCTACGTAGCAGGCGTACCGGGTGGTGCGTACTGTGTCAGTTAAACTCTGGAAAAAT
>JZKD02S0182486.1:899834-911486 GCA_000966675.3 Picea glauca | reverse complement strand
CCAAGTGTTGGAAACAATGAGTAATCATATCGTGGAATTACAGATATTCAAAGACAATAATAAAAAATTAAAGAAAGAAAAAGAAGTTCAACAATAAACAAATGAGTTGTTGTTAGGAAGCATAGCAAAAAAAAAAAGAGCCCAAAGAATAATGAAGTGGGAAAGGAAGTTACTAAAATGTCCTTAAAGGATTCCATCTATGGAAGAAAAAAAAGATGGAGAATTCAAGAAAATCAAACCTTCAACATTTGATGGTGAGTCCAGAACCGGTGAAGAAGCATAATCTTGGTTACCTCACATAAAGAAACACTTCTAGATTTACAAATACTCTAGTAATATGAAATTAAGTATGGCTATCTACAATCTGAAAGGTAAATCCATTGTATGGTGCCAAGACTTCAAACTGGGAAAAGGATTGAAAGAAAAGAAGATGGAACATAAATATTTTAAGAAATACTTTAAGAAGGAATAATTTTCTGAAATTTATTAGGAGAGAAAAGAAAAATAGTTCTATGAACTAAAGTTAGGATAAATTTCCATGGAGGATCTAATTACTAAGTTTTTGGAATTGTTGAGATTTGGTCCTTATATATAACATGAAAAGGTAAAAGTTCAAATGTTTATAAGGTGTTTACCTTTGTCATATAAGGACATAATAGAGTTGGATAACCCAAAAAAGTTGATTGAGTTACTATGGAAATAAATAATCTGCTATGATAAGTACAAACAATGTTCTCAAAATCTAAAATCATGGAGAGAAACGAAGAAAGGGAAGCAAAATCAAAAGAAAAATTGTTTCAAACCTTCACCATTTTGAAACATGTCCAAAGGACATTAAGAACATATCTCCCACATAAACGTGCCACAAGTACAAGGAGGCAAGGTGGTTAACATGGGATTGAAGAAAACAAATGATAATACTAGAGAACCATTGAAATGTTGGGGATGTGAACCAAATTTATTGAGAAAATCTCCCTATAGAAATGATGCAAGAAAAAATATTCATAACTTACAAGAAGATTTGGCAATTAGATATATTGGAAAAAGTATCCATAGAATCAATGCAACTTTGGATGGCATGAAAGTAGACCATCAACCCACTATTGTGGAGATTGAAGGTCAAATTCATAATATGAAAGTATCTATTTTAATTTACCGAGGATCTAGTTAAAATTATGTTACCCCATATTTAGTAGACTCAAACAAGCTGAAGAAAGTAAAGCATACTAAATCATGGTTATTACAATTAGAAACATCCAGAAAAAGAAAGGTAACATAACTCATTCATGATTGTGAGTTGAATATAAGAGGTTAAGATACAAAGATAAACTTGAATGTACTACCTTTAGGATCATATGACATATTTATCGAAATGGAATGGTTAGAAAAGAAAAAAAATGTACTAAACTCTTATGAAAAATAATTTGTATACAAAGATGAAAATGAAATATCAAGAATAGTGCAAGGAATTAGTAAACTGGTTTTTGTTACACAAATATTAGCAATGAAATTTAAAAAGTGCATGAGTAAAGGATGCAAAATATATGTTATCCAAGTAAAAAAAATACTAGAGAAAGAAAACAAACCAAGTTTGGAATAATTTGTGGTTCTTCGGGGATTTAAGGATGTATTCCTAGAAGAAATACTAAAATTACCTCCAAGGAGAAAAATAGATTTATCTATTGATCTACTACTTAGATTTTCATAGGTGTGAAAGGAACTGTAATGGCCTCGTCATTACGACTACAAGTGACCTAACACAAAAGAATTTTTTTTCTTTTTAAAGCAGGAAGCAACCACAACACTTAAATAATAGAACTTGATGATGAACAAAATGCACACCAACCGGGAAACAAACAACAATTAATTAACATACTAGCACATCATGCAACTGGATGAAACATGCGAAAATCAATAGACAGATAACAATGACTACCATCCTAACACAAGAAAGACAATGCCTACAATTTAAAGGACAACATTGATAACCCGACACTACGTCTTGACAACCAGTAACAAGAAAACCTCTACGACATGCAAAACCCAACGCCTTAAGGCGTCACAAAACCAAGTACCAATATCAATTACAAGGAACAACGGTCACATCGGGAAGCAAAAGTCTTTGTCCAGGTTATCATTCGGCTCACATCCATTAGGGAACACAATGATCCCCTCATCAGGAATCATGTTGTCCCAAGGCGATAGGTGTGACGGTAACCCTGGCACAACATAACACATCTAGACCATAACCCAAGAAAAATTCAATGTGCTAGGAGACCAAATAACTGCCAGACTACAAGAAGACTATAACCAAGAACCTAATCAGCAATTCAACAAGACGCAAGTGAAAACTGACTACTAAACAATCATACATCACATTAAATTATTGGCACACCAAATTCTAAGGCATGCATATATAAAATAAGGGATGTGATCAACCATCTATGAGTTATTCCCTTTTTGGTATCAACAATGAAATCACTAATTAGCATTAATGGCGCTGTCTGTTAATATTCGTTGTCAACAATCCATATTTTTGCCTATCAATAGATCTGTCCCATAGTGGTATAACGGTCTAACTGTAAAATCTATGTCTATTAAAATAAGTGAACTACTTAACATGAAAAGTGATCTACGCTCCTCATTAAATATTTGACAATGTTGAATATATTATTGTTGCCTAAACGAATGTTTTCTAAGTACATGATATTTCTATCTAAAATATTGCTATCCATGATACTTCAATCATTACAACACAAGAATTACGAAATCATGAACATGGGTATTATACAATCATAATGAAACCAAAAATTTGTTGTGAGTAAAAGGATAAAAACACAGTCATTCCAAGTATAATTTTTTTTTCATTAAAGGTATGAATTCAATAACATTCCAATGTCAAAAACACAAGATTTAAAGGTATAATTTCAGTGCCTATAAATAATTAGGATTGTCTCTATTGAACAAATCGTTGTCAATTTGATATATCGCTGGTCTAGGGAATAGATAGTTGTCTATCTAATCTAAATAGCTATACAATTTATAAATATATATCTACACCAATATATCGTTGGACAAATACACAACTATATAAATAAATCGTGGGTAACATATACAGGGCTATACCAATATAGAAATATATATTTAAACAATTATATTTTTGTACGAGTATACCTATTATATAAAATCATTATCAATCTATTATATACAAATTAATGTGGTTCTAACCACCCAGATTGAGAAGTTGGCCCTKCYAGTGAAARGACACCTMAKTTCAACACCTGCTAGTTTGTATAAATAAGAGAGGCCAACACCTCATTTGTACACTCACTCAACTCACTCATCTAGTGCGCAAGGATTGAAGGAAGTTGCAGTTACCAGTTGTCAGAAGAAGGAAGAGAGAGAGAGGTGCATCCTTGGGAGAGGAATTTCTGTGTTGTTTGGTTCATTGTCGTTGCATTGTATTGGCTATCTATATTAAGGAAGTTTTGTTGGTTTTTATTCCCCATGAGGGTTTCCTAGGATAAATGTTGTGTATTTTGTGATTGTCTTTCTCTCAGTGATCCTATCTATGGTATTGTTATCTAGTAAATTTAAAGGCAACCTAATAATATCTTAAACTTTAACATGGTATCAGAGCTAGGTTGAAGAGAGAATATTTCATAGGAAAAAGAAAAATGTCACTATTGTTGTACAAGAAAATTAGGTCCTTTATTTAGGAATAATTTTATCCCCAAAACCATCTAGAAAAGTGCGCCCTACCTCAAGGACCACTTTGGCATATTCATCACACTATTTCAGTGGCTAGATATCCCAGAAAGTGAAACCCTAGTTTTCACAAAGTACGAGAAGTAGTAGAAAACTATAGTAGGGGAAGAACCAGAAGTACCAGAAAATTAGAAGCACTAGTCGAAAAATTCGCAGATCAAGTTTGAGGGGGTAAAATTTGGATTTTCAGAAATTTGACTATGCCAGCATACTCACCTCACTCTAACATATTTTTTGGCGAGTTCAACTTTGATATCCAAGAAATTTTATTTTTCTATTATTTCTATAGCCCAGAAGGCTAGGGTTTCTACTGCAAGAAAGAATGGCTACCAACATGAGGGTAGAAGACATGCTTAAATGATCTAGAAACTTCAAATCTTGGAAGCATTGGTTGCAGATGATTGTAGATGAGAATGATCTCCTAAAACACGTTAAAGTGGGTGTACCAGAACTAGATGAAGAAGAGAAAACTACCAAGCATAAGAAGAATGAAAAGAAATAAAAGAGAATTATTTCATATTCAGTAAAGGATCACTTGATCCCTCATATTTTCGAACTACAGATAGAAATAAAAATGTTGAAGCACTTAATAGGTTATATGAAAGTAGAGAGATTAGCTCGATTCTTTCCTTAAGAAAATAGCTTCGTAGTATGAAGATGGAAAACTCATAATCTATCACATCCTATCTTATGAGATTTTATTAGATCAGAGATTAGCTTTCAACTATTGGAGATTTCATTAGTGACAAATATCTTGTAACCAAAAACCTAAATGGGTTTCCAACATTTTGGATTCCTTTTTTACAAGGAGTATGTGTAGGAAGCAAGTTACCCAAGTTTGATAACTTGTCGGAAGTTACACGAAGAATCTAGACTTGTAGACCAACATAAGATATTAATTGTTGATGAAGAGGAAGCTCTTACAGCTCAAAATAACAGAAGAAGTTCCCTCAGGAAGAACAATGAAGAATCTAACTCCAAAAGAGTTCTAGATAAGAAGAAATATGTTTCAAAGATCAGATGCTACAACTGTCAAAAGTTGGGACACTTTTCCTATGACTTTCCTCAAGGAAAAGGGAAAAGAAAGTATGAAGACCATGTGGCAGAGGAAGAGGAATCTAGTTGATGTGAAGAAAATAGAAAATAGTGGAGTCTGTACATCCTCCCCCCCCACACACAAAAAAAAAAGTATTCATGTTTCTTTTTAGTATCTAGTTTACCTTATCATTACAGGTTAGATTTTTTTGTGAGAATGTTAATTAAGCTCGTTTTATTTCAGTGTCTATGCAGACTTATCAAAGAAAAGGATAAAGAAAGAGATGAAGTTAGACAACATGAGAAGGACGTATGATATGGTGATAGTGAGTAAAGACCAGAAAATATCCAGTATTTATATAGGAGCAGGAGGCTCCTAAAGATGCAGAACATAAATGTTCAAGATGAAGAAAATGATGGATATTGAAATATAGTGAATGAGATGAAGGTAACTACAGGTTTCTCCAATACTTTTCTTATAGATGTAGAGGGAGCAAGTTGATCCATTATGAATTCATAAAGAAAGAAATGTTATAACTTATGGAGGCACCCATGATGTTACAGAAGAAGAACTTCAAGGATGATGATTCGAAGCTATTAGTTTGGAGCAAGAGGGAGCCATGTCTCCAAGTTCGAAATGGAGGATCGTGATTTGATGCAGTTAGGAAAGTATATGGATGGTTCCCAACAAATGGGTAGCATGGTATTATGCCATGGAAAGATTTTGGACCACGATAGATTTTCAGATCCCATATCTGGACCTTCATAGAGAAGGAAAAAGAGAAAAGACCTTCATAGATAAGGAAAGAGCAATCCCACACATAGAGATTCATAGAGAAGGAAGAAACCTTCGTAGAGAAGGGGAATGAGAAATTCGCCAAGGTTGACCTCTGTCCAAGTGTTGAGTTTTGGATACTCTAGGGACATGCTAGAATACCCTCATAGAGAGGGGTGTGACCACCCTCATAGAGAGGAATGGGTATGTTTTTCCAAGGGGCAGTGGAAAGATATTATCCTCTGGCCAAGGATTGAGTAGACTGGAATGCAAACGTTGACCATGTGGAATGGTTAGCTGGATCTTGAGGTTTGTGTTGTGATCCTATGTGGATCATGGAAAGGGATTCTAGTCTTGCCTAGGCTAGCATCTTATCTTCTCTAGTTCATGTGGGATGACTAGGAGTGAAGCTATGGTAGCAGTCCTCTCGAGTGGATGGGTGAGATAGATGAATACAAGAGAAGGGAGAACTTAAAAGGAATACAAAAACTCAAAGAATAGTTTATGTGTGAATATTAGATAAATTCCTTCTGAAGACAAGAAAGAAGTATCTTCTGTGTGAATACGAAAGAAAGAAAGAGTACATTCTCCATGAAGATAAAAAGAACAAAAATTCTGATGATTTATGTAACATCCCCAAAAATAAATTACTTTTAAGTCTGAAATTGCTTAGGAAATTATTTTTGTTTTTGGTAAATTTGAAATTGGAAAATTATTACCATTTATGGAAATTTTGAATTTCGAATTTAGTTAAATGTAATTGATGATTATGACTATTGGGCATAGATATGATTTGACCCAACTAGCTATTTGACTATAACACTTGTATGAAACAAAATATTTTATATTTATTGTTGATGGACAAATGAAACAACCAAGTTAAAATCATCTGAACATGACTCCATGAGAGGGAAACATGTTAGAACTACCTCAGGGCTGAATGTTACATGTGGAAAATCAAGAATTTGGCCATAGGTAGCCCCTAAAAATCATGCACTTGGAAAGATGCGAAAATTCCGCAAGGGGAAAATACCTAGGGACAATTGTTTTGGATATATAGCAAATGGGAGGAGGTAGGATGTTGTCGATTGTGTTGGGGAAAATGCATGATCTCTTATTGTTATGAACACTACTTGCTGAGTGTGAGGCAAGGAGAATTTTCTGAAATTGAAGGACTATTGTTGAGGAGGAGTCTGAGTTCTCCCTCATGGATTCATGGCCAAGCTAGGGGGTGAACGGGACAGGTAAATTGTATGTTCCATTCTAAGGTTGGGATGAACTTGGTTTTTCCATTTGTTGTTAGAAAACTATTTATATATGTCTATCTATTCCTTCTCTCGTTGAATATTATTGAATTATTGGTTGCTAGAATGCATCTCTTTAAATTCGGATGAATTTTTTTGTTTGTTAAATTCCGATGGAATGAGGTGAAATGTATGACAAACCCTTACAATTTATTAATTGCATAAGTTGAGAAACCTTTATGTGTATCTTGGATGGGATGGAATTTATTTATGAAAGTATATTGGGAGATATATCTGTGTTAAATAGAATATAATTTCGAATATTGTGCTAGAAAATATCTACGAGATAGGTGATTCATTTACATCTAGATATTAAATTTGAATGTAAACTGTAGACTATGAAAACGCTACAGGAGATTTCGAAAGTAAAACTGAGATTTAAATATACCTATGTATGTATAGTCATATCTTTGTAGGACATTCTTTTAATTCTCGACGAATTGTCCTATTGATTTATTATTGTTGGAATAAAGTAAATATAGTATAATTCTTACAGTGGTATTGTATCTCATTAGTAAGAGAATCATTGAAATAAACTTGAGAGATTAGAATTATAAATATATATTCTATTATAGACCAAATACACAGGTATAATTAAAGGGCTATGAGGATTAGACTGTATTAATTTTATTCCAGACTCGAATTTATTACATACAATAGGAAGTACTATGGATACAATTATATAGAGATGAATATATATACATACCTAGCTATACCAAAAGCCTCAGACTCTTTTAATTACCTACTGTGTAAATTCCATCAGTTTCCACTAATGTCAATGAAAACGAATAGTTCAGACAGTAACAAATGAAGTTCTGAAATGAAAACGAATAGTTCAAGTAGTCACAAAATGAAGTTCTAAAATGAAAACGAATAGTTCAGACAATCAAAAATGAAGTTCTGGAATAAAACAATACAATAGTAAATTAAATGAAGTGAAGAGTATACACCCCGGAACCATATAATTTTGATACGCATACACGTACTATAGTAATAATCTAAAAAGGAAAATCTATAGGAACAAAAAAACGAGTCATTCGAATTTCTCTATAAAATCCAAAGTAAACACGGAAAGGGTCAAGACAAAATTATTGTTTACATATACGTGTTGTTATTCATTCTAGAAATATTTGTATAACAGATCTGTTATTCTAAAAGAAGGGACTGTTCCATTTTCTATCTAAGTCGACTATAAAATTACGAACAATGGTATAGTCATGCTCATATCATCCTATTACACAACAACAGTAATTTATCCCCTTTGTATTTTCTTTAAACTGAAGATACATAGATAGTGAGTCGGTCATCTTTATGAACCTGAAAAATCTCGCCCATGATGATTGTATTATAGATCAAAATCGTATCATTTCTTAGAAATATAGAGCATTCTCTTAGGAGCGGTAAAATGAAACCCGAGTACCTTTATTAACCATGGCGTGGTTGTGATCCATCACATCGACCTTGTAAGCCCGCAAGAAAGAAGATACAATATTTTCTTAGTGTCAAATAGAAACCAACAAAACTTTAACTTTTAAAGGTAAAATATTATAAGACAACGAAGGTATCATCTTACAGAGTAATAATTATCATGAATTGTCACATGAATGCTCACAGTCATAGTCATGATCCATCAACACACCGAAAGGGGAGGAGTGAACTTGAATGGCCTGTTGGATACACTCACAGCAAAAAAGGGTCCCATCATTAGATTCGCTACTGTTAGGACCACACAATGTACCTTTTTGCCTATACTTTTTGCCACCATTATACTCTTGATCACCTACATTTAGACTCATACTATCACTTTATCTGATCATCTCAAAGGTATACAACATCCCTTCTCATTACTATACGTTTAATCTATTTTGCATGATATTTTACATCACTCTCGTACTTAACTATTGATTAGAAATGCATAAGTGTCCAAAACTTCATATTAGCATTTGAGGCCTATTACTGAAACACAAAATTGTCCAAGGTCGTTGTTGCTGAAACATAGAACTAATGCTGAAACACGGAGCTGCTACACAGTCCGAGGTCGCAGAGCTGCTACACAGTTTTAGGATGCAGATGCCGAAACATGGAGCTGCTACACAGTTCGAGGATGCAGATGCTGAAACATGGAGCTGTTACACAGTTCAGAGTTGCAGATGATGAAACACAAAGGAAACTGCCAGAACCGACGATGCTGAAACACAAGGAAGCCGCCACAGTCAGCGGCCAACGCAGTCAGAGCGCAATTCACGTGGCTGAAATAGCCTGCGAATTGCGATGCTGAAACAACATCAACAACGATGAGAAGAAGCTGTTACACCAGCCGTAACAACAATACCTCGTTCAGTTCCTGTAATAGCATTCGGTTGCGTGAGAATATGACATCCTATGCTAATTTAGAAAGAAGATCTGATTTAGGATATGATTCAGATATGCATTGTAATGATTATATCGAAGGGATTTCCTCTTTAAATCAGAGGAAATCACCATTCGAGATATCCAAGTTTTGATGTATGGAAGCAACTTCAGAGAAGCGGGACATATTCTATTCTTTCAATTTGTAATGTGATATTTCAACAGATGAATATAAGACTTCTTTGAGTATCCTTCTCTATCTTTTCGTTCAGGGGAATCTTGTGAGAAGGGAGGGCCCACCTTCTTCACAAGATTCACCCATTAGTTAGAAGTTTGTTAGTATAATTTCTGTTCATGCTTTGTTTAATTGTCGTTTGTTGAAACACTATTTTTAATGGATTCTGCTTTGCTGAAACACTACTGACTCTGTCTTAGTTTAATTGAATGGAATTTGTAATTCTTTTTATCAGAAATCTTGTGTGATGATTTTATGAGGCTAGCAGAGATTTGGTTAAAGGTTCTTGCTCAGACAGAAAGGGATCGGAATATCTTACCCTCTGTAGAATTCAATTACTGTTGCAAGTGTGCTAGCCAGAGGTTCAGTTAAAAGGTTCCTACTCAGACATGAAGGAATCCAAATACCTCGACTTCTGTAGATTTCATTTACTGCTGCAAGTGTGCTAGCCAGAGAATTGGTTAAAGGGTTCCCGCTCAGATAGGAAGGAATCACAACACCTTGTCTTCTGTAGATTTCAATTACTGTTGCAAGTATGATAGCCAGAGGCTCGGTTAAAAGGTTCCTTCTTAGACAGGAAGGAATCCAAACACCTTGTCTTTTGTAGATTTCATTTACTGCTGCAAGAGTGCTAGCCAGAGATTTGGTTAAAAGATTCCTGCTCAGACAGGAAGGAATCACAACACCTTGTCTTCTGTAGATTTCATTTATTGTTGCAAGTGTGCTAGCTATGGATTTGGTTAAAGGGTTCCTGCTCAGACAGGAAGGAATCACAATACCTTGTCTCCTGTAGATTTCATTCACCTCTGCAAGTGTGTTAGCCAGAAACTAGGTTAGGGATCCCTGCTCAGAAAGGTAGGAATCAAACTACCATGTTCTCTGTAAACCTCAACCTCAAAAGTGTTCTAAAATAGAAATAAGGCTCAAGGCTCCTGCTTAGAAAAAAAGGAACTAGGTGGCTTTGTTCTCTGTTAGATAGAGTTAATTGTTTTCTGCATTACTGTTTTCATGAAAGAGTGTTAGTATTGATGTCTTTGTTTGAGAGTAAGGGTCCTATTCTTTGATTGTAGAATAGTTGTTCTTTCCCATTGCAGTGTTATTTTAATGTAATCCAGGATACTTAGATTGAACTTTAAAGAATTGCAATAGGGGAATTACTTTCCTGTGATTTAATTCAGAGCTTCAGTTCATTCAAGCTAGTATAATTAGTATAAGTTTCTTTACTAAAACACTAAGTTGCTTTTGGAATTGAGCATATACAGTGCGTGGCTATCTTTGAAATAAAAGACTTCCTTGGGTTGATAATTTATGTGTCACTCGATTGTTTAAATCAATTAAGCAATTATAGTGACCAACATTTTGGCGCCGTTGCCGGGGAAGATAGCTATAGATTTCAAAAGCACTTGTGATTTCTTTTCTTTAGATAAAAAGAATGCATGAAAGACCCCAAAGACACTAACCCTACAGGTGGCAAGGGAAAAGGAAAAGGAGGAAGAAAGACTTTCATTGACGACATTGCATCCAAGTTTGAATCTGCTGCTCAACGACCAAATCTTCAAAAACAGAATTCCTAGCCTTCATTTTGAGAAATTTTTGGAACAGGAAAAGAAGTTTGGAGTCCGGAGACAATCCAGAAGCCAGTAGGAGACATTGAGGACAAAGCAAGTGCATCAGAAGAACAAACAGAGGAAAACATGGATGGGTTCAATGAGCGATTGCATCATGAAGACCAGGTAGATCCTGAAGGAGAGGTAAAAGATGAAAATTATTTTTCTACATTAGGATTTCCTATTGGTGATCTCCCTAGAGGAGCAGCCCCCATGAAAAACATCCCAGTGTCAGTATTTCCAAATTTTCATGGGTTATCTTCGGAGGATCCTAATGAATTTCTGTTTGAGTTTGATATATTATGTAGAAGTTATGATTATGTTTCTAATGCTGAGAAACTGAATTTATTTCTAGCAACACTAAAAGGGAATGCACTAAGATGGTTTATGAGCCTTGGAGGCCACGTAATCACAACATGGGACCAAATGAAGAAGAAATTTCTGAACAAGTACCAGGACTACTCCAGAACGAGAGAAAAAAGGGAGGAGCTATTTAAAATGATGCAGAAAGAAGACGAGAATCTAGAAGACTTTGTAGAGAGGCTTCAATACAATCTGCAAAGATCCAGTCATCCCATT
>JZKD02S0182486.1:697725-708729 GCA_000966675.3 Picea glauca | reverse complement strand
GTACTTCGAAGGGGCTCATTTTAGTCGATGTTTGGTAACCATTGTTGTATGCAAATTTCACCAAGTGTGGGTAGTCTTCCCACTTGCTTGGTTTTGTCCTTACATACATGCATAAGATATATTCTATGATTTGGTTTGTTCGCTCGGTCTGCCCATCCATTTGTGGATGATAACTGGTTTTGAAATTCAAGTTAGTCTTTAACCCTGCAAACAATTCTTTCCAAAAGTAGATGTAAATTTTACATCTCTATCTGAAATAACCATTTTAGGAATACCATGCAGTCTAAAAATTTCTTTCATGATTATTTCAGTGATGTTAATAGCTTTAAAATTAGAGTTTATAGGAATAAAGTGTGCATACTTACTAAGCTTATCAATTACCACCATAATTGAATCATTATGTTTTTGAGTTGCAGTAAAACCTGTAATAAAGTCATGTGATATAGTCTCCCATTTCCATTCTGGAATAGGTAAGGGCTGCAACAGGCTGGCTGGATGCTGGTGTTCAACTTTTACCTACTGACAATCTTGACACTTAGCTAAGTATTCTGTTGTTTTTCCCTTCATATTAGGCCAATAAAATAACTTCCTTAGTGCTGTTATCGTTTTTTGGTATCCCGGATGACAAGAATATTGTTTCTTGTCTACTTCGTCCAAAACTGTTAACTTTAATTTTGTTGAACTTGGTATGTATATTCTGTTTTTAAATTATAGTAGACCATTTCTATCGAAACTTGGATCTGTTTTGTCTGAAATTTTTGTATTATTCTGTGATTCTTCCATTGTTTTAGTGTAATTTTCATCATTATTACCCGCATCCTTTATCTTCTGAACAAGATCATTTTCTTCCCTGCTAATGTTTATTTCAAACAGTACATGAAATATTTTTCTTAAGGAATCAATGATCCGGATTATTTTCGGTATGAAATGAGATTGGAGATATAATAAAGAAATGCACAGAGATATCACAGATATTAAATAAGATAACAAATATGTATCAGAGATGCAACCATAAACATAGATATATAGTAATACATGATTTCTATTAATGAAATAAATGTACAGAGACTGTAAAAAATACAGAGTGAAGGACTCGCTAGAATGGTGGGCACTTATCTCTGAGAAGATATGTGACGGCTACTCTCATTCACAAGAAGATGATTACAATGAGGATCTAAAGGAATTTTTACAATAAGAAGGAATTCCAAAAACTCTAGACATCCAAAAACCTATCCCTAGGATATGAAGTGCCAAAATTCATGTGGGCTCTGTTTGGGTAAGTGAGTACATCAACTTCCCGGGGTCCTAACTTTTGCATACGATCTTCATTTTAGGCATGTGATAGATCGTTGGAAAGGTATCATAGAGGAGATTCATTTTTTGGGCTCAATCATGCCTTCGACTATCATTGAGAACATTGATCTAGAAAAACCTTCATTTGGTCCCTCAAAATGGCCCCGAAAGTTAAAACCTGCTAAAAATAGTAAATTGCCAAAATTGCCAGAAAACTATTTTGAGCTAGTTGAAAAGGGTGGGTGGCCACCGATATCCACCTGGATCAATCCTTCCTCCTTAGGAAGAAATGGTTTCCATTTCATTGAATTCCTGGGGGAGAGGGAAAATCATTTGTGGATCTACATCTTGGTGAGCTGCTTATATTGTTGGAGACATCGTGCTGCTTAGTTTGTTGAAGTATGTCAAGAACCTGTTGAGGATGAGGTTGTTCAATAAGTCAATATACATGAGAGTATGGTGTTAAAAAAGAATCTTTGTGCTTTGATGCATCATTGTCGACCTGTTTCTGTTGGATAGAAGGTGCTTGGGGTGAGGCTGTAGTGGTTGCAATGTCCTTATGTTCTCCTTTTAAACATATTGCGAAGAAGCTAAATTTTGCAGTATGAGATACAAGGATGATTTTAAGGATGGAAATTTATTTTAAAATGTAGAAACCTTGGCAAATCTCACTAATCCTTCATATGCCAAATATAATTTTTTGGCGATATTTTTGTAAAAATATTCAAATTTCTATAGATTTTATACAGCTTTTATAAAATTTTGGCGATTTTTAAGGTAAAATAATTTTATCCTATATAATTTGGGTGAATCATTTTTAAAATAGTGAATCTCTACTTTGGAAAAACAATGGAAAATTAGGCCATGAGCGAAATTTAGGCCCTAAAATTATCCCTCATTGAGATACTACCTTGCGACACTTTTTAGGTGGAACAATAGTCGGAACTACCTTTGGTATTTTGTAAAGATGACCCCCCAAAGTAACAATGACACTACAAGGTCGAGAATAATAAACAACATGGTGCTTCCACATATATGGTTTTCCCAAGAGAACATCATAGAAATCCAATGGGGCAACATCACATAATACCTCGTCCTTGAAGGGTTGGATGTCGTATGACAATCGACATTGCTGGCTAACATGGATATCTCATCCTTGGTGAAGCCACCTGATGTTGTATGGTTGCAGGTGTGGTTTTGTCGACAATCTCAACTGTTTGATGACCTCTGCTAAGATGAGGTTCTTCTGGCTTCCGCTATCAACAATAAAATGCAGCGCGATACCCTTCACCCACATCTGTGAATTAAAAAGGCACTCCCCCTCTTTGGGATCTATTGTTTCTTCTGGTTGAATTATTGTGGTTGTCACAATAGTAGTGGGGTCTACGTCAATGATATGTCTTTAACTAGTATTTTCATAATCAGATTCTGAATCAGGGTTCTGCTCCTTGTCCTTGATCTCGGCCACCAATGACTATTTTGAGTGATATTCATCGGTGTTGTGCCAGGGGATTTTGTGGAAATCACACCATTTTTCGGTGTCCTTCTTTGTCTTCTCATGCCCCTTCTTTTCCTATGTCTTGGATTGGTTTTCGGGAGACAGTTTGTTAGGGCCATCTTTGTCATACTTTGATTGTTGTGGATTTGCAGACCCAAATTCCCGTTTGTTTTGGTGCTTAAATTTCTGCTCAATTTTAACAGTGTAGTGGCCAATATAATTAACATCAATTAATTCTACAACATAACAGTAAAATTCAATAATTCCTTTATATTGAGAAAAACAGTAAAATTCAAACATTCCTTTAACTGAGCACATTTGCATATAGATTTATCAACAAATAATAAATTTTATAGCAAAATAAAACAAATATAGAATTTAAATACCTGGGTCTCATGCTAATCCTCCATTTGTTCTCTTACCTTGTTGATGGCTGGTGAACTAGGTAAACACTACCTAAACCTACTATCCTCCCTGCCAACTAGGACAACTACCTAGTTCTAGGATATCATATGGATATCCTGGCCCCCATGCCCAAAACCTCCAGCAAACCAGTGCTCCTGTACTAAACCTTCCCACTCCCAAACTCAACTCCACTCTGCAAATCCAAGAGCGCCCTAAAAATATCCATCCCCCAAAATATCATGTTGAATAATATTCCCCTTTGTAAACCTCCTCCTCCTCCATAGCATTCCTTCACTGCCTCATGTATTTACTTCCTTACCTACTCCTAGTTAATGTCCCTTATCCTTTCCTTTATTATTTTATCCTCTCATAATTAATATGTTATCCCTTTCCGTGTACGTAACCTTTTAATTTAAACAATATAACTTATTAATCTTTTAAATTTAATACTCATGTTATTAAATGTAATAGGTAGTTAATTAATTAATTAATTAATCAAAATTATAACCTTTAATTAATTAATGAATACTTAATTAATATCATTAGATCAATCTTTGTTTATTTATTAACATGGTAGGCAAAATTAATTACCTAATAAATCTTTTACTTAATAATCCCTAAGTATATATTCTACTAGGGTTGTTACATACACCCACCCTTCAGGAAACTTCGTCTCGAAGTTAAGGTGTCTTATGGTACAAAGGAAAAGAAACCTTGTTCGGACATTCATAACAAGTAACCGACATTATCAGTAAGTAAGTCAAGAAAACTCATACATACTAGTGTATATGTACAAGAAATGCATGTGTAGTTAGTACATACAAGTCTCGTGCATGTACTAATAATCAAAACTATCATCCTTTAGTAATTTATGTATGCATCCAATCTAGTCAGCAAGACTAGTCTTTTATAAAAGACAACAACCAATCAATTGTTTGAGAAATCCTTTAATTACTATTATTCGGTTGAACAATTTTATTTTAAACAACCGTGGTTTAGTTACGTAATAATGAATATTGATATATACACATTTCTCCTTTTTTTTTTTGAAGGGAAAACATTAAATTCCACCACAAGACAGATCTCCATATCGTCTCAATTATTACTACTCATGCTTCCTCCCTAACCTACTTCCATCTCCATTCCTATCCTTCCTCTTCTAGACTATCTTGGAGCATCAACTATATTTACCTAACTCCAAATAGAACTCATAAGAAGAAGTGTCGATATCCCATCCAAGCTTCCCTACCAGGCATCTGATAGTCATCATCACATGTCTTGGGGAGCGTGAACTAACACCTTCATCCCATGACTTCAGGTTTCGGAGGATACATGGTGGGCAATTCCTCCACCCCTCCTAACAGGACTAGGGTCCACACCCTACAATGGACGATACACAGTGGGAAATGCCTCCACCCCTCCTAACAGGACTAGGGTCCACACCCTACAATGGAATACACAGTGGCACCATGTTGCTGGAGGTTTTGTCATTGTTTATTTGGTTTTGGGAAGTGTCACCACTTGAAATCATGCACTAGTCCACATATCATAGAAATGCATCCAAACCAATATAAATTTCACATACAATAACCATACCATAATGTTTCTCAGTTAGTGGTCCTGATATGAACTTTCATCATCATTATCCCTTGGCTATTTCATAGCCCATAACCTGTAGATTAGTCTGTAACACAAACTCATACACTTCTATGCATTATCATCATGTAATTTCATACTATCATCGTTTCAATTTGGTATCCTTGTACCGATAAATTAACATCAAAGCTTTCCACTTAAAAATAGATCTCATAATATCCCATAATTCAATTTCGACACCCATTCATAAGATTATCATTTACCAACATAGATTGCATCATATCTAATCATCATTCTAATAGTATTTTAAACATTCATAAAATTATTCATTCTCTCAATATGTTGCATCATATACATCATCATCAATAATCATTTAAACATTTGTAAAATTTGCATTCACATAATAGATCGCATTACATACATCATCATCAATAACATTTAATCATTCATAAAAGTTCATACATGTAAAGTTTAGGTGTATCACTTAATACTTTCATTGTGAATAGAAAATAAAGTATATAGGCCTCAGGTAATCCTGGCTATCTAAGTCAAAAGGTGGCATTACATACACCCAACCTTCGAGAAACATGTTCTCGAGGTGGTCAAAAAAGTGAGGGATAGTCTCATCATAATGTCTCAGCATCTTCCCAAGTAGTGGATCCTGGACTATACTTGTCCCATTGGACCTTAACTTGGTCTACTAGACGGTTCCTGATTTGTCAGACTCTACGGTCTAATATGCGTAACGGTTCTACCATGAGGGTTCCCACGTCCGATACCTGCCATTCCATCCAATTTAGTTTATGTGATTCATCAGCAACATAATGACGTAAAACAGATACATGAAATACATTATGAGTTTTATGCAAGTGGGGTGGAAGTACAAGATGATATGCAATGGGTCCAATTTTCTCTTGGATCTTGAATGGTCCTATAAATCGAAGTGACAACTTTTGCCCCTTCCCAAACCATATGGTAGTCTTATTAGGCCTGATATGAATGAAAACCTGGTCTCCCACTTCATAACGTCGCTCGATCCTCTGTGCATCTACATAGCTTTTCTACCTATTCTGTGCTTCCTTTAGTCTCTGCCTAATCTGAATCACCTGTTCCTCCATTTCTTGAATCAATTCTGGCCCAACTGTTACTCGGTCTTCTAGTCTATCCCAACTCAATGGAATTTTTTATGGCCTCCCATACAAAGCTTCGTAGGGTGGCATTCTGATGGAGCTATGATAACTGTTATTGTAGGCAAACTCTACCAAAGGTAGATACTTCTCCCACTGGGTTTGATTATCTATTACATACATCCTAAGCATGTCTTCCATGACTTGATTTACTCTCTCAATCTCCCATCTATTTCAAGATGATAAGTTATGCCTAAGTTCAACTGAGTCCCCAACGTTGACTGTAAACTTGTCCAAAACCTAGAAGTGAATCTCGAGTCCCTATCTGAAATGATCTTCTTAGGTATCCCGTGAAAACGGATAATCTCGATTACAAACACATGCAACACATCAGTGACATCGTAAGTGTCTCTAAATGGAATGAAATGAGCACTCTTGGTTAACTTATCCACTATCACAAGAATGGCATTGTGTCTATGAGATGTGAGTGGCAACCCCACAACAAAATCCATAGAGATGACTTCACATTTGGACATAGGAACATCATGTGGTTGTAGGAGGCCTGTTGGGTGATGGTGGTCAGATTTCACTTGTTGACACTCTAGGCATTTGGTGATGAAATGGAATACATCGCGCTTCATGCCTACCCAAAATAAGAGCTTCCTAATATCTACGTACATCTTCTTCACACCCGGATGCACACAATAAAGTGCTCTATGGGATTCCTTCAGTATGATGCTTCGGATGTCCCCATTCTCAGGGATGTACATCCTTCCTCGATATCTTAATCGTCTGTCTGTTTCCAGACTATATCCTTCATACTTTGGGTATAACTGCCTCCCTCTCTGGAGGTTTGAAGTAACTTTTAAATACCAACTGTCTCCTGGGATTTGTGTCAACACATGTTCTCTCAGATTGACCTTTAAGTTTACCAAGGAGAAGATACGTGGTCTCCTACTCAAGGCATATGAAACCACATTTTCCTTTCCCTTGATGTACGAAATACCAAAATCGTACTCACTCATAAACTCACTCCATCGCTTTTGCTTGGCATTCAGATCTCTTTGAGTGAAAAGATGTTTTAAACTTTGATGGTCCATTTTGAGCTCAAAGTTTCACCCAACAAGATAGTGCCTCCAAAGCTTCAGAGCTAGCATTACAACTGCTAACTCTAAATCATGATTCGTGTATAGCTCTTCATGTTTCTTCAACTTCCTTGATGCATAAGCTATCACTCCTTCATCCTGCATTATCATGGCCCCCAACCCTTGCTTTGAGGCATCTGTGCAAACTGTGAAGTCCTTTTCCATATCCGACACTCATAGAATTGGTGCACTAGCTAGTAACCTCTTAAGCTCAATGAATGCACTATCACACTCTTCTTTCCATTCATAGCTGATTGTCAGGCTACTAAATTGAAGCTTTTAAGTGACCTAAAACACTAAATTGTCAAACCAGGGTTGCTAAACTTCGAGCTGATACACAGTATGTGCAGGCAAGCGTCTAGTCTTTATTTGAATGCTATCCTAAGAATAAAACACACACCTATTCTAATAACTTGAATTTTAATGACTAACTTAAAAATGAGCATTTCCTATCTAAATCATCAACAGAAAAAACAGTCTTGTACTCCGATGCTGGTACTGCTATTTCTATTCAAAAGTGTAGTTCTACAAAATCATTCTACCTCTATGTTCGACCATCTACCATCAACATTTTTGTTTAAGTCATGACACACGGGGTATTGTCGAAACTGCATTCATTCTGGGCATCCAAAACAAATCTAATGCTATCTACAGGAAAACAGAGTGTTATGCTACTAACTGGTACCAGGAGCTCCTTTTGTTCTAACTGTAACCTAACTTTTCTAAGCACGCAAAGAAACTACTGTCTAACAAAACAAAGTGCATACTAATTCTAAGTTATGTTTGAAGTGAAAGTGAAAAGCCAAACAATCATATGCATATGCTAACCCTACAGGCATCAGTATTGCATTTAACATTCACCAACATAAAAAGATAACAGTCTGGAGATTGAGTCTATTGAGGAACGAATAAACACGATTCTGAAACTTTTAAACTGTCATGTAAGTAAGCATTGACACACTGTAATGAAATGAAACTATGATAAGCCAAAGCTAAATCTGTGAACACTACGCTACCTCTAATGCAAGTTCTAAGATATTGAAATGAGCGAAAGCTATAACAGCACAAACTAAACCTATTGCAAATTAAGGCAGCGACTTGCACCAGTTTGGTGGGCCCAACCAAATGGCACAAACGCTGTGGAAAACGACCAAAGCCGACTAGATCATATGATGCAGATACAGTGTAACTCCACGCTTCATTAACTCATCAAAACAGTATTTAGATCATATGACAGTCAAAATATATGCAACAACAGATTGTATTCAAGACATAAATTCATAGCATAGTCCAATAACAACAACAAAACGACCACAATAATAGTAACAACAGTAGTAGTAGTAACAGTCGTAACCCGTTCTCAGCAGTGATCCCAGGTTTTAATGGAAGTCTCATTGTTCATAACAGTCGAATAACAAAGATGCCTAAAACAAACGGATCCCTGATCCGAGAATAATTGTGGAATCAGTTAAAATGTATATCACATCTTTGTGACACGTAGTGTCACGAAGTGTGAATGGTGAAGAGTAGTCGATCCAGGTTTATCATTATGCCCTCGAGTGCTCTCTGGCGATGACTCCAGCTGGCCTGTGAACCTTTCTGTCATTCATTCAAACCATAACACACACCATAATGCACAACTCTCGAACGGCTCCACTGGTACCTCCACAGGTGCAAGTTGGTACCTGGTACCGACATCCTATTCCAAAAATAGCAGTGGTACCTAACCCAAGTGATATTAGTCCATTATCAATTTAGAGCATTAAAGTGCATAAAAATAGCTTGAAATGCAAAGATACCTTAGGTGACCCCTTTTGCATGGTAGAGGGATGTTAAGTATGTCAAAATGAGGTCAAAAGGGTGGTACTAGCATATGAATGGAGGTTTGTAGTATATAATATAGGCAAAGACCATGGTAAAAACCAGGGACCAACATACCCCCACACTGAAGTTCTTGCCTGTCCTCAGGCAACAAAAATCAAAAACTTGGTAGCCATCACAGGGTTGCAGCAGCTGCAACCAGCATCTGTAGCCTCTCCTGCTTCTTCAGATTCCTCATTTATTTCTTAAGGACCCTGTTGATTATGACATGATTCTTAGAAATCCTCTGAAGCTGCCTATTTATTTTGACAATATCTTTCTTCCTCTGCTTTAGCCTTCTGATTTTTGACAAAAGGTGGGTCACGCTGAGCTTCAGGAGTTTGTTTTCAGTTTTGACATGCCTATCCAATACACGGTACTCATGCAACTTTTCCTTCAGTCTGTTGTTTCTGCTCTCTAATTTTGCCATCATCAACTTCAATTACCGACTGGAGGAGAGCTCGCAGTGGGTTTCGAATGTTTTCTCTTGTTCAGGCTGTGCTGGAGGGCTAGACGCATGGGTAAACTCTTCGGGGCTTTGAGAAGGAGTATGAAATCTATCGGAATTATGGTCTGAACTGGATGCAGGAGTAAACTGATCTGGGCTATGCTCATAAGTATCAGCTGGATCAAAATCATGGTTTGGGCTGAGTTCACAAGTATTAACTGGATCAAAAGCACGATTCGGGCTGAGTTCATAGTTGTCAATTGGGCTTGGTCCATTGGTGTTAGCAGAACTAGGTCCAGGAGTGGGTTCTTTTGGCATTTGGATAGAGGTACCGGTTGGTACCTAGATGGATTCATTCTGCACAATTTTCTTGGGTGTAGGGGCTTGCCGAGTGGTCCTACGATTTTTCCGAATGAGCTGGGACAACGTCCAGGTCATCTCGGATGGCTCCGGGGCTTCCTCGTGACCATCTATTCTTTCCAGTCTTTATTGCGTGGGGTAGATGTGTATTGAGTCATCCATCCCTGTCAATACACTTTTGCATTTTATCTTTGGGTTCCTCCTAGGCTGATCAATTGACTCAACTAGCTCCTCCACATCGATTATGTTATCATCAGCTGGGGGAGAGCTCGGGACTGTAATGTTTGCCTCGGTGGGCGTGGTGGCCTTTCTAATTTTAGCGTGGGTTTCTACCTTGTCGTCGATTGGAGGTTCGGGCTCAAGGTTCTCAATAGAGTCTTTAGTTAGGGTCTTGACTTTCTTTATCTTGGGGGTCGGCTTTTTGTGTGGGGAAACAGGCTTCCCCTTTTTAGCTTTTGACTGGGCCCGAGCGAGGGTTTTTGCAGCAAAGAGGTCCCAAGTCTCTTGCTTTTTTGACAGTGCAAATGTAATCAATATCTTAACTAAGCTGAAGTGAAATAGACTCCCCCTAAACTCACTAACCCTTTGAACTTGCTCAACCATCCTTTTCAAACTTTTTAACAGGAAAAATGGTATGTTCAGCAAGGTACCTGTGAAGTGCATTAGAAGTCGGGCGTGGCAGGGGAAGATAATGGTGTATCGACCCTCGCATGTTAAATAATGTTGAAGGATGATCAACACCTGCACCCACTGTGGCTCTAGCCAGGCCCGTGACGTTCCCTCGGTCCATTTTGTGTTTCAGTACTGGGGTTTTAACAATTGCGCACAAAGCTCCTTATCCACTGGTTGCCCCTTTGTCCACCTCTGACTTGTGGTGGGTAACTGAATCGCCTCCGCAATAAACTCCTCTATGACCCTGAACTCTAATCCGCCTACCTTGGCGGTCTCACCATCGAAATGCAGCGCGAATTGAAGGGTGATGGCGTCGTTATACCCATTGAATTTTTTAGAAATGGTTCCCACCCGGCTTGCTTGAAAATTTCTCTCATGGCCTTATATTCCGGAAGGGCTTCCAGGTCAGCATAGGTTTCTGTTTCATGACGTTTGGCGACCATAGATCTTCTTGGAATAACAGGGAGAGTCGATCAGTAGTAGCAGAGGTTGGTTGAGGCGACGAGAGCGATGAAAGGGGAGAATGCGATAGGGAATGTGGTGTAAGGAACGGTCGGGGCGAAATCTATATGAAAGGATTTGAATTGTTGTGGAATGAAA
>JZKD02S0182486.1:620923-634980 GCA_000966675.3 Picea glauca | reverse complement strand
GAGGGCTCGCAAATAAAATTATTGATGATTTCATCCTCAGTAGAGTCTTTCAGACTTAAAGCTTGTCTGATAGTCAGAAGAGGTTGAGTGGGTTGATCCTCAAAATCTACCCATATAGAATTGTCATTACTAGCCAGGGGTGTAGCATGAGGATAAAGTGTAAGTTGCTTCATTTCATAACCGTTTGAAATTGTCATTGACCCAGATCTACAGCTTATAAAAGCATCGACTGTGGCTAACCATGACCTACCCAGAATTAGAGGGTGACACCCCAACTTTGTTTTTGGCTGCAACACTGTAAAATCGACTGGATAATTCCAGGATTCCACAGAGATGCTGAGGTCTTCAATGACTCCTTCTGGTTTAATTGTGGATCGATCATCCAATTCTAGGATAGTTGGGGTCTCTCTAACTTCATCTTGTAGTTGTAATAGTCGTAAGGTCTCTAAAGTCATGATATTGATGGTTGCGCCTAGGACTACCAGGACATGAGGGATTATTGTTTTTCCAACTTGAACTGTAACGGTAGGGTTGCTAGGATCACCATATTTGACTGGGGGAGTCTTTCTTGACATTAATGCAGACAGATCTCCCATAACATGGACTATAAGGGGATCCTTGGTTTTCCTACCAGGCTTTTTAACACAGATATCTCTCATTGTCCTAGCATAAATAGGTACGTCGTGGAGTGCTTGTAAGAGGGGAATTTTGACATATAAATTATGTAATTCCCCTAAAAGATTAAAGGCTGGCGGTTCGGGTGTTTTGGTTAAGGCTAAACGCTCGGGAAATGGTGTTGTTTTAGCAGCATTGTTGGAGGATGATTGTACCTTTTCAGGTGCATCATGCTCTTCTATTTCCTCTTTGTCGGGAGAGGTAACATCAGCTATAGTTGGTTCCCCTATTCTCCCAGATCGAAGATGGGTATCGTTGCATTATGCAGGGAGAAGGGAAAGTGTAGGCTGGTTATAAATATCAATGCACTGCACAGCTTTATTATTTGGGTTGGGGTTAGGTTGCAAAGGTAGCTGGGGTCTCATCGTTTGATTATTTTGAGGAGTACCTGCTGGCAAGGGGAGTGGTTGTGAGAATTGAGGTAATTGGTTTTGAAAGGGGGGTTGTTGTCCTCTCCAATTCTGATACCATTGAGTCTGATATGGCTGTTGTTGTGGAGGCCAAGAGGTACACATTGAGGGATCAACAAAGGGTGGGTTATTTTGTTGCATGGGTGGGCAAGTTTGTTGCATGGGCGGGTAAGTTTGTTGCATGGATGGATAATTCGTTTGATTAGTATATCGCATTTGATTATAAGGGGGGTAACTCATTTGATTGAAAGTAGAGTAATTATTCCAACGATTAGTAAATGGCATGTTAGAGTTCATACCTTGTCCTCGTGGTTGCCATTGCCTCCTCTGTGTCATCATATAGACAGCTTCAGCCTCTTCATCCGTTGGTTGCAATTCTTCTTTAATCCCTGGTAAAGATGGACAATTTTGGGTATCATGATCTTTGTCACAAATAGTGCAGATAGGTTTCATGTCCAATGGACATTCTCTTTTTGGGTGCTTAGCTTTGCATTGAGGACAAAAGATAGACAAGGCTTCTTCTTCTTCTACTTTCTTTTTCTTAATCTGCAGGGTATCCATTTGTGAGCAAAAAGAGCTCAGCATTTCGGTTTTAAAATATTCAAGTAGATTACCTATCTCGGCTCTTGTTGCTCCCCCACTAGCTAATTTCTGGACTCTTGAAAATGTAGTGTCCTTGCTGTTCAATCTATTTCTTGAAGCTCCCCTTGAACATCTTTTGCATAAATTGACAATTTCATCATATGATTCCTTGGATATGTCCCCTTTCCCAAGAATGTTCAACATATCCAGAGAGTCATCCCTTACCCCTTTTAATAAAATAGTTTTGAGAATATCCTTACTTACATTGGGATGACTGGATCTTTGCAGATTGTATTGAAGCCTCTCTACAAAGTCTTCTAAATTCTCGTCTTCTTTCTGCATCATTTTAAATAGATCCTCCATTTTTTCTCTCGTTCTGCAGTAGTCCTGTTACTTGTTCAAAAATTTATGCTTCATTTGGTCCCATGTTGTGATTACGTGGCCTCCAAGGCTCATAAACCATCTTAGTGCATTCCCTTTTAGTGTTGCTGGAAATAACTTCAGTTTTTGAGCATTATAAACATAATCATAACTTCTACATAATATATCAAACTCAAACAGAAATTCATCAGGATCCTCTAAAGATAACCCATGAAAATTTGGCAATACTGATAGTGGGATGTTTTTCATGGGGGCTGCTCCTCTAGCGAGATCACCAATAGGAAATCCTAATGTAGAAAAAGAATTTTCATCTTTTACCTCTCCTTCAGGATCTACCTGGTCTTCATGATGCAATCGCTCATTGAACTCATCCATGTTTTCCTCTGTCTATTCTCTTGTTGCACTTGCTCTGTCCTCAGTGTCTCCTACTGGCTTCTGGATTGTCTTCGGACTCCAAACTTCTTTTCCTGTTCCAAAAATTGCTCAAAATGAAGGCTGGGAATTATGTTTTTGAAGATTTGGTCGTTGAGTAGCAGATTCAGACTTGGATGCAATGTCGTTAATGAAAGTCTTTCTTCCTCCTTTTCCTTTTCCCTTGCCACCTATAGGGTTAGTGTCTTTGGGGTCTTTCATGCATTCTTTTTATCTAAAGAAAAGAAATCACAAGTTCTTTTGACATTTATAGCTATCTTCCCCGACAACGGCGCGAAAATGTTGGTCACTATAATTGCTTAATTGATTTAAACAATCGAGTAATACATAAATTATCAACCCAGGGAAGTCTTTTATTTCAAAGATAGCCACACACTGTATATGCTCAATTCCAAAAGCAACTTAGTGTTTTAGTAAAGAAACTTATACTAATTATACTTGCTTGAATGAACTGAAGCTCTGAATTAAATCAGAGGAAAGTAATTCCCCTATTGCAATTCTTTAAAGTTCAATCTAAGAATCCTGGATTACATTAAAATAACACTGCAATGGGAAAGAACAACTATTCTACAATCAAAGAATAGGACCCTTACTCTCAAACAAAGACATCAGTACTAACACTCTTTCATGAAAACAATAATGCAGAAAACAATTAACTCTATCTAACAGAGAACAAAGCCACCTAGTTCCTTTCTTTCTAAGTAGGAGCCTTGAGCCTTATTTCTGTTTTAGCTCACTTTTGAGGTTGAGGTTTACAGAGAACAGGGCAGTCTGATTCCTTCCTTTCTGAGCAGGGATCCCTAACCCAGTTTCTGGATAACACACTTGCAGAGGTGAATGAAATCTACAGGAGACAAGGTATTGTGATTCCTTCCTGTCTGAGCAGGAACCCTTTAACCAAATCCCTGGCTAGCACAATTGTAGTAGTAAATGAAATCTACATAAGACAAGGTGTTGTGATTCCTTCTTGTCTGAGCAGAAATCCTTTAACCAAATCTCTTGCTAGCACTCTTGCAGCAGTAAATGAAATCTACAGAAGACAAGGTGTTTGGATTCCTTCTTTTCTGAGAAGGAACCTTTTAACTGAGGCTCTGGCTAGCACACTTGTAGCAGTAATTGAAATCTACAGAAGACAAGGTGTTGTGATTCCTTCTTATCTGAGCGGGAACCCTTTAACGAAATATTTGCCTAGCACACTTGCAGTAGTAAATGAAATCTACAGAAGTCGAGGTATTTGGAATCCTTCCTGTCTGAGCAAGAACCTTTTAACCGAACCTCTGGCTAGCACACTTGCAGCAGTAATTGAATTCTACAAAGGGTATGATATTCCGATCCCTTTCTGTCTGAGCATGAACCTTTAACCAAATATATGCTAGCCTCATAAAATCATCACACAAGATTTCTGATAAAAAGATTTACAAATTCCATTCAATTAAACTAAGATTTACAATAGTGACGTTTTTATTTTTCCTGTGAAAGATTCTCTCTTCAACCTAGCTCTGATACCATGTTAAAGTTTAAGCTATTATTAGGTTGCCTTTAAATTTACTAGATAACAATAGCATAGATAGGATCACTGAGAGAAAGACAATCACAAAATACACAACATTTATCCTGGGAAACCCTCATGGGGAAGAAAAACCAACAAAACTTCCTTAATATAGATAGCCAATACAATGCAACGACAATGAACCAAACAACACATAAATTCCTCTCCCAAGGATGCACCTCTCTCTCTCTTCCTTCTTCTAACAACTGGTAACTGCAACTTCCTTCAATCCTTGCGCATTAGATGAGTGAGTTGAGTGAGTGTACAAATGAGGTGTTGGCCTCTCTTATTTATACAAACTAGCAGGTGTTGAACTTAGGTGTCTTTTCACTGGCAGGGCCAACTTCTCAATCTGGGTGGTTAGAACCACATTAATTTGTATATAATAGATTGATAATGATTTTATATAATAGGTATACTCGTACAAAAATATAATTGTTTAAATATATATTTCTATATTGGTATATCCCTGTATATGTTAGCCACGATTTATTTATATAGTTGTGTATTTGTCCAATGATATATTGGTGTAGATATATAGTTATAAATTGTATAGCTATTTAGATTAGATAGACAACTATCTATTCCCTAGACCAGCGATATATCAAATTGACAATGATTTGTTCAATAGAGACAGTCCTAATTATTTATAGGCACTCAAATTAAACCTTTAAAGCTTGTGTTTTTGACATTGGAATGTTATTGAATTCATACCTTTAATGACAAAAAAATTATACTTGGAATGACTGTGTTTTTATCCTTTTACTGACAACAAATTTTTGGTTTCATTATGATTGTATAATACCCATGTTCATGATTTCGTAATTCTTGTGTTGTAACGATTGAAGTATCATGGATAGCAATATTTTAGATAGAAATATCATGTACTTAGAAAACATTAGTTTAGGCAACAATAATATATTCAACATTGTCAAATATTTAATGAGGAGCGTAGATCACTTTTAATGTTAAGTAGTTCACTTATTTTAATAGACATAGATTTTACAGTTAGACCGTTATACCACTATGGGACATAGATCTATTGATAGGTAGAAATATGGATTGTTGACAACGAATATTAACAGACAACGCCATTAATGCTAATTAGTGATTTCATTGTTGATACCAAAAAGGGAATAACTCATAGATTGTTGATCACATCCCTTATTTTATATATGCATGCCTTAGAATTTGTTGTGCCAATAATTTAATGTGATGTATGATTGTTTAGTAGTCAATTTTCACTTGCGTCTTGTTGACTTGTCGATTAGGTTCTTGGTTATAGTCTTCTTGTAGTCTGGCAGTTATTTGGTCTCCTAGCACATTGAATTTTTCTTGGGTTATGGTCTAGATGTGTTATGTTGCACCAGGGTTACCGTCACACCTATCGCCTTGGGAAAACATGATTCCTGATGAGGGGATAATTGTGTTCCCTGATGGATGTGAGCCGAATGATAACCTGGACAAAGACTTTTTCTTCTCGATGTGATCGTTTTTCCTTCTAATTGATATTGGTACTTGGTTTTGTGACGCCTTAATGTGTTGGGTTTTGCATGTCGTAGAGGTTTTCTTGTTACTGGTTGTCAAGACGTAGTGTCAGGTTATCAATGGTGTCCTTTAAATTGTAGGCAGTGTCTTTCTTGTGTTAGGATGATAGTCATTGTTATCCGTCTATAGATTTTCGCATGTTTCATCCAGTTGCATGATGTGCTAGTATGTTAATTCATTGTTGTTTGTTTCCAGGTTAGTGTGCATTTTGTTCATCATCAAGTTCTATTATTTAACTATTGTGGTTGCTTCCTGCTTTAAAAAGAAAAAAAATTCTTTTGTGTTAGGTCACTTGTAGTCGTAACGACGGGGACATTACAGTTCCTTTCACACCTATGAAAATCTAAGTAGTAGATCAATAGATAAATCTGTTTTTCTCCTTGGAGGTAATTTTAGTATTTCTTCTAGGAATACATCCTTAAATCCCCGAAGAACCACAAATTATTCCAAACTTGGTTTGCTTTCTTTCTCTAGTATTTTTTTCACTTGGATAACATATATTTTGCATCCTTTACTCATGCACTTTTTAAATTTCATTGCTAATATTTGTCTAACAAAAACGAGTTTACTAATTCCTTGCACTATTCTTGATATTTCATTTTCATCTTTGTATACAAATTATTTTTCATAAGAGTTTAGTACATTTTTTTTCTTTTCTAACCATTCCATTTCAATAAATATGTCATATGATCCTAAAGGTAGTACATTCAAGTTTATCTTTGTATCTTGACCTCTTATATTCAACTCACAATCATGAATGAGTTATGTTACCTTTCTTTTTCTGGATGTTTCTAATTGTAATAACCATGATTTAGTATGCTTTACTTTCTTCAGCTTGTTTGAGTCTACTAAATATGGGGTAACATAACTTTAACTAGCTCCTCGGTAAATTAAAATACATACTTTCATATTATGAATTTGACCTTCAATCTCCACAATAGTGGGTTGATGGTCTACTTTCATGCCATCCAAAGTTCCGTTGATTTTATGGATACTTTTTCCAATATATCTAATTGCCAAATCTTCTTGTAAGTTATGAATATTTTTTCTTGCATCATTCCTATAGGGAGATTTTCTCAATAAATTTGGTTCTCCACATCCCCAACATTTCAATGGTTCTCTAGTATTATCATTTGTTTTCTTCAATCCCATGTTAACCACCTTGCCTCCTTGTACTTGTGGCACGTTTATGTGGGAGATATGTTCTTAATGTCCTTTGGACATGTTTCAAAATGGTGAAGGTTTGAAACAATTTTTCTTTTGATTTTGCTTCCCTTTCTTCATTTCTCTCCATGATTTTAGATTTTGAAAACATTGTTTGTACTTACATTATTTATTTCCGTAGTAACTCAATCAACGGTTTTGGGTTATCCAACTCTATTATGTCCTTATATGACTAAGGTAAACACCTTCTAAACATTTGAACTTTTACCTTTTCATGTTATATATAAGGACCAAATCTCAACAATTCCAAAAACTTAGTAATTAGATCCTCCATGGAAATTTATCCTAACTTTAGTTTATAGAACTATTTTTCTTTTCTCTCCCAATAAATTTCAGAAAATTATTCCTTCTTAAAGTATTTCTTAAAATATTTATGTTCCATCTTCTTTTCTTTCAGTCCTTTTCCTAGTTTGAAGTCTTGGCACCATACAATGGATTTGCCTTTCACATTGTAGATAGACATACGTAATTTCATATTACTAGAGTATTTGTAAATCTAGAAGTGTTTCTTTATGTGAGGTAACCAAGATTATGCTTCTTCATCGGTTCTGGACTCACCATCAAATGTTGAAGGTTTGATTTTCTTGAATTCTCCATCTAAATGGTCCATTTGTGTTTTTCTTACTGTAGATGCTTTGTTTTCTGTCATATGTGTGTTGTTAGAAGAATTTTTTTCTTTTTTTCTTCCATGGATGGAATCCTTTAAGGACGTTTTAGTAACTTCCTTTCCCACTTCATTATTCTTTGGGCTCTTTCTTTTTTGCTATGCTTCGTAACAACAACTCATTTGTTTATTGTTGAACTTCTTTTTCTTTCTTTAATTTTTTATTATTGTCTTTGAATATCTGTAATTCCACGATATGATTATTCATTGTTTCCAACACTTGGGTTGCAAATCTACTTTCATTGTGATGTTCAGTGTTTCTAGAAGGTTCTTGATTATTAATACCTTCAGGTCTTCCTCTTCTCCATTATGCGTTCACATAGTTACAATTTTTTTTTGACACAATGTATTTATAATAATGAAAATAATTTGTTTATTATATTTTTCTTTTAACATAAACAAAACAATCTTGTGTCGTCCTCAAGCCTAAATGTTATAACCTATAGTTTTGATACCATATGTAATGTACCCCTAAATTTACTAAAAAAAATCATTGAAGGAATTATAACTTATTCTTATTATTGTCATCATCAACACAATTTCAAAAATATTATAAACCTTTTATCATTATGCATAACCATGGTAATTACTTTGATTTCTTATAAACTTTAATAATACTTTAATAATAAAGACACCTAGGACTAACATATATAATTTATGATTTATTTGGAGCCACATATATATATATATATATTCTTCCTTAAATTATGACACTCCATCGAATAGAACAAATACTCATACAAAGTCTGAATTGGATCAGGTTTTCCTATCAACATACTTTACTAACCACATCTAAAAGATAATATAGGGTTCCACGAGAGGATTTGTTCAAAGATTTAATCAAGCCGATAACTAAGCACAATCATATAATTTTATTTTTCATGGCATGTAATATCTAGGAAAATCTTCATAACTTCATCTTCATAAGTGGACAAATCAAAGATAACCTTTGACAACCAAGTGGACATTGTTTTAATAGCTTTTACCAAGATAGGAGTTGGCTAGTTTTCTTTTAAAGTTAGTCATACAAGACTTAAAGGAAACTACCTAGAGGAGAACTGAAAATTTATTGTTTATTAAATTCATGTATCTTTGTCCACTGTCGAGAAAGGGTTATACCCAATCCCGGCATTCCACCACCCACATTTAACATGGCTTTTTAAAAGAGTACTATGTTTTTTTTAATGCCACTACTAGCGGTGGGCTGAAGATACCTAACGCTTCGATGAAGGGGACCATCTCACAAAATTCTTCCTTTCCTCAAAAAATTTCCCTTACAAATGCTATTCCTTTCTAATTTTGTTGATCCATAGAAGAAACGAAGTCTAGCTTTTCACTGTAATATTGTCATACTGGTAACAAAATTATTCTAACATCGAGGCAAGTAACTATGGAGGTTGACACACTAAAAAACAGAGGTAAGAAGCTTTCACTATGATAGTTATGTTGGAATAACTTTGTGCTTGAGGTGTATCTCTCATTTCTATTTTGTTTATTTTGGTTTTTTATTTACATACAATTTATAAGTGTGAGGGGGGCATTATTAGAGAAATTATATAATATAATTTCTTTCCCTCCCACTCATATAATTTTTCTAATAATACCTCCTGCCACCCTAATATAATTTCTCTAATAATGCTTCCCTCCCACCCATATAATTTCTCTAATAATGCCCCCCTCCCACCCATATAATTTCTCTAATAATACCCCCTCCCTCTAAAAAAACAATATAAAAACAAAACATTTGATATATCTTATAAGAATAAGGACTTTGTTTGCCTTAAAAATGTAACTCTCCCATCATCGAAGTATCTCGTTAGGGATAGATCCCACTCTGTTTAATAGGGTAGTCATTTTGAATCTGTATAACATGTTCTCTAACTATAACCATGATTTAAACAAGGTTTTGCATGAGGCTTCCTAATTTTGTCGTTAGTTTTGGATCTTGGTACTAATGATAGGCGTAGAAATCCATCACGGGTTTTCATATTGCGCAACTAACAATTCAAGTCCTTTAAGCTAAAAATATGGGCGTCCTCTCAGTAATGTCAGCTACACGAAGAGGGATTTCTATACTCTTTTCTTTATTGCTTAATTTAATTCCAAGTCTTGGTTTCCATTCTAATATAATATAACATTATTAATGGTTTTCCTCACCTTTCCAGTTAACGTTGATTAATAAACTATCGCGTTTAAGGATGGTCGAGGTGATAGTTGGGAGATTATGCCAACGTTTGTGTTAATTTGGTTCCATTACTCTTGATTCATTGTCTTCAATCTCCGAACTTCTGGTTAAATATTTTTAACAAAACAAAAATTGTTACAGAAATTATGGGTAAGATGTATTGAATTTGCGTTCTCTAGTTTTCTATAGAAGCCTATTATTTTGCTCTTTTTATATTTTCGTTTGTTTGTCGAAACAATAAAAAAATATAAGGATAGTGGTCAGTAAGGTTTCTTTGAGGTTGAACCCCTTTAATAAAAACTCGACTCATAATAATACGCTAATGTATGTTTCTATTTCTTTCACACTACCTACACTTAACCTGTTAAAACATATGTTTTATCTCTATTTTAATCATTTCTTGAAATTAATATGTTGTTGAGGAGGATGGAATTAAAATCTAATGATGTGTCTCTCTCTTTGGAATTGTGAGCGAACCCATCAGTTAATGCCAAGCCCTCTTTTCCCTCAGATCTTCAATTCTCCTAAAGGAGTATTATTATCTCAACCGGCCACTCACTGCACCAAATCCGCGAAAGAAATATAGTCGTTTTCTTGTTTAAGAAAGGATCCAAAGGTCGTTGTGTATATAATCCATCCACAATTCATTTTCTTATGGGTATTTACTTGATCTAAAAGCAATATACAAAAGATACGTTTTATTCGATGATCTTCTTAATTCTCATTCCTGAAATTTAATACTATGCTTACAATATTTTTCCGAATGAAGATTTCCCTAATGTACTTGTAATGTACTGGAAATTTACCAAATATATATATTTTTTATTAGGGTCATTAATTCTCCTTTCTCTTTCACTAGGTGTTTCAAAATATTCTTTAATTGTAGATGTATTTAATTGTAGATGTAGATTAATTCTGCCATTTTTGCTATATTCCGGAGCTTACACTTATCTTTTCTTGATACGGGTGTAATGTTATGTAGACTAAAATTTACTCTTTGTAATCGCATTGAATGATACCACACTTATATTGCGTAACCATCACAAGGAAAAAGACTATCCTCTAGTCTATTCATTACTATACCAATGCACTTATTCACTATGCACTATCCTATAGTTTTTCATCGTTGATAAACTTTTAATCAYGCTTATATGTATGAACARTTTTTGGATCTAAACTATTCAACCCTAAACAAATCACAACACCATATTTGAGTTAGCATACGATACTATATTCCATAGTAATTCTATATATACCATACCATAAGGGCTCTGTAAGGTCACGTTAGAGTACACTTTTATATATATATATATATATATATATATATATATATATATATTATAGAAATCCTAGACATAACTCGATCATACTATAGGTGTTGGATTTGACATACAAGGCACAGATCTTGCTTGTGGATTAACTGTATTATTGATAAATTGCGAAGCAAGAAATGCAGAGAGAAAGAATAGAACAGAAAACAATATATTAGAATATACGAAGAAGAGTACAAAAAGAGTACATGAAGAAGATCATGAAGTAGTTAGTATGCAAAGGGAAATAGGCCAGGACAGCTGGCAGTGTACAATTAGCCTGTTGAGGTTACATTATATTTAAAACTACCTCTTAAACTCAACAGTTACAAACATCATCACTGATTATGCCTAAGTGTTGTCTCTGAAAATAAAAAACAGATTTTCCTAGTGGATTTGTAAGGATATCAGTAAGATGATCTCGAGAACCACAAAACTGTAGTGCAATATCACGATTATTGACTAGCTCGTGTATGAAATGAAAATGAGTGTCAATGTGTTAGCTTTTCTTGTGAAACACGTGATTTTTGGATAGAGCAATTGCTGAAGTATTGTCACACAAAATAGGAGTTGGATCATTTTTTGTATGTGACATATCTTTCAATATTCTTCTCAGCCACACAGCTTGACAGGAAGCTGAGGTAGCAGTGACATACTCTGCCTCTGCAAAATATATTGAAACAATTGGATGCTTCTTTGATGCCCATGAGATTAGGTTCATGTCTAGTTGAAAAAAATGTCCAGATGTGTTTTTCCTGTTATCGAGGCTGCCTGCACTGTCTGTGTAATACTATCAGATTTAGTGTACCATAAGCTGAAATTGAGAGTTCCTGCAACATATCTCATAATTCATTTCGTCATTTTCCAACAAGAATCTTTGGGGGATTCCATGAATTTGGAAACAAGATTGGTTGCATACATAATGTCAGGCCTAGTTGCTGTAAGATATAACAAACTTCCTACTAAACTTTTGTATAGGGTAGAGTCCACTGTAGGGCCTTCATCTTTCTTGCTCAATTTTGTGCATAGTGGTATGGGGGTTTCTGCTGGATTGCATTCTTCCATGCAAAATCTTTTGAGGATGTCTGTTGCATACAAAAATTCCTTTGGTTGATTGATCAACCTCAATCCCTAAAAAATATTTCATTATGCCAAGATCTGTCATCTCAAACTCAGATTGCATGGCATGCTTAAAATTTGTTAACTCAAAATTTCCCGTATATATCATGTCATCAACATATAAACATACAATCAAAATTTTACCATGCTGATCTGTTTTGGTGTAAACAGTTGGCTCATTTTGACTTCTGCTGAAACCACTTTGGATAAGGTAGGTCTCAATTCTATTGTACCAAGATCTTGGAGCTTGCTTTAAGCCATACAAGGCTTTCTTCAACAGATATACTTTGGTTGGCTGCTCTTGGAATTCAAATCTAGGTGGTTGATCGACATAAACTTCTTCTTCTAAATGACCATTCAGGAATGTTGACTTGACATCCATCGGGTATACTTGCCATTTGTGTTGGGTTGTTATGGCCAATAGAGTCCTTACAATGTCTAATCTTTCTACTGGAGCAAAAGCTTCACCATAATCAGTACAAGGTTGTTGTGAGAATCCTTTGGCAACAAGTCTTGCCTTGTGTTTTTCGATCTGCCCTTTTTCATTGAGTTTAGTTTTGTAAACCCACTTGACACCAATAATCTTCTTGTGACTTGGCAAATCAACAAGATCCCATGTCTTGTTCTTCTCAATGGAGTCAATTTCTTGGTTCATGGCTTGAACCCAATGTGGCTCCTTAGTTGCTTCCTTAAAAGATGTAGGTTGACATGACATTAAAGAAAAAAGGTTTTGTTGTTCAAAGTCATCCAACTGCTGATGAATTTCTCTCAAACTTCAAGTTCTCTAATTTTGTGGTCCAGAGAATGATTCTCTGCTGGAAGTTGAGTTATCGAGAATTTTTAGGTTGTCTTTGTACTTGCAATCTTGGAAGAATAGTTTGAGTTACCTGCTGTCCTAAATTTTCTGCGTTTTCAGAACTTGGTAGCAATGGATTTTGACTGTCCATTTGCTGATTTTTTGAATCATTCTAGAATTGATTTTCCAGAAATTTTACATCTCTGTTGAGAATTAGTTTCTTGGTGATTGGATTGTAAAGCCTGTAAGATTTAGATGTTTCACTATATCTAGTGAAAATACATTTCTCACTTTTGTCATCAAGTTTCTTCCTTAACTTGGAAGGTATGTGAGCATATGCTATGCATTTGAATGTCCTTAGATGCGCAACATTGAGCTTTGTCCGACTCCATGCTTCTTGGGAGACTTTTAGATTTAGTTTGGTGGTTGGAGATATATTCAAAAGATAAACTGAGCATGCTACAGCTTCAGCCCAAAACATATTTGACAAACTTTTCTCTTTAAGAAGTGTTCTTTCCATATTCATTATTGTCTAATTTTTTCTTTCAGCCACTCCATTCTGTTGTGGAGTATACCTGGTTGTTGTTTGCATGATAATGCCTTGTGATTTGAAAAAATTTGCAAATTCTGTGGAGTTGTATTCTCCTCCTCCTTCTGACATGAGTGCTTTTATATATTTTCCACTCTGTTTTTCAGCTTCTGCCTTGAATTCTTTGAATTTTGCAAAAGTTTCAGACTTCTGTCTCAGAAAATAGATCCATATTTTTCTGCTGAAATCATCAATAAACATTAGAAAATAAAATATGCCACCTATGGACTCTGTTTGCATTGGTCCACATAGGTCAGTGTGAACAATTTCAAGATGTTGTTTGGCTTGATTTGATGACTATGGAAAACTAGTTCTCTTATCTTTTCCAAATATGCAAGACTCACATGGGGGAATTTTCTCTTTAAATATAGGAAGACCTTTGACCATGGAGTTCTTCTGAAGAAGACATAGACTCTAAAATGGTAGATGTGAAAATCTTGTATGCCAAAATATTGTTTCATTCAGGTTAGATGCACTCTGTGCATATGGTTGAATTAGATTTGCAGTTCTGAGGGTAAGGGGAAACATCCTATTCAGAGTCATATGGATTTCAAAAATCAATTTTCTGCTTGGGATTTTGTCATATATCTTGC
>JZKD02S0182486.1:605459-615828 GCA_000966675.3 Picea glauca | reverse complement strand
TTCATTTTCCTTGAACTTTGACTAAGTAATCATTTCAAAGTGTAATATCAGATGAGACTGAAGAATCAATACATGAAAGTAAATCTTTGTTACCTGTCATGTGATCGTTGCATCCACTGTCCAACAACCAGAGATCTTTAGGTTGTTCTTCAGTCTTGTGGCATGAGAGAAACATACCTCCTGAGGTTTCTCTCGTATGATTTGACACATGTGCTCTACCTGAGAGTTGATATGCTTGGTTCTTCCTACATTTAGATTCATAGTGCCCATACTTTTTGTAGTAATAACATTGTATGCTTGATTTCTCATTTGATCTTGTCCCTCTTCCTCTTTGAGGCTAGAAATTTTGTTGTTGATTTTGTTGTCGTTGTCTTTGACCTTGGAAATTTTGATTCGGATATTCTTGTCTATTACTTCCACTGGAGTGAGGGTTACTTTGATTGCTCCCTCTTCCTTGGTGACCTCTGCTTCTTCCTCTGCCTCTCCCTCCGTTGAAGGAGAATTGAGTTTTGAAAGCATTGGAGATTGACTCATCTGTGAGATGCAGTCTCGTCTCATGTGTCACCAGAGAACCAATTAATTTATCTGTTGAAAAAATTAACAGATCCTTGGATTTAAGGATTGTTGTTACAACCATTTCGAATTTCTTTGGTAAAATTCTGAGGATTTTCTCAACAATTCATTGATCAATGATGGTTTCACGAGTCAATCTAATCTGGTTCACAATTCCCATGACTCTGGTCATGAACTGATCCACATTTTCAGACTCTGACATTCTTAAAGTCTAGAATTGTGTTCTCAAGGTCTGCAGTTCAACTATTTTGACCCTATCATTGCCTTGGTAGGATGATTTAAGGATATCCTAGGCCTATTTGGAAGTACCAACGCCTACGACTTTTGAAAAAATCGAGTCATCCACAGAATTTTGAATCCAAAATTGATCTTTATTTTCTCTATTTTTTTGCATTGCTTGAGCAATTTTCTACCAATTAGTCATGGCAGATAGGTCTGCTGGATCTGGTTCCACATATCTATGATCCACTGGATCCCAACACTCTTGTTCTTGCAAGAAGGATCTCATCCGAAGAGACCAGAACTCATAGATCTTTCCAAGAAGAATCGAACCCTGAGTTGGTCCTAAATTGCTAGACATTGCCATGTTTAAAAAAAAAAATTTGAACAGAACAAAAAAGAAAAATTTGTATTTACCTGTCTCCCACGCGTAAAACCAGGTCTGTTGATTTCTTGCAGTGATTTCAGAACTCTGTTAGATGAGACCTTTGAACTCTCCAACTTTTGATTTCCGAAACGCCGAAAAGAGTTTATCAACCTTGAATTGGTTCTTAGTCTCCAATCAATGTGACCACACGCCTAAAGGTTAAAGCACTACGGGCTTTTCCGGTTCTTTTCCTTACAATTTGCTAAAATGCGAAATATGCTAGAAAGGCCCTTCTCGAAATCCTTTTTCGGATTTCACGTTTTGGGACTTCTTGATGTGAAGTGGCTCGGTCCTCTATCTGCAGGATCCTTGATATGCCAAAACACCGATCAACTGTCTAGATCTTCCTGTGATCTGATGGTCCAGATCCTTTCGGGATTTTAGGATTCGGGGTTTTGCAACTTCGCGAACCTTGTTAGCGAGCTCTTCGAACTCCTTGATTTACCGATCTCTGATTTACCGAAATGTCGATGGCCCTTTCCTTTTGGGACTTCAAATGCTGAAATGCCAAAATGTGCTTGTCAGACAATCAACGGTCTAGATCCTATCAAGATTTGGAGAATCGGTATTTCACGACTCGTGATTCCTCGTCATGCTGTGCTTCCAAAATGTGAAGTCTAAATTACCGATTTTGCCAAAATAGCTTTTTCAAAAAATTTCCTGAGATCCTGGATTGATGCCACACATCCTCGAAAGATGGACGGTCCTCATCGTTTCGCGATATTGTGAATTACGACTCCAAATCCTCTGTCTACTTGAAACCCCGATAGCTGAGATGCTGATAGTTTCCTCAATCTTTGCCACATGTCTGAACGAATGGATGGCTATGATCTTTTATGGATTTCGAGACTTTTTCCATGGAGTGTCATGAAATTTCGTCAACAAGACATCTAATATCTCGAACTCCGAAATGCTGAAATGATGGAACTTGGATCTGCTGCCACCTGTCCTCTGAGATGGTCGGCTCACATCCTCTCAGGATTTAATGATTTGTGATGTCAGGATTTCGTGTATCAGGGTTTTGGAGAGCAGTGTCCTTCACTCATCCAACTTTCGATCCCCTATTTTGTGATTGGATGAGATTAACATCTCACTATCTATCTCAATCCAACGGTCCAGAATAACTCGTGATTTCATTATTCGCAAATTCTCACGACAGTCTTCTGACCTTTACACCTTGCGAGTGAGTGAAATGCCGAGATCTCACCACGTGTCTCTTGATGGATAGTCTAGATGATTTTGTGACTTCACAAGTCGAATTTCTTCTGTACGCTCTAGAGGAGTAAACCTCGAGCACTTTCTCATTGATCCAATGACTGTCGGTCCTTTCCACAAGATCTAATGGCTGAAATTCTTTTGCCTTTTCCACATGCTCTTCGTCCCTTTTGAACTGGATTTCTGCCTCAAATCTATTCACAAGACAAATCTTACGGCCGCGATGGTTGTTCTTTGAACCTGAGATGCGTTCTATACTGCCTTTGCAAGGATTTTCTTCTATGGAATAAAAATTCATGAATCTTTCAAAGATTTGAAAGAATTTCACGAGTTCTTTGTTCTCTGCGACAATCTTTGACATATTTGAGCGATTTCCAAAATGCTTTAAATGCTTCTTCTTTCTGCAACTATCTTTCATGAATTTGAACAAATTCTTTGAATTCTTCAAGAGTTCCCGCCTCCTGCAACTCTTCTATGTGAATCTTTGTAGATTATTTGAAAATTGAACAAGAATCTTTACTATTTCTTCCTTCTCATGTTTCTGCTCCTTGAAAATTTCGAGTGTAGTACGCTCTGCGACCTCACATGAGCTTCTTATGCTGATCTTTTGAGAGTATGAATGGACAACTTCCTCATGGAAGTTTCCTACGAGGATCTTTCAAGAGTATGACAGACAACTCTCCAAGCCTTGTGAAAATTCTATGTCAAATGCTCTGAAGATCAGTGAAGCTCTGTACTATTTGAGGATCGTGTTGCTCTGTAGCCTGTGTGAAGAGGCTTACTACTGTAGCTCTGATACAATGATAAATTGTGAAGCAAGAAATGTAGAGAGAAATAATAGAACAGAAAACAATATATTATAATATATGAAGAAGAGTACAAAATGAGTACATGAAGTAGTTCACATACAAAGGGAAATAGTTGACCTAAATAGGCTCAAGAAAAACAAGAATAGAAAGTGCAGCTAGCCAGGACAGCTGGTAGTGTACTTTCAGCATGTTGAGTTTACATCGTAATAATTATTAACCTAACTCTTGTAAGGTGTATAATTACTGTTACTACAACATGGTTAACAATATAATTATTGTTAAGTTCGCTAGAGGTCTCCCAACAATATCAGTCACTAGCCTGGAGTTTGTTTAATGAGACAGAAAAAACATGTGGGCAATACCATAACTATAAGAGGCAGATGTGACTAGAGCGAACAGTCACATCCCTAACTGACTGGCATCAGTCTCCACAATAAATTGACCTGATGTCTGATGAAAGGTAGGAAAGTCGAGTTTTAAAAACCCTACTGAAACCAATCTGCGAATGTACCTTCCTGAACATTCATTCGACCATCGTGCCCAATCACAACCCTGCGACATCATTATCGTTGTGTAAATACCTCCGTAATATTTTATCTAGGCCCGAGGTAACTCATTGTATCAGTTTACCCTAGGCACAAAGAGGTTTTTTACTCTCTGCGCTTTCTTTCTCTTTCGTTCGGCCAGCTATAATGGTCGACCTGGTTCTGAAATACAATGAAGGAGAGGCTCAAGACAGACTCAGATTCCTTCCAGCACATGATAGGTAACCTAATCATACTATAATGTATTTTGTTGTTGTACCCCTATTGTACTACTATTTGACTTTTCTTCCTATCGTAAGAAATGATGAAACATTTGATCACTAAGAAATCTTACTATTTTTTCTTGTGTGTTGAGGATTTGATTGAGGGACTCATACAAATATACAGTAATATTAATAGCATCTTCTTACAATTTTCTTTCTTTCACAGTGTGGTTATTACCTCCCTCGTCTGTGTAAGATCTTTCCTTCTTGTTTCGACCAAAGGGTAAAACCTAGCGAACTTTTTGGGGTCTCAAGGGTGCGAGCAGTAGTTTCGTACCTACTGGTTACAAAGTTACAAGACCCTATGCATTTTAGAAGCACTTGGAAAACCTTCCCAATTGTATTTATAGGTTCCCATCTTGTGCATGGATTAAGAAAAACCCTACAGGGTGTATGTTGTCATCTAGGTTTCCTCCACTATTATTTATTGGTTAAGATTTACTCTCCCCTTTGGGTAAATACCATGATGGGTAGTTGTAAGGTAAAATATTTTGTTGAACTCTCTGTGGTATTTTTGACTTCTTCATTTTGTATCACGTGAGCATGTGTTTACCCTTCATAAAGAATCTTATCGTCTAGCGACCCTCTGTCAAGCGATTCTGTATTTTTCCCTCCAAAAAGTAAGTTACCGTGTTTAATTAAATTTTCAGAATGGAAATCATTATTCATATCCGGAACATGTTTTATCTTTCAAGGTTAGTACGCAAAAGTAGAAAATAATTCAAAAGTTCTGTTCTCTGTGCTTATACAAAAGATATAAGCATTCGAAGGTTTTCTTTCTCGACATTGGGAAAAAACCGTGACCTATGCATACGTAACATACTATATGCCCTCGATGTAGAATTGTGTTTATGAGACTCCTCGGTCACCGGATTTGTCTAACCCTTCCCACTATTCGATTCAGAACCCGATTTCAACACTTTATTTTTCTTCGTAGTTTAAAATTGAAGTCCAAACCATTCTGGTAAAATGAGGGTACAAATTTACCTTCAGCAAAACACACCTGCGATCCAGTGATTTATCTTAACTCTGTGTGATTCATATTTTTAGTTCTCATTTGTGCCTGGCATTACCTACCCTTTGTATGGTTGACTATGCTCTGTTTATTTACTTCATGTATTTCCGTTACATTTCGTGGTTTAGTTACCTATGTATTAAAGTGTTGTGATCAGTTACATAAACTAATGATGGGACCTTTTATTTTAGTGCGAGGGTACCCATCAGTCATTCCTAGGTCCACCTTCCCCCTTTCGACTATGGATGGATCATCCCTGAAATGTTGGTGGGGAAACCGTTTCAACACCAACTATAAGATAAGTATCATTCACTTACTTGATAGCTAATACTTACTTTCATCTGATTATTTTAGCAAAGTTTACTAAACCTTATTTTTTCATCCTTGCAGGTTTAAACAATTCGTAGACAACAGATCAAGGAAATTGCCTTGCTCAAAATAGGTATTCAAAAATTACTTGAAATCTCATGTGATTCAAGAAATCCATAAAATATTTATGTGTATGAGTACATTAGATGTTTATGCATCTATGTGTATCTAAACATGTAGCAATATATATATATATATATATATATATATATATATATATCTTTCATTCATTTCGAGAATTTCGTTTGGCATTTACAACAATCCAATATTCCTTAATTTGAATATCTATATGTATATATATATATACACACATATATGGTGCAGGTTATGATTATCATAGAAATACATATATTTTATTTAGATTGAATGCATTCATTTATATATATATATATATATATATATTTATTCAGATACATGTAAAAAAACATACACCTACACTTCCTATAGGTTTGAAGGTTATCCGACCTGTATCAATCTTTAATAGATCTTTATGCCTAGTTATACCTAAATCTACATTCATATTTATACCAATATATTCACAATATCAAACAATAGATCGAACTTACATTTTCTTTACTATTTATGTTCAAAGAATGTGTTCACGTGGATAAGTAATTATCACAGATTCCTCTCATTCCTATCATTTTAATACACAATAAAATATTCGTCAAGAGAACAAGTGGAATAACATATCTGAAAACGAACCCCTAGATTGGGTGCTAGTGTAGAACACTTGGCCTAAGGAGGAGGCAGGGATTGGCCAATGAGGCATGGAGCCATGTGACGGGCTTGTGCCATGACCTGCCAACCCAGTCCTACATTAAATTGCTTTTACGACATCAAAACAGCTCATTTACGCAGCCACCCTCTCCTTTCATGTTTCATTTCATGGCCTGGTTTCTTGTGTTTGCGTCTTGTCTCTGCTCAAGCTCTGAATGGATCCACCCTCTACTGCCATGGCCTAATTTATCCCGAACCTTCATTCTTTTTGCAGTCCCTATTCGACTCCAGGCACTCTACCTCTTCCTGTTGCACCTGGTCACCTTTGGCTGTAATGCGATGAACCTCATGTCGCGCCCAAGGGGGAGGCTGTGAAGAGGCTCTCCATGGAAACCTCGCTGGCCTTCTGTCTCTTCCCCTGAATCACCCTCCATTTTCTCCTCTCCATCCCTCCATCCCAAGTCGTTTCTTCCTTCCTCCCCCACTCTGCCCGTTTCGTAGTTTGATTGCTTAGCTATCATCCCTAGGTTGTTGTGTTCCTCCTCGTGACCCCTTCTTTCCCCCCCAACGGTTGATCCTCCCCTTATACCAGTTCATGATTCATCAAGGAAAACCATGGGAGAACCACCTCCTCCTCACAAGCTTCCGAACACCAAGAACCAATCCTCTGATTCTTTGTTCGACATGCAGCTGAGAGAAAGCCTCGTCATTCTCTTCGGTTTGGTATTCGAACTCTGTCAGGGGGTGGAGGACCTTCAATTCCATATGCAAGCCACGGATGGGAAGGTTGTGGTCCTTCTTCATCTCCTTTCCTCCCTTCAAGAGGCTTTCCCCTCAGACCTGACAGGTGTGGCTTCTGCAGAGGAACCCTGCGCAGCGACCAGTGAAGGAAACGCCCAGATGCAGCGATCCGCAGGGAATGGGTTGGAGCAAGCCAAGCACAAGGACATGGCCATGGAGGTGGACACAACACAACGACCACTGCAGGATACTTCACCAGATGCCAACAGAGCCGAGAGCAGCGTGGAAGCTAGAATGCAGTGGGCAAACCAAGTGACATATGTCGAGGAGGAACCTTGGTCCGAGGCCATCCATGCCACCTAGCCAGGTTATTTTCCTAATGTCTAGGTCCATAGTGGCACTTTAAGTTTCTTCATCTTCTCTTCTTTCTAGTTTTTGACCAGTCAGTTTGAGAATATTTTCTTAGACTATTACACTACTTATGCTTGCCTCCCCTTCTGGCTGAACTGGTTTCCCCTCTGTTGTGGCAGTCCAGTAATTACAGTACAACTATTCTCTATATTTTGAACCTCTATTTTGGTTTTGGAAGGCCTTTTATATATAATACTTCTAACTTAAAAAAAAAACATATTTGAAAACGAAGCTAGAACACAAATGGAACAACCAAGTTCCACCCAACCATAGAACATAACAACCAAACTTCTTCCTTCGTTCACCCCCTAGACGGACCATGAGTCCATAAGGGTGAATTCCAATTATCCTCTTTCACTATAGTCTTCTTTCAGATCATAAATTCCCTTGCCTCATACTCAAAAAAATGTTCATAACATCAAGTGATATCCTTTCTCCAGCATACCCAACAACGTCTTGCCTCCTCCCATATGTTGTATATCCAAACCCGCTTGTGCATAGGTCTTTTTACCTCTTTGGGAATTTTCATAGCTTTACAAATCCATGATTTTCAGGGGCTTCTAGTGGTCAATTTCTTCATTTTCCACTTGTAAAATTCAGCCCTAAGGTAACTCAAGTATGTTCTCCACTCATGGAATCATGGTTAGCTGTTTTCAACCCATTTATAAGTACATTTCATTCCACGATGTTAATATATTTATAAGTATTTTTATCAGTCACTACAATAATCAAATCATTTCGCTTTTGGGTTTTAGGAAAACCTTTGATAAAGTTCAGTGAAATAGTCTCCCATTTCCATTCTCGTATAGGTAGAGGTTGTAACAAGCTGACTGGGTGTTGGTGTTCAACCTTCACCTGTTGACAATCTAGGAACTTAGATAAGTACTCTTTTGTCTCACCTTTCATTTTAGGCCAATAAAACAACTTCCTCAATGTTGTTACCATTTTCTGGTATCCTGGATGATCTGAATATGGCTTCTTGTGTACTTCATCCAAAAGTGTTAGCTCTAATTTAGCAGAATCTGGTATGTACCGCCTATTTTTGAATCTTAGTTTTCCATTTCTGTCCAAACTCATATCTTGGTTGACTAAATTTGTTGCATTATGTTCTAAATATGCCACTATTTTGATGTATTTTTCATCATTACTACCTGCAAATTTTATCATTGGTTCAAGGTTTCTTTCTTCCCTGCTAATACTTATTTCAAACAACCCATGAATTCTTCTAGTTAAGGCATCTACCACATTGTTTTCCTTTTCCTTGATGTTTCTTCCTTCGAAATAAAATTCACTCAAGAAGGCCAACCGTCTTTCTTTCCTTCCCTTAATATCTAGTATACTGAATAAGAATTTCACACCACTATTATCAGTTAGCAACATAATTTTTTTTCCCATTATATAGTGTCGCCACATTTTTTACTGTTAAGCCCTAATATTGGCTCATTACCCCTTAATTGGGGCATATTAGATTAGTAATGTTATTTTATTCATGTNTTTTTTAACAAAGAAACATGAAATACATTATGAGCTTTTAAATTTGCAGAAAGTGCAAGTTGATATGCCACGGGTGCAATTCGAGCTAAGATCTCGAAGGGGCAAGAAAACCTGGGTGCCAACTTTGAATAGTTTCCTAGCTCTAATGAACTTCTTTTTTCTTTGACTTTTAAATACACATGGTATCCAACTTGAAATTCTTGGTGTCTTCTTTTCATATCTGCGTAGCTTTTCTGTCTCTCTGTGCCTCTTTTAAATTTTGGTGTACCTTTATTACCATTTTCTCCATTTCCTAGAGCATTTCTGGTCCCATCATGAGTCTGTCAACTGGGTTATCCCAGCTAATCAGATTTGTAAAATTTATTCCATACAATACTTCGAAGGGGCTCATCTTAGTCGATGTCTGATAACCATTATTGTATGCAAATTCCGCTAAGTGCAGGTGTTCCTCCCACTTTGTTGGTTTCATCCTTGTGTACATTTGTAACATATCTTCCAAAATATGGTTCATTCATTTAGTTTTCCCATCCATTTATGGATGGTAGCTTGTGATGAAATTCAAGTTAGCATTCAACCCTACAAATAATTATTTCCAAAACATTAATGTAAATTTGACATCTCTATCTGAAATCAACATTTTAGGAATACCATGCAATCTAAAAATTTCCTTCATAAATGTTTTCAACGATGTTAATAGATTTATAAGTACATTTCATTCCACGATGTTAATATATTTATAAGTAATTTTATCAGTCACTACCATAATCAAATCATTTTGCTTTTGGGTTTTAGGAAAACCTTTGATAAAGTTCAGTGAAATAGTCTCCCATTTCCATTCTGGCATAGGTAGAGGTTGTAACAAGCTGACTGGGTGTTGGTGTTCAACCTTCACCTGTTGACAATCTAGGAACTTAAATAAGTACTCTTTTGTCTCACCTTTCATTTTAGGCCAATAAAACAACTTCCTCAATGTTGTTACCATTTTCTGGTATCCTGGATGATCTGAATATGGCTTCTTGTGTACTTCATCCAAAAGTGTTAGCTCTAATTTAGCAGAATCTAGTATGTACCGCCTATTTTTGAATCTTAGTTTTCCATTTCTGTCCAAACTCATATCTTGGTTGTCTAAATTTGTTGCATTATGTTCTAAATATCCACTGTTTTGATGTATTTTTCATCATTACTACCTGCAAATTTTATCATTGGTTCAAGGTTTCTTTCTGCCCTCCTAATACTTATTTCCAACAACCCATGAATTATTCTACTTAAGGCATCTGCCACTTTGTTTTCCTTTCCCTTGATGTGTCTTCCTTCGAAATAAAATTCACTCAACAAGGCCAACCATCTTTTTTTCCTTGCGTTAATATCTAGTATACTTAATAAGCATTTCACACCACTATTATCAGTTAGCAACATAATTTTTTTGCCCATTATATAGTGTCGCCACATTTTTTACTGTTAAGCCCTAATATTGGCTCATTACCCCTTAATTGGGGCATATTAGATTAGTAATGTTATTTTATTTATGTCGGCTTTAGGCCATTAGTTGTAATTTATATTAGTAATGT
>JZKD02S0182486.1:592743-605449 GCA_000966675.3 Picea glauca | reverse complement strand
AAATCTAATAAATATTCATAAAATTATTTTGTTATGAGTTTATCCCTTTGTTTGTTATATTTTACACTTATTACAAGTATGGGAGAATATATAAATATATCCATGCTCTACAAACGCTTGTGATCTATCTGTGATATATTGCATTGGTACACATGATTTTTCTTGTGGTGCTTTCTTTTTAATTAATAAATTAATTCACACATTTCTCTTGTGAGAAAACATACTCGATAATCTCGAAGATGAACTATAACTTAATTAGAAAAGAATTACTTTAGGTTATGAAATGAACTTACTTATGTATTCTATTATACATGTAGAGATCAAGGAAAAACAATGGAAATATATATATGGTAAAAGTTCATACTTATAACCATAGATTAACTTGTTCTTATCATAATATGTCCTTTACTACTAAAGGAAGGAAGGAATATATACATATATATATATATATATATATCTTTTATTTATTTATATGGCCTACAAGAATTTTCTCAGTTTTCTATTATAGATACTTATATTGAATCAACAAAAAACTTAATTTATACAATCCTAATTATATGTTCAATTTTTGTTTCAAGGCATAATTTTTCCAGAGTTTAACTGATGCAGTATGCACCACCCAACACGTCTTCTACTACCAGGATCTTCTTCTTCACGGGCTCAAAGAGCTAAAATGCTCTTCCAATCCCTTATCAGGATCTCTCAATACCCACAAAACTCTTTCCCGATGACCTCCTCTCTTTTCCTTATCGGGAGATCGGGTTTCGCATTATCGCGAAACTCGTGGGCACGTTCTTCATCATATCCAAAACCATGAAACTCGATGGGTCTTGATGCCAATACTTCTTCATTTCTGTCGAGGATTTACCTATCGGGAAATCGGCTTGTGTGATGTCGCGTTTCGCTGGCACCATGAATCTCTGAACCCCGATTCGTGATCGCGCTTTTCTCTGCTCCAAGACCCTTCATATTTTCCCCTTCCACATATGACCTGCCATTCCACGAGACCACAGCCTCCTCCCGTCGGAGTTTCAGACTTCGTGGAAATGATATGCCCGAAACTCGCGCCCTCGAAATTTCCAATTCTCCGATTCTCGATGTCACCTTGCATTGACCCCTATAAAGGTTGACTTCTCTGACACCTGTGCTCCTCTCCAATGCCTATGGCTCGGACTTTCGTGCAATCGGGAAATCACATTTCAAGAAATCATGATTCCCATTACACAAACTCACAAGGCTCTCCAAGTCCCGAACCCCGATGACATTTGTCTTCTGTGGTGACCTTGTAGCTATTTGTTCATCATAATTCAGAGTTTCGCGACTCCTGCAGTCACAATTCTCTCATCACCGGGAACCCAGATTTTTCAATGAGTCAAGTCCCAATGACTCCCTGACTCCTTCTCTTATTCGCTAGTCTTAAATCCTGCGCAACTTTCCCGAGATCTGACAGCTGACGGAACTTCATCAATATTCCCTGTGAATCCTGACCGTCAACTCCTCCTCCTCGAGGATTTCTTCAAAAAACCAACCGTTCTCCTCGACGCTTGCCTCCAACTCCTTCACTTGTAGTTCCTTATCAAAACATTCCTCAATGCAAACCCCCTGGGCTCTCTCCTTCAACAATACTGTGAAGTAACTATCCCTCTTAAACTTGCGCACCCTGCTTGCGCTCTGCCTTCAATGCATTCCAAGTGTTGAATATTTCAGACTCTGGGCACTCCCTGCAGCAGCAGTCATTTAACTCTGTTACTCAAACTAACAGCTAAGGCTTCTTCTTATCCAGCCTGCATGCTCCTTGCAAGACCTCAACAACCCAAATCAACTTATGGGCAAATAAGAACAAAAGATAGACTACCGATCCCTCATCAATGCACTCCTTATGGATGAATTCGACTGCGCTCCTTGCAGGAATCTCCTGGCTCAGATAGAAAAACAATTTAACTTATTCTCTTTCCTTTCAGACTTCATCTAAAACCTGAAATCACATGCACATCCTAAACAAAGAAAATGCATCACCAGAAAACAAACATTCATGACCACACAAACAACATACACAGAGAAACAACACGATCCATGAATTTGAATCAGAATTCCATTCTATTAATTCAACACATCTGTACATGTGTGTTCTTCATAATTTCCCTGCTTGCTCTTCTCTTCTGAATGCTTGATTCTGAATAATGTTACAATGTACAAGTGAGGGTGTCTATATCCATTTTTCCCTCCCATACTCTAAAACTGTCTAATCTAGACTTAAACATCTATCTACCTGCATTAAATCTATTAAATGCCTTCTATCTATTTCAGACAAGAGCGTATGGCTCGAGGTCTGATACAACATTCAAAAGGTGCTTTCATAAATGCGTCATTTATACATTGGCGCATCTTCTTGAATGAAAATTCAAAACTTTCTGCTGGCTTGTCCAGTTGTTCATTGCCTTTCATGATGGCTCGCCTACTGAGTTGGCAATGCTCCTGCATCATACTCCTCGCCTTGAAAACTTTCATGGGCTCCTTTCCATGAGCTCTTGCATGGTCTGTCCATGGCTTTGAATTACTGCTTTTGTCTCCTAGCTGGCATCCTCCACTGGGTGATTCTTCCATTTGACCAGGTACTCATAGTACTGCTTCGGTCTGGTCTTTCTACCTAGTCGCTTGTCCAGTATGCACTCCATCTACGGCTTCTCTGCAATCGGCATCTACTTCCTCCAATGGACTTCTGGCTGCTCATCATTTCCATCTCCTTCTTCCTCAGCTTTATATGGATATAAGTCTGAGACATTGAATGTCGAAGATATTCCGATGTCATCCGACAATTCAATCTCATAATCATTTTCTCCTAATTTCCTCAGGAATTTGCATGGCCCAATTTTTTTCGTCTTTAGCTTGTTGTATGTTCCCCTTGGGAACCTTTCCTTCCTGAGATGTGCCAGAACTAGATCACCAACTTCGAATTGAAGTTGTCTTCGATGTTGATCCACTCTGTGTTTGTACTCCTGATTTGAATCAATCAGTCGCTGCTTCACCTTGCTGTGAAGTTCCTTCATAGCTTCAGCGAACTCTTCTGCACTAGCGCTGCTAGTAGCAGTCTGCTATGAATCCCACAGTTCAGATACTCCCCTCGGTTGCCTGCCATATAAAATATCAAATGGACTCTTTCCTGTTCTCCTGTTCACTGAATCGTTGTATGCAAACTCTGCATGTGGTAATATGCTATCCCAGCTGCTATGGTGCTCTGTCACCAGACTTCTCAACAAGTCTCCTAAACTCCTGTTGACCACTTTCGTTTGTCCATCTGTCTGTGGATGATAAGTAGAACTAAATGCTAATTTAGTTCCTAGCTTCTTCCATAGCGTCCTCCAAAAATGACCTATGAATTTTGTATCCATGTCTGATACAATACTTCTTGGCAATCCATGGAGTCTAACAATCTCTTTGAAAAACAAATTTACGATGTGCGTCGCATCACTGGTCTTCTGGCATGGAATGAAGTTTGCCATCTTTGAAAACCTATCCACCACTATCAAGACGAAATCAACACCTCTTTGAATCCTCGGCAAACCCAATACAAAATCCATGCTAATCACCTCCCATGGCCTCTCGGGTATGGGCAATGGCTGATAAAATCTTGTATTCTGCTTTATTCCCTTCGAATGCTGACAAATTCGACACCTATCAACAAACCTCTTGACATCTTCTCGCATGCCTGGCCAAAAATATGATTCGCTCAGCTTCGCAAAGGTCTTGTCTTGGCCAAAATGCCTTGCCAAGCCTCCACTGTGCTTTTCTTTCATCAAGTTCTCCCTCATGCAGCAATTTGGGATGCACAGTTGATTTTTTATGAACAACAATCCCTCCTGGATCATATAATCTATCCAAGAACTCTGATCTCTAAGAATTGGATTCTCAGCTACTTCATATGCTTCTTTGAAATCTGCATCTCTTGCATACATGTCCCTCAGATTTTCAAAGCCCAATGTTTTAACTCGGAACTCCTGCAACAAAAAACATTTCCTTCTCAAAGCATCAGCCACTTTGTTAGTAGTCCCTGAAATGCGTTTAATTACAAATGTAAAATTCTGCATATACTCTACCCATTTTGCATGTTTTTGATTCAGCTTCTCCTGCTGAGTCACAAACTGTAATGCATGATTATCACTATACAGAACAAATTCCTTTGGGATCAAGTAATGCCTCCACTTCTTCAATGCCTGTATGATAGCATAAAATTGCTTATCATACGTGGAGTACTTCAGTTTTTCTTCATCCAACTTCTCGCTGTAATATGCAATTGGTATGTCCTCCTTGCTCAAGACCTCACCTATGGCAAAGCCACTTGCATCACATTTCACCTGAAACATCTTCATGAAATCTGGCAACACCAACACTGGTTGCTCTGTGATCTTTCGCTTCAACAGATTGAAGCTCTTTTCAGCCTCTGTTGTCCAGTGAAAAGTCTTATGCCGCTTCTTCACTGTATCCATCATTGCGACACTAATTCCACTAAAATTCCTGATGAATTTTGGGTAGAAACTAGCCAAACCATGGAAACTCCTCACCTCAAAAATATTTCTGGGTGATGACCAATTCTTAATCACTTCCACCTTACTTGGATCCATCTTTAACTCATTCACTGAAATAACAAAACCCAAATAAATGAGCTCTGTCTTCATGAATGAGGACTTGTTCATATTGATCAACAACTTCTCCTACTGTAGCTTTCTCATCACAATGGCCAAATGATTCAAATTTTCAGCCTTTGATTTACTAAAGACCAGTATATCATCCAGATATACGACAACAAATTTCTTGATGAATTCCTTCAGGACTTCATTCATCAATCTCATGAATGTCCTAGGTGCATTTGTCAAACCAAACGGCATGACCAGCCATTCGTACAAACCTTCATTTGTCTTGAATTCTATCTTCCATTCATCACCTTCCCTCATGCGAATCTGGTGATATCCTCTCTTCAAATCAATCTTTGAAAAATAATTCACCCTGCTCAGGAAATCCATCTGATCATCCATTCTCGATAGTGGGAATCTGTACCTGATGGTAATTTTGTTGATCGCTCTTGAGTCGGTGCACATTCTCCAGCCTCCATCTTTCTTCGGACTAAGCATGGTCAGAACAACGCACAGACTCAGACTTTCTCTGACCAATCCCTTCTCCAACAACTCCTAGACCTGCTTTTTGACCTCCTCATTCTCTTGCGACATCAATCTGTATGCTTCCTTGTTCGGCAAACTGGCTCCTGGTATGAGCTCTATGTGATGGCTTATGCTCCTCATTGGTGGCAACGAATGAGGTAATTCATCCACGATGATGTCAGGGAACTCTCCCAGCAGTTCATGAATCTCATCTGGAAAGTCGTCCACTCTTGTGCTCATCAGGACAATCCTCGGTTTCCTGACCACAAGGAATTGTGGATCTTCTTTTTTCTCCATCTCTGTAAGAAGCTCCTTCCTTCTCATGAGAAGTATTGTGTTTATTACTTCCGATTTCACCTCCTTATCTTCTATCAAAAGCAACCTATGGGTTCTCCCATTTTTCTCTAGGGTATATGTGTTCATTCTCCCATCATGAACTACATTTTTGTCATATTTCCATGATCTACCCAGCAATAGATGACATACATCCATGGGAATAACATCACACAAGATCTTATCATTATATCCTCCTATTTTGAATTCAACCAAGCATTGTTTCGTAACACTCACCTGATGTCCCTTCTGTAGCCATGAAAGCTTGTATGGACTCGGGTGATCAGTTGTTTCCAGCTCTAGTTTCTCCACCATCTCGGTTGAAACGAGATTATCTATGCTTCCACTGTCCACGATAACCTTGCATACCCTGCCCTTAGTATTGCAAGCTATTCTGAACAGTCTGGTCCTTTGGACTGAGCTTTCCACCTCCTTCTCGGGTGTCAAAAGGACTTTATGCATTCCAAACGATCTTCCACCTTCTGCATCTTCCACCTCAGCATCACGCTTCTGAGCTTCATTGATGTGAGCTTATCTGATGTCCTTCTTTTTCTCTGGACACTCGAATGACTTGTGCCCATTTTTCCCACATGTGAAACATGTGATAATTCCACCTCTGCCTCTTCCCCTACCTCTGGTACGAGGAAAAGTATTGCTATCAGCATATCCTCCACTCTGTTAATTATGTTGTCCTCTCTGTTCAACATGTGGTTGTCCTCGTTTTGAGGTTCCACCTCTCTCAATCTTACCCTGAGGTTTCTTCCAATATTTCTTGGGCTTCTGAGTTATTTCCTCAGTAATTGCTTTGCCCCTGGGATGACTCTTAGATTTCCCTCACTGTCCTATCTTTTGGCTCAGCTTTTCTTTGGCTTTTAGAGCCATCCGGTAAACATCCTCCACTGTTCGGATGGTTTCCATACTTAAATTCATCCTGAATTTCATACCTAAGGCCATTTATATACCTGGCAACTTTTTCATCATCGCTCTCCCAATGACCTGCTCTGATATTGAGCTTATAGAATTCCTCGGTATACTCTTTTACCATCATCAACTTATGTCTCAGGTTTTGCATTCTCCTGAACATTGTGATCTGATAATCCCTTGGGATGAATTTTTCCTTCATCTTCGCAATCATTCGATCCCAGATTTTGATCTTTTTCTTGCCTTTGGAACGTCTATCTGCTTGAAGTTCATCCCACCATAATGCTGCATGTCCCTTCAATTTTTTGACAGTATGCCTTACCTTTTTGTCCTCTTCGATGTCTTCATAATCGAAGTAGGTGTCAAGAGCTCGAATCCAATCCAACATCTCTTCTGCATCCAGACTTCCCTCATAGACTAGAATGTCCATTTTTGTCTTTGAACTCATTCGGGCGATAGTGTTGATCAACCGTTCAGTTGATGCATCTTCTGCTATGACCTCTTCTTCATGTCCAACTTCCTCTTCAACTTCAGAATCACTAAGATCTCCTGCACCAACTCCGCGTCTCTGAGTTGTTTCCATCTCTTCAAGCCTTGCTCGGAGATCTCTCATCTGTCTCTCCATCTCTGGATTTCCTGTCGGCCTACCCCTTCTTCGCACATCCCTATCCTTTGGATCAGGTGACGGTCTATTCCTTCTGGGCGGCATGGTGAATTCTCCTTTCTCTCTCTGTCTGAAATATACAAACAAAGACTAGCTCTAATACAACCCTGACGTAGTACGCACCACCCAGCACACCTACTACTACCAGGATCTTCTTCTTCACGGGCCTGAAGAGCTAAAATGCTCTTCCAATCACTTATCGAGATCTCTCAATACCCACAGAACTATTTCCCGACGACCTCCTCTCTTTGCCTTATCGGGAGATCGGGTTTCACGTTATCACGAAACTTGTGGGCACGTTCTTCGTGCTATCCAAAACCCCGAAACCCTATGGGTCTCGATCTCGATACTTATCTGTTTCTGTCGGGGATTTCCCTATTGGGAAATCGGCTTATGCGATGTCGCGTTTCGCTGGCACCACGAATCTTCGAACCCCAATTCACGATGGCGCTTTTCTCCACTCCAATCCCCTTCAGATTAGCCCCTTCCGCATATGACCTACCATTCCGCGAGACCATAGCCTGCTCCCGTCGGAGTTTTGGACTTCGCGGAAATGATATGCGTGAAACTTGCGCCCTCGAAATTTCTGATTCTCCGATTCCCGATGTCACCTTACGTTGACCCCTACAAAGGTTGACTTCTTTGACACCTGTCCTCCTCTCCAGTTCCTATGGCTCAGACTTTCGTGCGATCGGGAAATCACGTTTCGGGAAATCATGATTCTCGTTACACAAACTCACAAGGCTCTCCAAGTACCAAACCACGATGACATTTGTCTTCTGTGGTGACCCTGTAGCTATATGTTCGTCGTAATTCAGAGTTTTGCGACTCCTGCGGTCATAGTTCTCTCGTCACCGGGAACCCCGATTTTCCAATGAGTCAAGTCCCAATGACTCCCTGACTCCTTCTCTTATTTGCTAGGCTTAAATCCTATGCAACTTTCCCAAGATCTGATGGCTGACAGAACTTCATCAATCTTCCCTGCGAATCCTGATCGTCGACTCCTCCTCCTCAAGGATTTCTTCAGAAAGCCAACTGTTCTCCTAGATGCTTGCCTCCAACTCTTTCACTTGTACTTCCTTCTCAAAACCTTCCCCAATGCAAACCCCCTGGGCTCTCTCCTTCAACAATATCACGAAGGAACTATCCCTCTTGAACTTTTGTACCCTGCTTGCGCTCTGCCTTCAATGCTTTTCAAGTGTTGAATCTTTTAGACTCTGCGCACTCCCTGCAACAGCAGTCATCTAACTCCGTTACTTAGACTAATAGCTGAGGCTTCTTCTTATCCAACCTGTATGCTCCTTCCAGGACCTCAACAACCCAAATCAACTTATGGGAAAATAAGAACAAAATCTAGACTACCGAGCCCTCATCAACGCACTCCTTGCGGATGAATTCGACTACACTCCTTGTAGGAATCTCCTGGATCAGATAGAAAAAAAATTGAAACTTATTCTCTTTCCTTTCATACTTCAGCTAAAACCCGAAATCACATGCATAGCCTAAACAAAGCAAATGCATCACCAGAAAACAAACATTCATGAGCACACAAACAACATACATAGAGAAACAACACCAGCCATGAATTTGAATCAGAATTCCATTCTATTAATTCAATACATCTGTACATGGGTGTTCTTCACAATTTATGTGCTTGCTCTTCTCTTCTGAATGCTTGATTCTGAATAATTTTACAATGTACAAGTGAGGGTGTCTATATCTGTTTTTCCCTCTCAGACTCTAAAACTGTCTAATCTAGACTTAAACATCTATCTACCTGCATTAAATCTATTAAATGCCTTCTATCTATTTTAGACAAGAGCGTATGGTGCAAGGTCTGATACAACATTCAAAAGGTGCTTTCATAAATGCATCATTTATACATTGGTGCATCCTCTTGAATGAAAATTCAAAACTTTCTGCTGTCTTGTCCAACTGTTCATTGCCTTTCATGCTGTCTTGCTTGCTGAGTTGGCGATGCTCCTGCATCATTAACCTTCATGGGTTTATATAGAGCATATTCTTCCCTTTCTCATAATTTAGAAATAAAATGTATCTTTCAATATAAGATCCATGAATAATACAAGTAAATAAATTAACTTATATACTATAAATACATCTATATCACTTGAATTTTCTAGGTAACATAAAATTCAATCATCCATCAAGAATAAGTATAGGTTAAAATGAATACATATTCGTAACAGTCAAGCTAGAAACAAACAGAACTACAATGTTCCATCTAGCCATAGATGCAGAACAACCAAGATAACTTGTCGTGATCACCAACTATCCTAACCATGACTCCATAAGGATGAATTGAGCTCCACTCAGCCAAAAGTACCTCTGTACAATTCAAAAAAGTCATTTTCCTAACAAAAATGTGCTCACACAACAAATGTCTCTTTTCAACCAGATACTAAGGCGATGTCCTTCCTCCAACATATTTTGTATTTATCCTATATTTTTATCCTATGACTTTTCTTCAAATCATTTCCCTCCTTGGAAATTCACATCTTTACAAATCCCTAATTTTAGGGGAATGAGAGTGAAAAAACTCCATTTCTGACACTCTTAAAAATAAACTCTAAGTTAACTTAAACATGTTCTCCACTCATGGAGTCATACTCAACTATTTTTAGCATTCCTATTCCACTTGTTTAGAACATTAAATATTTTAAAATTATATTTCTCATACATCTCTCCATCAAAGAGGACAATTGGCAAGTCAAACTCTTGCTCAACAATCACAAATATAGTCATTACATACCTTCATAATATCAAGTATGAATTTTCATAAATGAAAATTTATTTTTGAAATAAATAACATAAAAATCAAATGTTTTGCTTCTTTAAGATGTCATAGACTCTCACACCAATTGATCTGCAATTCAACCTGCAAACTAACATGCAACAATGAAAAATGATTTCGAGGCAGAAAAATGAGATTGATACACAATAAGAAATATGTATAGATGCATAGAGAAGATGTTGGGAGTAACAACAAAACACCATAAAATTTATTCAGCAAAAGAAGTAACTCTTTATTAGGTTGTGTGACTTTGTTTTCGACAACAATTTGGGACTTACTTCTTTATTTATGGAGCACTCTACAAAGTGGAATTGGCAAGCACTGTTTACAATGTTATTGAATGACATAACTAACATTATAATATAAATTATGGAGCACCCTCTTCCACTTCACTCAGAAAGGTTGTTTATTAAATAACTGATAGACGTAATTGACATGCTAATTATTTATTTAGGAAACGCCCTATTGAACTAGACTAGCGAGGGAAGTCTATAATAAAGATTGTTGATGAAATGCTACATGTCCTCATGTTGGTTGGAAAAGGAAGGTGGGCGCCCTCCCTGGTGGCCCAATCACATCTGTGCCAATAGGAAGAGCTCCTAACCTATATGTTCCAACCACTCTAATCATAAATCCCTACTTTAATACCAACCGAACCATCCACCTGTGTGAGCGGAGTAGTATTGTGTTATGATATTTGGACGAGTAAATTGTGTTGAGGCAAGAGGAGTTTCCTTCCATTTGAATTGTATGGCACATAGAGTGCGTGTGATACCCCAAAATTTCAAATTCAATACTTATTATTATTTTTATTTTTTTATTATCAACACATTATTGATCCTCGTGATCTATCTCAAAAAATCATTGTTTTATTTATTATTTTATTAATAAGAAAAAAGGAAACACGCTTGAGGTGGATTGTTAAAAGACAAAATCCATTGATACAAAGAGAATTCACAAGTGGTCAATGAGAAGGAGGCTCATACAAGTGTCAAATATCTAGGAAAATATTTTAAAATAAAAAAAAACAAAAAGAATGAGACACCATTCTAAATAAGATGTGAAATCTGATAAATACTTACATGACATAGAGATCTTCATGTAATGCTTATAACCATATGCACTCCAGCAAGCCACTTAGTTAGTTTCAGATCGAGATTTAGCTCAGGGGTGACATAGTGGGCATCTGTGACAACTCTGATATAAGTTTGGGAGGAACGTTCCACTTAGCATGTGTTTTCCCTAAAGAAAGTAATTTTTTAATATTCCATTGTCATGCAATTTGAAGTTTATGGATAAGTTATAATTGATTTTAATGTAGTTAAATATTAGAGGATTTTAATGTGTATCATTCCATTATACTATTTTCATGATAAATATTAGAGACAAATGATTATATCCTTAACCAATATAGAAAGTATAAACATAATTGTTTGAAGTTTATGGATAAGTTATAATTGTTTTTAATCTAGTTAAATATTAGACAATTTTAATGTGTATCATTCCATTATACTATTTTCACGATAAATATTAGAGACAAATGACTATATCCTTAACCAATATAGAAAGTATAAACATAATTGTAGAACAAAGAGGAAACTATATCCATGGAACATACAACCAACATGCTAGATGAGAGTAAGGAAAATTACATAAATAGAAATACAACCAACATGTTAGATGCAAATGATAATGCTAATTCCGTGAACATGTTCTAGAATATATACAGAAAGGAAAATATATAAATGGAGATACAACCAACATGCTAAATGTTAAACGATAATATTGTTGCCAGGAATAAAATATTGAATGTAAACAAAAGGTTAAGAGTATCAATTATTAACAACTAAAGGACATAACGATGAATAGAAACAGTGAGGTTGTTCTATAACTCTTTCTAAATGATAAGGGAACTAAGAAAATTATACTAGAAAAGAAAGTAAAGGCCAAAACCACTCGCAAAGACAAACTGAGAAACAAAGAAAATTTTCCATTGATAAATAGATAAGAGAGCTACACCATTATCAACATGACATTGTAAATTAATGGGAGTGAAATCCCTTTTTACATGCACAAGGGTTTAACCTTGTTTTAGTTAAAACTGCAACAAGAGTAATACAATCCCTCATATAGAACCATACATTTGGGAAATCCTTGCAAACGACATGCACAAAAAATACACTACTTATTGTTGAAATTAGACCAAAATAGTTGACACATCTACGACAAGTAACCATCCCGCTAATTTGAATAGAGACTATGGTAACATACACAAACTATTATTTACAAACCAAAAGGGATGCTATGTACAATAAGCCTTCTGAAAAGGTAAGATTCAAAATTTCCCATGAAACAATATTTACAAAACATCCTTGAGAATTTGAATTCAATTCAATGGTATAGTTGAATTTTGAATTCGATTTCAAATATATTTTCCTTAACTGTCTTGTGTTGATCCCATTACTCATTTATGTAAATGTTGCAATTCAGCTTAAAAACAGCTCAAAAAGATGTTCTTAACGGTTAGATGACAAAAATATAAACGTTGAAATGACGAGGCACAATATGGAGTATTAAAAACCCGTGTAAGTGTTCAATTCAAACATAAAATAGAAGAGTTACCATTGAAAACGCTAAAAGACATTGAAAAAGCTAAAAGACGGATAGCCGTTGAAATGACGAGGCACAAGATGGACTGTTAAAAACCCAAAATATTTGAATGGTGCATTGAGTTTCAACTTCAGTATTTTTTTCTGCTCTGCTTCTTTTTCATCTCACATTAATGCGCGGTGGCTTCCATCAAGCAACTAAGATTGAAAGCTG
>JZKD02S0182486.1:569421-583823 GCA_000966675.3 Picea glauca | reverse complement strand
CAGGTGCGAAACCCCGTTTCCGCAAGATCCCCTTTGGGGTAAATTCAAAATAAGAATGGCGTTAACAAGAGATTAATCATACAACCTTTAATAAAAACAAGAAATGATAGTTACTATAACTTACATAGAGATTTACGCATACATTAATTACATAGATAAAATACAGAATGCCAAGGACAAATTACCCTGAAATCTTTTTCTTCAAATAGAAAGAAGGTCCCCTCAATACTAAGTTTAACAGATTTTAAGATCTCCCAAACAGTAAAATTTAAATTTGTTTGGTCATCCTCTAGTTTTGAATATCAATCTTTTCCCTACATTACACTTGATTGTATACATATCCTTAACTAGACTTTTAACCACAAAAAAAAATATATCATGGTTAACCCTCAGAAATCTGATACAGGAAATCGGAGCATGGAAAAGGGTTATGTTTAAGAAGAGAAAGATAAGAACAGCCTTATGACCACCATGCCTTGAATTTAAGAAGCAAGTTGAGAGCCTCTATTTCGGAACCCGAGTACCTTTGTCATAGTGGGTAGAGGCCAGTCCTAGCGCTGTAAAGTGGGCATGCCTGCATTTGACCATCACAATTTTTTTTTTGTAAGACGTTAAATATAGAATCAAAGGGTAAATTGATAATTATAGTTATGCCTAGAATACTTAACTTAGTAGCCAAAAATACCCCGCCCTCTAGTCGTCGTGCCATTGGTCTCATATCAAACCTGTCTGAGGGGTAGGATGGATCCTGGAACCTCTGGTGGGTACCCTCGCAAGAGGCAGAGTCCCACCATTAATACAAAGAATCCCATTTGTACAAAATTTCACAATTACTTTCAAAATAAAATAACATTGTGAATTCAAGAGTTAAACCTTTCATTGAAGACCCTTTACGAACAATAAACGAAGAATATAAGGAAATACAACATACACACAATCAACAAAAGTTCTCATGAAAAGTACTATAACTTAGTAAGAGTTAAGCTCTCGATAAACCTCTGCCTTAATACAAATAATATATGTTAGCCATAGAGAAGAAACAGAGACATTAAGAGTCAGGCTTGACCCTACTCTTCCTGGAACCTTGACACGGCATACGAACAAACTCTTCTGAACTACACTAAGTTACTCCCAAATACAATTACTAGACATAGGGTAAACAAGAAGAATGAACCAGAAATAATTTCCTATAACATAAACAGTGGACACGAGGTATAACGTTAGACTCACAGAGGTAAAGAGTGGTGACTCTTGGATACAACGGAAACCTCTTCTACACACAAAACCAAAATAAAATAAAATACATAAACTCTGAACATAACTGTCGAGAGTAAAGGACATCTTTACAACCACAGTAAAAATTTCAGGAAGTAAAGTTTTTCTTTTATTTGAACCAAACATTGAACTCTGTTTCAAATTTGAGACATGATAGTTTCCTTAGAAAAAATTACCAGGTAGTCGGTGTTGCTATCATCTTCACCAAGCTTTTGCCTATAGAGGCAGTAGCCTTTCCCTGTGGAGGAATGTATATCACAGAACTATCTCCTTCAGAGTCACTAGGATAGAAGTGAGACCGCCAAAACCTAAGAGGGATGAGTACCATTCTTTACAGCACGGGAGGTACAATCCATGTGTTAGGGCAAAGTTGGCACTTTAGGATTGGAAAGAACGGGTGGAAGGTTCATCAGGACTGATGATTGAGAGAACCCCCATTTAATTTCAGAACAGAGACTTAAATTCCTTCTGACGGATACATCCATCTCCCTTGATGTTGAAGATGTGAATTTAATTGCAGTCAACCCATGACTGACCAGGGAACTAATAGGTCGCTAAACTATATGGTCTTTGTGTTATCTTTCAGTTACTCCAACAGGAAGAGGAGGATTAGTTATTTTGGTTACACTGAGAACTGTGCATAATCGATCGAGGTTCAAATCGTTATGGTGGAGATTGATTTTATTGTAACTAAAATGAAGCCATCAAAGAAAAACACATTGAAGCAACTCATAAATCAAAATTAATATCCTTAAAACTATTCTTGAAACGTATTACATTAAGGATTTGAATTCTGATATTGCCACAACTAGGTAAGGGTACAAGTATTAACTCTCAGGATATAACCTCATGTGCAAAAGTCGAAATAACTCGATTCTTTTAACAAGGGAGCTTAAAAAAAGCTCAAATCATAGTGTATGGGTAGATACGTGCATTGTATTAATATCTATATAGTAACATATGGGTTGGAAAAATACTTGTAATACATGTATTGTATTAAATCTATATAGTAACATATGGGTTGGAAAAATACTTGTAATACACATATTTTATTAGTATCTAGATAGCAACATATAGGTTGGAAAAATACTTGTAATCATTGGGAACCTCCCTTAAGTATTAATTTGGTATGGTATAAATATTTTCAAACTGAAAATGTAAGTACCTTTCATACGATTTGATTAAGCGAAGGTAAATAATGTACCAAAATAATTTATTTTTTATGAGAAATTTGAGGTACATTACATATGGGATCAGAGAAAAAGTTACAAAACTGGGCCTGAACAGGGCCATTTTAATTTCTTAATAGATATTTTGTTTTATTTAAAAAGTAATAAAACTTTTGGTTACAAACGGAAAGCTCTTTCTATTTTGGTGATTAATTATGGCATCTCAGGACAATGCAGAAAATAGGATGGAAGATAATCCGCAACAAAGACCCCCTGGAGATACAAGGAAGAACAGTGACGGAACTTCACCCACAGAAGTGTTGGAAACGATGAGGAATCTTATTGTTGAACTATATATTTTTAAAGCCGACAACAAAAAATTGAAGAAGGCACAACATGAATAGCAAGAGATAAATGAATTCTTGCTGCACAGTTTAGTGACCAAGAAAAGCCCAAAAGACGATAATAATGAAGAAGAAGTTAGCAAAAGAGCCTGCAAGAACTCCGAGCCAGAAACAAAAAAAAATAGACAGCTCATCTGAAGGAACGCCTCTAGCTGAAGATTGACCTAAAACAGACAGGAAAAGAAAACAAGTAGACCACCTTGAAGGAGAATTTAAAAAGATTAAACCCGCTATCTTTGATGAAGAGTCTAGGACAGGAGAATAAGCAAAGGAATGGTTGTTGGACATAAAAAAGTACTTCCAAACCTATAACTATTCCATCAACATGAAGGTCAGGATGGCCATCTACAATCTGAAAGGGAAGGCCAGTATTTGGTGGCAAGATCTGAAATTGGCCAAGGGCCTAAAGGAGAAACAGTTGGAATGGTCTGACTTTAAGAAGTATTTCAAGAAAAAATACCTTTCTGAAAATTATTATGAAAGGAAGACAAAATAATTTTACGAGTTATGACTCGGACAGATGACGATGGAGGACCTTATAAATAAATTTCTGTAACTATTAAGGTTTGTACCATACATCCAAGAGGATAAGGTAAAAATCCAACGATTCTTAAGTTTGACAACCCCAAATCCTTGAGTGAACTATTCAGGAAAGCACAAATGTGCTATGATCATTATAAACAATGGGTGGAGTTTCCCAAAGCCGGGAAGGATAAGCAGCAAAATCGAATGAACCACTGGAAGAAGGGATATTAGCCATCTTCTCATCGGAATACAGTAAAAAGTTTCCCAAGAAAAGATTCTCACTTCAACCACCCCAATGCGCTAAGAAGTGCTAAACCGGTAAACCTGGGAATGAAGAAGTTTGGGGACAACTCTCGTTAGCCACTAAAGTGTTGGGAATGTGGAGAGACTCATTTGAGGAGGAACTGTCCAGATTTGATTTCAGCAAACAAAATTGTTGTTCATAATTTGGAAGAAGCCTCGACAGTGGGAGACGTGGGCAGGAGCCTACATTGGATAAATGTAGCCATTGATGGCCGACAAACTGACCACCATTCCTCAGTGGTGGAAATCGAAGGTAAAATCCATGACACTCGAATTTTTGTTTTAATTGACCCCAGAGAAACATTCAGTTATATTAATCCGAAGGTAGTAGAGTCAAATAAACTTAAGAGACTGAAGCACGCAAAATCATGGCTTGTGCAACTAGCGAGAGGTACTAAAAGGAATGTAATTGACTATATTTTAGATTTTGAGTTCAGCTTAGATGGTCAGATTATAAGGACCGATCTGAACATCCTACCACTAGGTGTTACATGTCAAAATTACTCAGCTCGATAAGTGTCGCATGTTCCTCTCAATTGTCGTAAGTGTCGCATCTTCCTTACAACTTTCACAAGTGTCACAAGTTGATAACAAGTGTCACAAATGATGTTCAGACATACTGCCATGTCAACGACAGTAAGGAGACACTTATAACATCTCATATGCTTGATTTGAAGAAGCAGAACCGGTTTAATGAAGTCAAATAATCCTTGACACCTGAAGAGAGCCCTGAAACAAAGGTTTTGAGGAGGAGCGCTCCACTATTTCATCCCTAGAAGCGCTAACGCTCCCCTACAAGGCTTCAGGGAGAGTTATAACGCTCCTTAACCCCCTATGAAGGAGCGTTGCTCATCTTGAAGGCACTAGTGCTCCCCTAAAGCTTACCAGGGAGCGCTACAGCGCTCTGATGCCCCTTCTAAGGGAGCACTGCCTATTCTAAGGTAGCAGTTGGCCCGTTAAGGAGAATACGGGGAGGATATTTCGAGATTAGGAGGCAGTTGTGTTCGAATTCTTGGTTTCATCAAGAGATCCCTGATCTAAGGAGAAGGTTCCTAAATTGTTCTAAAGATAACTCAAGAGGTTAAGCTCTCCTTAACCTATATAAACAGGCTCTATGATGTTGGAAAGGGGGGAAGAACTGAAGATATGAAACTTATGATCTTGGAGGAAACTCACAGTCAACCAAAGGAGAGTGATCAATGACGCTGCTTTCATCCAGGTTGAGGATCTTTCAGGAAAGGGTTAGACGAAGGGGACTTGACGAAGCTATCGCATTCGCATCTAAGATTGTAAGTACTGCTATCGTTATTCTCATCAATATGACACGCTTGGCCTGTTTTTTTCTAGTTTGTGTCTAATGTCACATGAACTTATCATTAATTGATAGATATGTTTTCAAGCTAATATCAATAGAGTAGGAAGTGGTCGTATCTTGTGTGTCCACAGGATCCAGTGAGAAGCAAAGGGATTGAAGCGCAACTCGGAGTGTGCAGGGACAAACATCGATAAAAGGTACCTCTGTCATCCTCCCTTCTCATGTGTTAGTTTAGATAGATTTGAAAGGAAGTCAGTGTCCATGTTAATCATTTTCTATCTAGAGTTAGGGTCAAGCTCTTAGAGGCGATCTACCTGTCCGCAGGGAGATTTTCCTACAATAGAAACTGGCGACTCCGCTGGGGAGATAGCCTCAAACCGAAACTTCTTATTTGGATTTTTCTCCTCATTGACCTTGTTCTAGCCCTTGATTGTTTCAGACCTGGTTCACTCCTCTTTTGATTAGTTTCATGAGCTAATTGGCTCCTTACCCCATCATACTCAGCATAATTGTCGAATTTGAATTTCAATTCTTGAAATTTTTTGACATTTTTTGGAGGTTTAGACCCTGGCACCCCTATCCTAGTGTTAACAGAGCACCAAATCTCCCCCATACCTTTACACAGAGCGCTATAATTCCCCTTGCCTTTGGCAACGGAGAACCAACCCTATTTGGCTCAAAAAACCCCCCAGAATTGCTTTGTCAGGGTTTTTCCTCTGTGTCTCCTCTACTGAGTGACCTTGTGAGTCAATATGTCTTCCCTTTCAGCCTTGACCTCTGTCTTCTTTGAAGAGTAAACATCTTGTTAGTTGGATCTTGTAGCCTTCTTCACTATTTTCATTGAGTTTTTCCTATTGAGTGAAGTTTGAAACCCATGCACTGTTTTTCTCTCCTCATCAGTTGAGTAAAGACCCTGGTGAAGGTCATCAAAGGCCTCCAGACCTCTTCATCTCAATTTCAGTCAAGGTCATTGTTTTTAAACTTTTTCTTTTGGGTCTGATGTTTGTTTTTCTTTTCTTTGATTGCTTATTTTCTTTCGCTTTTTGTTTTGATTGCTTGGAAAGGGTATATTGTTTGTGTGAATTTTGCTTGTGCTAGTTTGGTTTTCATTCATACAAGAAAAATAATTAGCAAGTCGAGCATTGTGTTGTATTGATCATCACTCATACGCAAACAATAAAAGACATCTTTATGACTGATTGTGCATATGAGAAGGCATTTAAAAGTTTTTTCATTACATCAGGATTTGATTGAGAAAAGAATCATTTGAGGGAATTCCTTATTTGTGCTTGATGAGTGAAAAGAACTCTCTCTCCCCCTTCGCTAGATGTTCATCGAAAAGAAATGACTCCCTATCATGTTCGATGCATTCTTTGGGTCTCAGTCATAATTCCATTTGTTTCACTTCCATGCACCCCTTTGCATAAAGAACAACCATAAAAATCAATGCTAATTAAAAGTTATCTAGAACTTTTTTTTTTCTACGATCCTCCACCAACAGTAGACTAGGCTTAGTACTTTGGATTAGGGCTATGAGCATAACTCTCCAAAGTTTCCAAAACAAACAGTAGCATCCCGAGTTAGGGAGAATAAATCTAGTTATCGTATAAGTCTCCCTGGGATCCCCCTCTCACACAGGGGTTACGCACCAGGTCACATTCGGGTGAGCTACGGGGAATAACCCTCCGTGGTTTAACTGATTGTGATGGTTAGATCATATTATGGGGATCACTTTGAGGTAAATCCACAATTACTGTGTGGAATCCTTTTAGTTGATTTCAGGCTTGATACCCTTCCCATATGTTCGGATCAGACTGTCGATTGTTCCCGCCCAGGGGCTGACTGAGAATTGGTAACCTTAGTGGCCATAATCTTTAGGGTCTTACACAAGGTGATGGTGATGGGAATTCTCACTGTAACTGAAGCAGACATTGGTCAAACTCACTCGGGCTCCTTGGAGGGTAAATCCACAATTACTGCGTGGAAGCTTGCACCAAGGCGTAAGTTCGTTAAGCAGGTCGCCATTGTAACTGTTCCACCGTATCCCCGCCCCTTCTGGACTTGATCATGCGACATTGGATTTCATCACCAACTAGTACGGTCATCAAAAGAAAGTCATGTTTGCTTGGTTGTGATTCTTAGATTTTTCTAGCGTGTTTTGTTTCTTTTCATTAGTTGGCCATAGATTTCTTTCGTCGACTCTTTTCTGCCAACATTGACCATCCATGCCGCTCGCGTAGGCTACAGGGAATTCCTGCAGAAAATATGCAAGGAAACACCCCTTTACCCCTCATTCTATAGAAGAATCTCCTCAACAGAGCGAGGTTCATAATACTACAACTTCCTAGGAAGAATTTCCCATTCCCTTGGAGGATTTTCGAATTGTCTCAGAATCTTCGAAAGCTTATCGCATTCTGGAGGGATACGAATGATAGATCCTCCACCTAAATTCCACTGGAGAATTTGTTGTCATCAATCCTTCTGACATTATGTCTAGGTCTTCTCAAAACTCGTTATCCATTGACCCTTTTTGGACTACAGACGTTGTTCGGAGTCCTCCATGCTTGGTGTGAGATATTTATGGAATGGGAGAGGGTGTCGATGCACCTTTTTCCTACACCGTACCCCCAAATCACTTCACTGGTACTACCACTTTTACAACCACACCAACCGTTGGTCTGAACAAACCATCCATTGGCCCAAGGTCTACTATTCCCCTCCAGACAACCCATTCGACAATGGCCCCTCACATTCCGACCATCCCCGCCGGTAGCACGGTAGTTAATCAAGCCTCGATTGGCACATATATAACACCAAGACCTACACTCCCTTTCGGATTCAGGGCATTGAACGCTTCCACTACCACCACTTCCCAAACCACTACCCAAATTATACTGGGAAGTTCCATACCTATCCAACAACCTGGAGGGACTGGCCTCGGTGGTCCTAACCTGATTGATGGCACCGATCATTCATTTACGTCTGGCTCTCAGATCCTGGGATCTCTACCTCAAACTGGGGGGCATCCTCCCTCCGGAGGAAAAATTCCATTCAGAGGGAACCTTAATGCTGGGGAGCATCCTCCCACTGGAGGACAAATTCCATTCGGGGCGCACCCTCATGCTGCGGGGTAGCCTCAATCCGGAGTACACCATCAACCACAAGGAGAAAATGTGTCTGTGGCACCCAATCCGTGGAGCGCCCCTTTTCAAGAAAACCCACATGCCTCCATGGGACAAAATGTTCAGACTCCGCAACAACCCCCTTATGGGCAAATGCCAAACCCACCCTATAATCCACAAAACCCATCCGGTTATCCTCCGCTCACAAACAATTCTCAAAACATCCCAAATCCTATGTACCTTGGTCAAAACCAACCTCACATGAGAGGGCCCACAAGTTATAATTATCCACATAACCCAGTATTTGGCCCCACTGGTGTCCCTCTGCCACACCAGCATTACCCACAGGTTAACTGAAAACTACCTTTTCTAGCCACCATGGACCTTCCAGACTTGTCTGGGTTAATGAATGATCCCATTTGTCTTCTCCGGTTTGGCCAACCATTCCAGCTAAAATTCCTTTTGATATCCCAAAATTTGATGGAAAGCCCGGAGGAGACCCAAACAATCACGTGATGACCTTCCATTTGTGGTGTTCATTAAACTCCCTCATGGACGATTCAATTTGTTTGCATGTTTTCCAACGACTGCTCACGGGTTCGGTAGCGAAATGGTATATTGAATTACCACGTGCATCCTTTCACGATTTCAACTCCCTTTCCATGTACTTCCTCACACATTTCCAACTACCCATTCAATACGAGATGGGTACTGAACTATTAACCTCTCTTCATCAGACAACTTCCATACATATCTCCAATCATATCCATGAATGGAGATGACGATGAAGGCTAATCAAAGAAGTCATTCCCAACCAATTGTTAGCAGAATGGTTCACGAAATCACTATTACCCCAGATTTCTCGTGATGTTGCCATGGGTGGCGTAGTCACCGAGGAAGAAGCCATCGCCCGGGCTCAATACTTAGACTTAGTCTATTCACAATCTCGTACTCTATATGATTTGATACCAAACGCTACCCGCACCACTAATGATCCATCCAAACCATCGACTGCTTGGCATGCGGATGGAGTTATTGGCTCCGTCAAAACTCAATCTACTACTCAGTCTACTGGAACAATCTAGCGGCCCACTTTCATGGCCGCTCCCAGTCCGACTGCACTCTCTTCTACCCCACCTCAAACTCAAGTCTCTGATGTGAATGCGGTCCAGTCAACCCCTTCACAACAACTTGCGGGCAAGAAGAGAGTGAGAAACAAACCAAAGAAGAATAACAACAACGAGCAACCCAAGACCCAACTGCAAACCCCTGCTACTGGGAAACAACCACAATGAAAACTGAAATTCACATGTCTCATTTGTGGTGACGATCACTACACTCGAGACTTCACACATCGTGATGAAGTGGCCAAACTTTTCAAAGGAAATTCGCAACCCGTTGTTCTCACTCAGCCTTTTCCACAACAACAATCATTGGTTGCACAAACCCCCATGCCGAGGGGTAGTTCCAACCAACCCCATGATGAGGCCTCGACAAGTGCCCACATTTGCATGTTTAATGGAGTTAATCTAACAACTCGCTCTGTGACATATGACACACTAGTTAAACCTGATAACCCAAAGATCGCTAACGGTTCTATGACAGACCCGTTACCATCCACCGTCAATCCTCCATCTATTAGCCCTCCATCTGGGCCACTCCAGATTGAGAAACCTTCTTTTGACCCCATCCTATGCCCTCCTAAGAGCACCATCCAGAAATCTACATTCAATCCTAATTCATGGGCTGCCCAGAACTACAATATCGTAGAAGATTTGACCCAAGCCCCGTGTGCCATGTCCACCTTGGAAGTTCTACAACACTGTCCCAACCAACGCAGAAGGCTCTTAGCCGCTATTGGTGCTTTCGATATTGATTCATCAAACTACCTCACATTTAATCTGGATGATCATCAACCACGACTCTCCCACCAGCTAGCTTTCCAAATCGATGTGGTTGTTCATAATCAACAAATCCACCAGACTATCCTAGATGAGGGAGCCTCCACCTGTGTCATGTCTCTATCCTGTTGGAAAGGTTTGAAATCACCTGCCCTTAGAAAATTCACTACCATGTTATGTGCCTTTGATGGATGAGGTTTTCATCCTCACGGATTATTACAATCCTTAGCCGTTCAACTGGGCGGCAAAACTGTTACTGTTGACGTCGAGGTGGTCGATGCCCCCCTTGATTACAACCTACTACTAGGAAGAAGTTGGTTCTACTCTATGACTATCATCGCCTCTTCGATGTTTCGATGTGTACAATTCCCCCATCAAGGAAAAATTGTTACCATCGATCAACTCAATTTCTACACACCCGACGCTTGCATCCCTGCTACCAACAACATTCCCTTTTTGGGAGACCACCCGATTACGTATGAAAGCGTTGGTGTTGGCTTATTGAAAGATTCTAGCCTCATGGGTACCTTCCCTACACCACTTCCACCTACCACACATCATATTTCCACCGTCAATATGATTTCGACTATGCCTTATCAATCCTTGGAATCATCCGACCCTTGGGTTATGCCTAGTCCTTTGGAATTTGATGTGCTCGGGGACACAATGCCACTGAGCCCAACTGAGGCCGCATACGTAGCTATTCAATCTGCCTCTCCCTCTTCGAACACTTCACATTCATTGGCACATGATAATTATTTGGTGCTCTCGTGGTTAGATTCCCTATCATCCGCCGTTGATTACATTTCCCAAATTTTTCCTTTGGATGAATCTATCATGGAAATGCTTAGCATTGACAATCTTCCCTGGGATGAAAACCACCATCGATCCTCTTTTCTTCCACCTTTGGAAGAAATCCAAGACATACGATTTGTCTTCCCCCCCGATGTTACCGAAGCTCCGCAATCTCCTATCCTCACACAAGATGCTCTTTCTGAGGGGAACATGGGTAACATCTCCACCACAATCATGATTGAGATTTCAATCAAAGAAGGTGTCGTGGAAAACATTAACCTTGCTGCTAATTGCACACCTGACGAAGTAGTTTCTTACACCACCTTGTTCATGGAATTCCATGACGTCTTCGAATGGAGTTATGAGGAAATGCCAGGGATCAACCCTTCAATCGTCGTCCACGAAATCAAAACCTACCCTGACACAAAACCGGTTCGGCAAAAGCTTCGCCCGGTTCATCCCAATAAAGTCACAGCTATAAAGGTTGAAATTGAAAAACTTCTAAAATCTGGCTTTATCTATCCCATCCCTTTAACCGAATGGGTCTCCAACCTTGTTCCGGTTGCTAAGAAACAAGGGACCATCCGTGTTTGTGTTGACTATCGAGAACTCAACAAAGCTTGTCCTAAGGACAACTACCCTACACCCTTCATCGACCAAATCATCGATAATTGCACGGGGAGCATACTCTTTTCTTTCATGGATGGATTTTCTGGATATAACGAGATTGAAATATTGCCTACAGATCAACACAAGACAACCTTCATCTGCCCTTGGGGAACTTTTGCCTACCGAAAGCTACCTTTTGGCCTTAAAAATGTTTTAGCCACTTTTCAGCGAGCCATGTCGTACGCTTTTCATGACATCAAACATATAGAAGAACCGTATCTCGATGATTTACCCACACATTCGTTAAATCGATCCGATCACATTGATCATTTACGCGTGATTTTTCTGCGATGCAAGTTCTACCGTATTTGTCTGAACCCACACAAATTCATTTTTCTATCGAATCTGGTCGAATCCTTGGTTTCATTGTCTCCAAAGATGGGATCAAGGTCGATCCCTTAAATATCAAGGCCATCTTAGCCTTACCTCCACCTACCAATTTAACCCAACTCCAAAGTTTGCAAGGCAAAGAAAACTTTCTTTGTCGTTTCATCTGCAATTATGCTGAGATCACTAAAGGATTTATGTGGTTACTGCAAAAGAAAGTCCCTTTCATCTGGGATGATGCAACTCAACATTCATTCAATGATCTCAAGCACGCTTTGACCCATGGACCTTTGTTACATCCCCCTGAATATACAAAGGATTATATCCTTTACTTGGCCGCTTCTACTTCCACCATCGCAATGGTGTTAGTCCAAGAATACCCCAACAATGAAGAACATGTGATCTATTATCTGAGCAAGAGTTTATCTGGACCCAAACTCGGATATTCACATGTTGAGAAACTGGCTCTGGTAGCCATCATCGTTGTCCAAAGGTTCTGACACTACATGTTATTACGCACCACCATGGTAATCGAAGACTCCAACCCCATGTACCCTGTCCTGACATGTCAAGTACTTGGGGGCAAATATTCAAAATGCATCATTATTCTTCAAGAATTCGATCTTGAGTTTACAAAGGCTAAAGCAAAAAAATCCCTGGTGTTTTCCTATCTTATCTGTGCTCTCCCTCGTGCTGATGAAAATATCAAACCTAGAGATTCTCTCCCCGATGAATATCTCTTCCTCATAAGCACCGTTGATCCTTGGTACAGAGACATTCTCCTCTACCTTCAAACACAACGTTTTCAGCCCAACATATCTCACGAAGAGCATCGACGCATTTGTCACCACTCTCGTCGTTATATCATCCTCGACGACACTTTGTATTGTCGTGGTATCGACACCATATTGCGGTGATGTCTGATTCACAAGGTGGTTGAATGCATTTTGAACGATTGTCACCTTAGTGCCTGTGGCATTCACCTTTCTGAAATGGCCATAGCCCAAAAAATCCTACGTGCCAACTACTTTTGGCCCTCAATTTTCAAAGATTGTATCGAGGCTGTCAAGAAATGCCCACCCTGCGAAATCTTTAAAAAGAAGGCATGCACCCACCCTATGATGCTGCACCCTATCATCGCCATCGGCCCCTTTTCCAAATGGGGCATCAATTTCATGCAGTGTAATCCTACCTCAGCCAGGGGGCATGGTTACATCATCATTGCCATTGACTACTTCACTAAATGGGCTGAGGCTATGCCTACCTTCCTGAATGATGGTTGTACGACAGCTCTATTCCTCTTCAACCACATCATAACTTGTTTTGGTGTACCACATGCCATTGTCACTGACCATGGTGCACACTTCAAAAAACTAGATGATGAGTGAGTTACATGTCAAATTGGGTTTTTACCATGAAAACTCATCACCTTACTACCCTCAAGAAAACAGAGAAGTTGAGGCCATCAACAAAGTCCTGAAAACCATGATCCAATGCATGGTAGTGGAAAACAAAATATCGTGGCATCTACAATTGTTCTCCTCTCTCTGGGCCTATCGCACCTCTGTGAAAACATCAACTGGATTCACTCCTTTCCAGTTGTTCTATGGCATTGAAGCCATCCTACTGATCGAGTGTGATATTCCATCACTCAAACCAAAATTAGAACTCCTGCCTCATACTTCTACTGAAGAAGAAGAATTTTTGTATCTATCCAAACTGGATGAAATGCGTCGCGATGTTTCTCTCGCCAATGAGGCACATCAAAAATGAATTAAAAGTCAATATGACAAATTCATCCACCCTCGGACTTTCGCGAAAGGAGACTTAGTCCTTGTTTATGACCAATCTCACGATAAATTGGGGACAGGAAAGTTAGAACCCATGTGGCACGATCCCTACATCAGAAAATGTGTCCTACATAAAGGTGCCTGCGAATTAGTTGATCATGAAGGAATTTCCCTAGGAGAGCCCCGAAACGGGCTTTACCTTAAGAAGTACTATGCCTAGATCGCCTAGCATTTGTACTTTGTACATTATTGTATTTAGTTTTGGTGTGTCTATTTCTTTCGCGTGCTCAAGTCTTTACCGTTACCACTGATGACTGTGCTTGTGTTTTCATGCGCAGATGACATCTTCCTTTCCTATTTTTTTTGGGTTCGTGGATGGCGCCAGCCGACATACCCAGAACATTGCTACAACAGCTTGGGTTATCTACCAATTTGATGAGGTGGTGAGCTCAAGAGGTATCTGTTTAGGACCAGCAACCAACAATATGGTAGAATATCACGCTGTCATTGGACTGTTGACCAAAGCCTCCTCTCTAGGTGTCTCCCGCATCATTGTCTACTTAGACTCCCAACTCGTGGTTTATCAACTCAACTGCATCTATGCTATCCGTAGTCCTATCCTGCTACGTCTACACTTGCAAGTTCATCGTCTCGAACGAATGCTCGATTACATCGAATATAGACACATTCTAAGAGAACTTAATAGTGTTTTGGATTCATTAGCTAATTATATCATGGATCGATATCTTGCCCACATATAAGATTCAAGGAAAGCAAAATTGTACATTACATGTAAATTAAAACACA
>JZKD02S0182486.1:522545-565308 GCA_000966675.3 Picea glauca | reverse complement strand
TGTATTTTATGGCGGCCATATCCTGCTAAGTCTTGATCACCCAAGCATAGGTATGCCTGCCTTGGGTTTTGAAATATGTCATGATACTTGTTGGATGTTTGTGTGCAGCTTCTGCTAGGTTCTCCGAGTCTATACCCTTGCTTGGACATCTACAAAGTATTTTAGTTATGAGTTGGCATCTTCTAAACTTTATACCTTGGGGGGCATTTTGTTACACGTCAAAATTACTTAGCTGGATAAGTGTCGCATGTTCCTCTCAATTGTCGTAAGTGTCGCACCTTCCTTACAACTTTCGAAAGTGTCGTAAGTTGATCACAAGTGTTTCAAATGATGTTCAAACATATTTCCATGTCGATGACACTAAGGAGACACTTATAACATCTCCTATGCTTGATTTGAAGAAGGAGAACTGGTTTACTGAAGTCAAATAATCCTTGACACCTGAAGAGAGCCATGAAACAAAGGTTTTGAGGAGGAGTTCTCCCCTATTTCAGCCCTAGAAGCGTTGATGCTCCCCTACAAGGCTTCAAGGAGTGTTATAACACTCCTCAACCCCCTCTGAAGGAGCGCTGCTCATCTTGAAGGCACTGGCGCTCCCCTAAATCTTACCAGGGAGCGCTACAACACTCTGATGCCCCTTCTAAGGGAGCGGTGCCTAATCTGAGGCAGTAATTGGCTCGTTGAGGAGAATAAGGGGAGGATCTTTTGAGATTAGGAGGCAGTTGTATTCGAATTATTGGTTTCATCAAGAGATCCCTGATCTAAGGAGAACGTTCCCAACTTGTTCTAAAGATAACTCAAGAGGTTAAGCTCTCCTTAACCTATATAAATAGGAACTATGATGGTGGAAAGGTGGGAAGAACTGAAGATATGAAATTTATGATCTTGGAGGAAACTCACAATCAGCTAAAGGAGAGTGATCAGTGAAGTTCTTGTCATCCAGGTTGAGGATCTTTCAGGCAAGGGTTAGACGAAGGGGACTTGATGAAATTGTCGCATTCGCATATACGATTGTAAGTATTGATGTCATTATTTTCATCAATATGACACACTTGGCCTGTTTCTTTCTAATTTGTGTCTAATGTCACGTGAACTTATCATTAATTGATAGATCTGTTTTCAAGTTAATATCAATAGAGTAGGAAGTGGTCGTATCTTGTTTGTCCACAGGATCCAGCAAGAAGCAAAGGGATCGAAGCACAACTCGTAGCGTGCAGGGACAAACGTCGATAAAAGGTACCTCTATCATCCTTCCTTCTCATGTGTTAGTTTAGATAGATTTGAAAGGAAGTCAATGTCCATGTTAAGCATTTTCTGTCTAGAATTAGGGTCAAGCTCTTAGAGGCGATCTACCTGTCCGCAGGGAGATTTTCCTACAACACTAGGATCTTACAATATGATTATTGGGATGGATTGGTTGGAACAACACAAAGCAATATTAGATTGTTATACAAAGATACTTAGCTATAAATATGATTCTGGCACTACCACGACAACCCAAGGTATACAAAAACCAGTATCAGTCAAACAAATTTCAGCGATGCAACTAAAGAAATGTATGAGAAAGGGATGTCAAGTTTATGCCATCCAAGTGACGAATATAGCAGAAAAAGAAGATAAGCCAAAGTTGGAAGACTTTGTTGTTCTATGGGATTTCAGAGACATGTTTATGGATGAGATACTACAATTATTGCCCATAAGGGAAATAGACTTCTGCATAGACCTACTACCCAGTTCAACCCTCACCTAAAAATCACCATACCGAATGAGTCTACCAGAACTAACAAAATTAAAAATACAATTACAAGAATTGTTGGACAAAGACTACATCGGACTGAGTGTCTCACCTTGGGGAGCACCAATCCTCTTTGTGAAAAATAAAGATGGTACTCTAATACTATGTATCAATTATAGACAACTGAACAAAATGACTACTAAGAATAAATACCCCTTACCAAGGATAAATGATCTATTCGATCAAGTAGGAGGGGCCAAGATATTTTCAAAACTGGATTTACGATCTGGTTATCATCAAGTTCAGATAAAATACGAGGACATAAACAAAACAACTTTTCAAACAAGATATGGACACTACAAGTTCGTAGTCATACATTTCAGACTAACTAATGCCCCAGCCACGTTTATGTGCCTAATGAATAGTATTTTCAGTCAGTACTTGGACAAGTTCATGGTACTATTTATCGACGATATCCTGGTCTATTCAAAGATAGAGGAGGAACATGAGGAACCGTTAAGAATAGTTCTGCAAACGTTGAGGAAGCACAAACTATACATGAAATTCTACAAGTGTGACTTCTATCAAAAAGAAATACAATATCTTGGACATGTAATTTCAGCAAAGGGCGTTGTCGTAGACCGGGAAAAGACAAAATCCATTATGGAATGGCCGGTACCTAAAGATGTAGCGGATATATGGTCATTCATGGGAATCACTGAATATTACCGGAGGTTTATAGAAGGGGTTTCCAAGATAGCTTACCCTATCACCTCATTACAAAAGAAAGGAGCCAGGTTTAACTGGTCAGAGAAGTGTCAAGACAACTTCAACAAACTAAAGGAATTATTGACAACTGCACCCATATTGAAAGTAGCAGACACAGATAAAGACTTCACCGTATGTGTTGATGCAAGTAAAGAAGGGCTAGGTGGTGTCCTAACTCAGGAAGGACATTTTATTTTTTATGAGTCCCAAAAACTAAAGGAACACGAGCAAAATTATGTCACACATGACTTAGAATTCGCAGCAGTAATACACGCCTCAAAAATGTGGCGACACTACAAATGGGCAGAAAATTCATATTATTAACAGATAATAGCGAGGTGAAATATATGTTTAACCAACCATATCTCAATGCAAGACAAGCAAGGTGGTTAGCCTTCTTGAGAGAATTCGACTTCGAGGTTAGACATATCAAGGGAAAGGAGAATAAAGTAGCAAACGCTTTAAGCAGAAGGGTCGATGGGTTATTTGAGATAAATATCAGCAGGGAAGAAAGTGATCTAGAACAAAGAATAAGGATGGCAGGTATTAACAACGAAAACTACACTAAGATAATGGTAGAATTACAAAATAGTACCGTGAACTCAAATAAACCGGATCTAAGTATCGACAAGAAGGGATTGTTACGATTTAAAAATAGGTTTTACATACAAGATTCAACATAGTTAAAATTAACAGTCTTGGACGAAGTGCATAAGAAACCATATTCTGGCCACCCAGGTTACCAGAAAACAATAAAAACACTTAGGAAACTATTTTATTGGCCTAAAATGAAGGGCAAAATAGCAAAATACTTGTCTAGGTGCCAAGATTGTCAGCAGGTTAAGGCTGAGCATCAACATCCAGATTGCCTATTACAACCATTACCAGTACTAGAATGGAAATGGAACACCATATCGCTCGACTTTATAACAGGTTTGCCTAAAACTCAGAAACAAAATGATTTTGTCATGGTTGTAATCGATAAACTCAGTAAGTTTCCACACTTTAATCCCGTAAAGTCTACTTTTAAAGATATAAACATTGCTGAAATATTCATGAAAGAAATTTTTAGACTACATGGTATTCCTAAAATGGTGATTTCAGATAGAGACGTAAAATTCACATCCTCCTTTTGGAAGGAATTGTTTGCAGGGTTAAATACCAATTTGAATTTCAGTACGAGTTATCATCCACAAACAGATGGGAAAACTGAAAAGACAAACCAAATCATAGAGGATATTCTCTACATGTACGTAAGAGCAAATCCAAACAAGTGGGAGGACTATATACACTTGGTAGAATTTGCATATAACAATGGGTATCAAACTTTAGCAAAGTTGATCCCTTTTGAAGTACTGTACGATAGGATGTGTACAACTCCAATTAGTTGGGATAACCTGCCTGACAGACTCATGGTTGGACCAGAAATGCTCCAAGAAATGGAGAACATGGTAAGAAAGGTACAACAGAACCTGAAGGAAGCACAGGATAGGCAGAAAAGCTATGCAGATCAGAAAAGAAGACGCTTAGAATTTCAAGCGGGAGACCATGTGTACTTGAAGGTCAAAGCCCGAAAAAGCACATTGAAGTTAGGAAACTGTGCCAAGTTGGCACCCAAGTTTTGTGGGCCCTTCGAGATACTAACTTGAATTGGACTCATAGCATATCAACTTGCACTTCCATCCAATCTAAGAATTCATTATGTATTTCATATTTCTTTGTTGAAAAAGTATGTTCATGACCCTGCTCACATAATTGATTGGAACTTGGAACAGGTGGAACCTGAAGGTGAGTTCTAGGTGGAACCCCTATGCATTCTGGACCGAAGATAAATAGAACTTCGAAAGAGAGCCATCTCTCAAGTAAAGGTGCAATGGAAGCACTTTAGTCATGAGGAGGCCACTTGGGAATTGGAGGGAGATTTGCGGAAATATCATCCAATATTATTCCAAGAAAGGAACGAACACCGAGGACAATGTTTTATTGAAGGGGGAAAGGATGTGACATCCCCCAAATTAAAATATTTTTGGAACTTTAAATTTCTGGAAATTTATTCCATTTTTAGTAAATTCAAATTTGGAAAATTTTTGCCATTTATGGAAATTCTGAATTTCGAATTTGTTATTTGTAATAAATTATTATGACTGTTGGGAATAGATATAATTTGACCCAACTAACTATTTGACAATGACACTTGTTTAAAAACAGAATATTTTATATTGATTGCAGGAGGACAAATGGAACAACCATGTTAAAAGTAGCTGACCATGACTCTATGAGTGGGGAACATGTTGGAACTACCCCTAGGATGGTTTTTACAAGTGGAAAATTAGTGATTTGGCCATTGGCAGCCCCTGAAAATCAAGGATTTAGTAAGTTGCAAAAATTTTCAAGGGAAGGAAAAAGGACAGAGGCAATTAATAAATAAGCATATGTGAGGAGGGAGGATGCTGCCAAGTATGCTAGGAAAGAGACTATTGATTTTTTCCTTGTTGTTATGAACATTGAATGAGTGTGAGGCAATAGAGAGCTACTGAATTGAAGGAAATTGTTGAAGAGGGATTTTCAAGTTTACCCTCATGGACTCATGGTCAGGCTAGGGGGTGAACCATGCAAGTGATCTTGGTTGCTCAGTTCTACAGTTAGGAGGAACGTCGTTGTTCCCTTTGTTTTTCCGCGAGTTTAGTTCAGATATGCTACTCTAATCCTTATCTATCTAAATGATTTTATATATGATGTACTCTGTGTTGACACTCAAAATTGAAAATGGGTTGCAAGAAATCAATCCCGAGGCAACCTCGAACAACTTTGGATTGGAAAGCTACCCTCCCCCAACCCGAGAGGGATCTCTCAAAAAATGTCACAATATGATGTTCAGTAAGCTTAAAAAGGTGGGTAGATTTATGGGTAAATGATGGTCTTGGATTTTTAAAGTTTGGGGGTTAAACTAGGGAAATGGTCCATTGGGCATGGACTTGAATGAAAATCGAAGAAAGGAGATAATAGCAGTGATCAAATAACTTGCGGAATGTGAGGCAAAGTAAGTCTATCTTTCAGCACTTTGATAATCATGATTCGGTAGCAAAAAAAGGAAAGGAAAGGATGATGTAGCAAAGAATATATGCAGAATTCTAGAAGTGTAGACTGCACTTACACCCGCTGATAGCTGGTGTAGAGGAAAGACAGTAAACAATTACAGAAAACTGAAATTCATTCGCTATAGTAGTGGTCCTACTAAATTATAACGAAGCACATCAGTTAGAAGAAAACAAACTTGTAACAGAGTCGTGACAGATTAAGGAAGAAATAAACAATATGATAAAGACAATATCAACTGTGGCTAAGGAGCATATAAAATGAAATCCAAGAAGATTTAACACAGTTGAAAAGAAGAAGAACATGCTGAAATAAATCGACCGTAATGAATCTCACAGTCTCAAGAAAATACATCATCTTTATTTTTCCAATCTGGATTTACAAATTAACTCAGCATGCCAAGGAACACCTCTTTCAAAGAGGTTTCTTCCTCAGCACGCCCCCACCGCCCACTTTTCGTTACATCCATCTATCTTTTAAAAGAACAATCTAAAACTCTTTATGTTCTAGGAATTTGAAACGGTTCCTTTTCATGGAATTCTACGAATGCTAGGTGCGTCTACTAGCTCTGTCGTTACCTGAACGGTCGCTAATCATTTGACAAGTGGGGTATTTACTTTTGTATAACTCTCATGTTTACAGTCTAAATTCTCCTTAATGTCCATAATGAGTCTTCCCAAGTCACTATTCTGTATAGATGCCTTTAATCAGATACTCTGGATGAAAGCGTGTGCTTTTATCTAGTTTATTTTATTGAGTGAATGTATAAATGCCAGTTTCACTTACTTATCTAGTTGGTCCAGTTGAATAAATAGCTAGAACACCTACTATAAAATGAAGATCTATGTTGGTGAAAATGTAATTGATTCTGTCTCTGATACTCAATCAACTGGGATTGTATATGCAATTTCAATTCCTTCAACCACGTCTACTAGTGTTGCTTCTGTTCACTCATAGTTTATAACAACAAAGTGTCATGGGTGTCTTCGTTCAGTTTAGTGCACCTTCTACATCTAGTTAAATTCATTTTGTTGAAGAAAACAATTAGTCTGTGCCGACTAAAAGGCATTATTGGAATCCATGCATGTCTTGGATACCAACCAATACAAACGTCATTCTTTGTTCTTCATCTCAAAGAGATCCATCCCACAGTGGCTTGGTGATCTTAACTTGTGCTTCCTACAAGACATATCAGTTGTTTTTGTGAGCACATGCATAATGAAAGAAGCATGCATGCAATTTATGCTATGCTTCATATCAGCTGTCGCAGTAGTAGTAGCAGCAGGCACAAAGAAGGATGGGGTGATTTACATTGTTCACATTGATAAATCTCAAAAGCCCGTTGTGTTCTCCACTCATGAGCACTGGTATCAATCCATAGTCTCGTCATCTCCGTCTGAATAATTTTTGAAACTATCGGTGCCAGAAGTGGCCCCGACCTTGTAGTGTTTGAAATCTTTTCCAGGATAACTCTGGAAATCCGTGTCCCCAACAACATATTTCTCCTCTCCGATCATCGTTATTCTTTGCGTGCAGAGGAGGTCTGCAGCAGTGCAGAAGGTAGCGATGTGGTCGGGAAGCGTGTGATTTGCGATGTAGCCAACAAAGACAACGACTGAAGTTTCGTTGAGCGGGGATGCCTTCTCCAACAAGAAGGCTGGGAGCCTCACATTCGGCAATACCCAGTGCCATAATCGTAATCAGTGAAGCCTTGGCTGCAAATGGATGATCTGATCTACCATGGCAGATCGGGATAATAAACGATACCACCAGCAATAGTGCCAATATATTTGCATGGAGTCTCTGATCTTTTTCCATGTCCATGCTGAGAAGCCTTCATGTCGACTTTCCTGACCCAGGTGAACCCAACTGAAGGGTCATCCTAGAAGGCTTGATAATGCCACTTACGTTTCTCAATCCGGTCTTCTTTTTGGGAGACAAATGGAGTAATTCCAACAAACTTTCCACGGCATTTCTAGCAGTGTTCCAAAGTGTCAGAAGAGCTCTTCCTCCAAGGTAGCATTCGGCTGTATCGATCAAGTGATTTTTATGAATCGAGAGAACGCCCGTCCGCCGACCAGTGAAACCTAAATCCTAGGTCGAAGATGGAAAATACACTGAATCTCTAATCGCAAAGGTTCATACAAGTTTGCACACGGCATCTAAACCGTCGCCTTGAGAAACTATCCACCCAAGTTCCATTCTCGGAAGGAAAACTCTCTACCCGTTTCTCTTTCTTCTTTAATCTTTTTGAATGGAAGTTCCAACAACGAGCATTGGTATACTCTTAAAGCTCGAAGATTGTTCATCTTCGGAAGGTTTTGTGGTAAGTATTCTATCCCACATTTCAATGAACAACTTGTCCAACTGAATCAATGATGAAAAGTGATCGGGAAATTATTTCAATCTTGGCGAATAACGTAGCCACAATTGTTTCAAGTTCTTGAGGCAAGACAGAAAAGGAGGACACACTTCAAACAACTCGTTACCTATTGACAGAACTTCTAAATTGCATAGGTTTCCAATCTCGCTGGACAATTCTTTTAAGTTCTCTATGGACAACCATAATACTTTCAAGGACCATTGATGTGCAACCTGCAGGGGCAATTCTAGGGTCGTAATATTTCCAAGCGTGACGCTAGAGATGGTCAAATCGAAACAGTTGCGCAACTCTAGATGTTTGAGTCTACTTGATTTACCAAAAGAATTTGGAAGCATCTGCAAGGAAGAACCCAAAAAACTAATGTCAATCAGGCAACGATTTCATTCCCAAGTAGTAACGTAAATACAAGACTTTCAAGGAGCACAGATCACCAGATTCTTCAGGCAAACTGACTCGCAATAATCATTTATGTCGATCTTTTCAAGGTACTTAAGCTTCCCTATGAACTTGGGAAAGTTTGAAAACAAAGGAGAATTGATTTATTAGCTGTCGCAACTGAAGAGGAGCCCGAGATTCATGCTGCCACAGTGTTTTCAACCTACTCCCGCCCACTTCTAATACTCTTAAGTTCTTCATCGGTGTCCAAGAAGGCAGGAAAGTGTATGGACAGTTATACCAGCAGAGCCATCTAAGATGTGGTGACCGCAGCTTCTTCAATACGCATCCTACATAATAACTGTCTTCAGCTGCAACAATTTGCAAATTGGAAATACCACAAAAACGGGTATCATTGACATTGGAGTAACCGCACTTCTTGATGGGATTTGGTTCAGAGTTTTGCAGATTAAAGTGTCCCATTTCATGGCAGGAACTCTGTCTTCGGAGCCGAGGACATTTTCCGCTTTCAGAGGAATGATTTCTTGAAACCCTAGTACATAGATATCTGATGCCTCTGTGGAGCATGCCCGAAAAGCGTTTCTGAGATGCCAAAAGACTCATTACCGATACCAGTAATGCTCGAACCAAGACACGCAATGAGGATCTTATTGATAATGTAGTGTATACTAGAATGAGGACACCAATGCTAATTATAGGCTCCATATCTAGCATGGGAGGACATGCCCATGCCATTCGATAGTTGCTTCCAACTTGTAGCACCTGAAAAATTGTCTGTGACAGCAACATAACTGGAACCAAGCCACCACCAATATACTACTGTTAAATTTGGGTAAAGGTGCCTAAGTAATATCAGAAATTTTCAATATCTATTACAACACTTTGCATGTTAAATCCGAACTGAAATGGTTTCTAGTACTTGTTTTAATGATCGTATAATTGTTGTAAGTCATTTATTGTATCTAAGTTTCAGTAGTTTTGCCTTTGTGGGATGAATTTGTTAGTGATCTAGTGGACTCCTTAAAGTTGGTATGCATTCAATAACCTAGACAAAGGCTGTTCGATTTCATGAGATATACAGTCCACTTTACTGTTGAATAGTTTACATATCAATTCTGGAATCATTCCCTGGTAACCTCTACTCTGGATTTAAGACCTATATGTCCATATAAAATATTTGATATCCTCATAAAATAAGCAAGATATTGTAGGATTCATTTTCTGGAAATGTTTCTTGCAATTTAAAAATTTAAGTGGAATCAAATATGTATCAATGAACAAACAGATCTATTGCAAGCATATTTAATTCTACAATTTAATTCCTAGACAGAACGATACATATAGTCGAACTTGGATAGAACCAGAACAATGAAGCACATGGGAATGAACACAATCAAAAATCCAGGCTACCCTAAACTTAACGATATGATTATATGAACCGCCCGAATAAAGGGATATACATGCTAGTATCATGCTACAGGTTAGCAAATAATGATTTCGCTGATACATTATCAATTTAGGATGCATCTTACATATATGTTGTGTGCGGGTTCTATTGCCTATACAAGGGTAGGGTATCCTGTTTCGATTTTATCGTGCGACATGCGGAGAGGAACAAAGAAGTTTTTTTTTAGTTCATGGTTGTAGCAGTTTTCCAGAAAACTATTTTAGGAATTTACAGGGTTAATGAAATCTAATCTGAAGATGCATTTGGTTGAAAGACAAGAATCTACAAGACGCGAGTGCAAAACCCTGTTTCTGCAGGATCCCCTTTGGGGTAAATTCAAAATAAGAATGGCGTTAACAAGAGATTAATCATACAACCTTTAATAAAAACAAGAAATGATAGTTACTGTAACTTACATAGAGATTTCCGCATACATTAATTTCGGAGATAAAATAAAGAACGCAGAGGACAAATTACCCTGAAAGCTTTTTCTTCAAATAGAAAGAAGGTCCCTTCAATACTAAGTTTAACAGATTTTAAGATCTCCCAAACAGTAAAATTTAGATCTGTTTTGTCATCCTCTAGTTTTGAATATCAATCTTTTCCCTACATTACACTTGACTATATATATCTCCTTAACTAGACTTTTAACCAAAAAAATATATATATATCATGGTTAACCCTCAAACATCCGGTACAAGAAATCGGAGCATGGAAAAGGGTTACCTTTAACAAGAGAAAGCTACGAACAACCTCATGACCTCCATGCTTTAAATTTAAGAAGCAAGTTGAGAGCCACTATTTCGGAACCCAAGTACCTTTGTCATAGTGGGTAGAGGCCAGTTCCGGCGCCGTGAAGTGGGCATACCTGCATTCGGCCATCACAAAAAAACTTTAGTAAGACGTTAAATATAGAATCGAAGGGTAAATTGATAATTACAGTTATGCCTGGAATACTTAACTTAGTAGCCGTAAATACCCCGCCCTCCAGTCGTCGTGCCCTTGGTATTGTACCAACCCTAGCCGAGGGGGAGTATGGATCTTGGAACTTCTGGTAGGTACCCTAGCAATAGGCAGAGTCCCACCATTAATACAGAGAATCCCATTTTTACAAAATTTCACAATTACTTTGAAAATAAAATAACACTGCGAATTCAAGAGTTAAACCTTTCATTGAAGGCCCTTTATGAACAGTAAACAAAGAATATAAGGAAATACATCATACACACAATGAACATAAGTTCTCACAAAAAGTATTATAGCTTAGTAAGAGTTAAACTCCCGGTAAAATTCCGCCTTACTACAAATAATATAAGTTAGTCACAGAGAAGAAATAGAGACGTTAAGAGTCAAGCTTGACCCTACTCTTCCTAAAACCTTGACACGACATAAGAATAGAATCTTCTGAACTACACTGAGTTACTCCCAAATACAGTTACTAGTCATAGGGTAAACAAGAAGAATGAACCAGAAATAATTTCCTAGGACACAAATAGTGGATGCGAGGTATAGAGTTAGATTCACAGAGGTAAAGAGTGGTGACTCTCGGATACAGCGGAAAACTCTTCTACATACAAAACCAAAATAAAGAAAATACGTAAACTCTGAACATAACCGTCAGGAGTAAAGGAGGTCTTTACAACCATAGTAAAGATTTCAGGAAGTAAAGGTTTTTCTTTTATTTGAACCAAACATTGAACTCTGTTTCAAATTTGAGACATGACAACTTCCTTAGAAAAACTTACCAGGTAGTCGGTGTTGTCGTCATCTTCACTAAGGTTTTTCCCGCAGAGGGAGTAGCCTTTCCCAGTGGAGGAATGCATATCACAGAACTCTCTCCTTCAGAGTCACTAGGATAGAAGTGAGACCGCCAAGACCTAAGAGGGAGAGTACCGTTCTTTACAGCATGGGAGGTACAATCCATGTGCTAGGGAAAAGTTGCTGCTTTAGGATTGGGAAGAATACGTGGAAGGGTCATCATGACTAATGATTGACAGAACCCCCATTTAATTTCAGAACAAAGCCTTAAATTCCTCCTAACGGATACATCCATCTCCCTTCACGCTGAAGATGAAAATTTAATTGCAGTCAACCCATGACTATCTAGGGAACTAATCGGTTGCCAAATTATATGGTCTTTGAGTTATCTTTCAGTTACTCCAATAGGAAGAGGAGGATTAGTTATTTTGGTTACGCACGCTGAGAACTGTGCAGAATCAATCGGGGTTCAAATTGTTATGGTGGAGATTAATTATATCGTAACTAAAATGAAGCCATCAAAGAAAAACACATTAAAGCAACTCATAAATCAACATTAATATCCTTAAACCTATTCCTGATACATATTACATTAAGAATTTGAATTCTGATATTGACACATCTAGGTAAGGGTACAAGTATTAACTCTGAGGATATAAACTCGTGCGTAAAAGTCCAAATAGCCCGATTCTCTTAACAAGGGAACTGAAAAAAACTTGAATCATAGTGTATGGGTAGATACATGCATTGTATTAATATCTATATAGTAACATATGGGTTGGAAAAATACTTGTAATACATGTATTGTATTAAATCTATATAGTAACATATGGGTTGGAAAAATACTTGTAATACAAGTATTGTATTAGTATCTAGATAGTAACATAAAGGTTGGAAAAATACTTGTAATCATTGGGAACCTCCCTTAAGTATTAAGTTAGTATGGCATAAATATTCTCAAATAAAAAATGTAAGTACCCATCATACAATTTGATTAAACTAAGGTAAATAATGTATCAAAAGAAAAAAAAAATTATGAGAAATTTAAGGTACATTACAAATACCTAGAGGTGTGGTCATAAAGATCGAAGTTAATTGAAGAAAACCAACATGAAGGAAATCAAAATTGCATTCAAAACCATCATAATTGATTGTCCTCATCTTGTCATTCTCGTCGATAGGTGGCGTGCCGCATGCTTCCTCACTGTTGAGAAGTTATTCGATCTTAAATATGAAGCCTTGAAGTATGGTCAAGAAGCCCCGAATCTAAGGTCAAATAAGTTACAAGTTGGACCTAAATTCAAGTAAATGAAAAACATAATTGGAAACAAGAAGTCACACATAAACTAAAATATCAAGTAAAGAAGTTACATGGAAGGTTATAAATACACATCAAGAACCTCTCATTTAATCACCAAGGATGTGATTTCTTACACAAAGTGAAGTAATGAATTTGTGCAAAGGAGGGAGTGCTAGGAGCTACATATTGGAGAAGGGTTTGATGGGAAACCATATTTGAGTTGACCCCATGGTTTAAGTATAGGGTGTTCCGTTAGGACCCTGCTGGTTGTCATGGTATGATCACACATGGCACTATCTCTTGGCACTATCGCGAGGCTAAGGAATGATTATGAAGAAGATTCCCACATGTTGATGTCGAAGTTGAGGAAAGTTTGACGATCTAAGATATAATGCACTAGGGCTTTTGCAAGAATAAAAGGTATATTTTCTATATGTCTTGAGGCTTGTATCTTGGAGATTTTGATATATGCTTGAGGAATGTCTTGGAGGTTTTTTGATATGGTTTGAGTCATATCTTGGAGATGTTGATATATTCTTAAGTCATGTCTTGGAGGTTTTGTCACATGCTTGAGGCATGTATTGGAGGTTTTTGCACATGGTTTGATCCATATCTTGGTGATATTGGGTATCTGATTTGGGGGATATTCTTGGAGATCTTGGAATAAGATTCATTTGGTTGTTTGGTTGAATCTATTTTGATTATAAGGATGTATCGGTATTATTGATAGTAACAATGATAGGTTGATTATATCATTTATACTTTCTGGAGGAAAGAAGGGGGAAGGAAAGGGTGTTGGAACCTCCTTCCAGTTGGAGTTGGAGAATATAGGGAGTTGGAGCTTCCTTTAGATTGGATCCTTTAAACTATAAGGTTGGAGCCTCCATCTAGTTGGAGCTAGAGAATATAGGGAGTTGGAAATTCCTTCACGTTGGAGCCTATAAACTAGAGGGTTGGAGCCTCCTTCCAGTTGGAGTTGGAGAATTTAAGGAGTTGTAGCTTCCTTAGGTGGGTTGGTGCCTCATTCCATATGTTGTTGTAGAATCTTGAAAGATGGTGCTTCTTGTGGATGTAATATTCAATATATATATTACAAATTGTTCCAAAGTTTTCTTGCATATTGGTTTCCACGAAAAATGCTTGTGCATTGTGTATCTGTCATTATATGTTTATGATATATTGAATGCAATCATAAATGATAAATTGTTGAAAATTTAATGTTTACATTTTATTTTTAAAAATAGTAAAAAGTACTCAATATTGATTGACCCCCCCTCTCAGTATTAGGGAATATTCCAACAATTTATATCACATAAAATCCTTTAGAAATAGTGTAATCACTGGAAGGTAGATCATGTAGTGCACTAAGAATAGAACACCATTGTTTTATGGCCATAACTATGCATTCTATAGAAGAAGGATGAATATATCTATGTAAGCATAGTGATTTTATGTCTGGAAAGTAGTAGTAGACATATACAAGGCACTTCCCAGTTGCCCAACTGATAAAGATGGAAAGAAGCTTAGTGAAAACAATTTGAAGGATAAAAATGTTATTGTGAGTGGCCTGAATAGTTCAATTTATGTCAAGGTTATGCATTGTGACTCTTTAAAGTATGTTTGGGACTAGCTTAAAAATGTTTACGAAGGATATTCCAAAGTCAAAGGGGTAAATCTTCAAACTTATAGATGTCAATTTGAAAAGCTAAAAACAAAGGAAGATAAAGATATTGTAGCTTATTTTCTGTGAATTGATCAAATAGTGAACATTATTAAAAGCTTAGGAGAAGAAATTAAAGAACTAGTAATTGTTTAAAAAGTATTAAGGTCTCTTCCAATGAAATTTGATCCTAATATTTTATCCCTATAAGAAATAGGAGATATTTCTACATTGAGCATGGACGAGCTCCATGGGATATGTACAACTTATGAAATGAGAACATAAGAGGATAATCAATCCAAGAAGGAAAAAACCTTCAAAAAATCCAAGGAGACAAGAAAGAATAAGAAAAAATCAACGATAATTTGAATGAATATGAACAAATAGCCAGCTTCATAAGGAAGACAAAGAGAGGAATTGGAAATTACAAAAGTACACTTCCTTTTAAATATTTTAATTGTGCTAAAGTTGATCATTTTGTTGCTAAATGTACTTATACTAAGAATTTAGAAAGTGATGAAAAAGAAGTTCTCAACAAAGAAAAGAAATATCAAAAGGAAAATAAAAAGAGAAATAAAAAAAAAAAGTATCCAACAAAATCCTCTACTCAAGAGAAGATAGTTCCTCATCTCATGAGGATGATGATAGTGACAGTGACTAAAAACAATGCTCTTTAGGGCATTGGAAACTCAAAAGAATAAATTATATTATGAAGAAGAAGGTAAATAGTTGTTCATCTCATGAGGATGATGATAGTGATAGTGACTAAAAACAATGTTCTTTATGGCATTGGAAACTCAAAAGGATAAATAATATTATGAAGAAGAAGGTAAAGTATATATTGAAGAAGAACTAATCAACGCCTTAACTGAGCTAAAAAAAGAAAAGGAGAAAAACAAATCACTCAAGAAAAAATTGGTCAAGTTAAAGAAGGGTTCTCAAAATCCCAACGGTGGGATGGAGATACAAACCATAACCTTTAATTACTATGTGAACATTTTTTTGATAGCTTGTACCAAGAAAAGAGTTGGAGAGTTTTCTTTTGATATTATTCATACAAGACTTAAAGGCAAGTAGCCAGAGGAGAACTGGAAATTTACTGTGCATTAATCTTGTGTACCGTTTTCCATTGTTGAGCTAGGGTTCTACCCAATCTCGTCATTCCACCACCCAGATTTCACATGGATTTTTGAAAGAGTACTATGTTTTTTTTAATGCCAGTACTAGCGGTTGGATCGAGATACCTGATGCTTCGATGAATTGCACCATTTCTGCCTTTTCTCAAAAAATTACCCTCGGAAATGGCATTTCTGTGTAATTTTGTTGAGCCATAGAAGAAAACAAGTCTATCTTTTGACTGTAATATTTTTATACCGATAACAAAATTATTCTAGCAGTGAGCCAAGTAACTCTGGAGGTTGGCGCACTTCAAACAAAAATAGAGTTAAGAAGCTTGTACTATGATATATATGTTGGAATAACTTTGTGCTTGAGGTGTATCCTTTTTTTCTTTTGTTTATTGTGGTTCTCTATTTCCATACATTTTTTAAGTGTCATACAATTTGATATAGCTTCTAATAATAGTGATTATGTTTTCCTAAAATCATAACTCAACCATCATCGAAGTATCCGGTTAGGGATAGATCCCACACTCTTTAATCAGGTAGTCATTTTAAATATGTACAACATGTTCTCTAGATATAACAATATTTTACCAAAGGGTATGCATGAGGCGTCCTATTTTCTTTTTGTAGTTAGCGTTGGATCTTGGTAATAATGATAGGCGTACAAATCCGTCGTGGGTTTTCATATTTTGCAACTTACAATTGAAGTCCTTTAAGCTCAAAATATGGGCATCCAATGAGTCCTCTTAGTTGTAGGAGGAGGTATTTATATAATCTTTTCTTTATTACTTAACATAATCCCAGGTCCTCGTTTCGATTCTGATATAATATAACATTATTAAGGGTTTTCCACACCTTTCCAATTAAAATTGATTAATAAAGTCTCGCATTTAAGTATGCTTGAAGCGACAGTTCAAAAATTATTCCAACGTCTTTCTTACTTCAGTTCCATTACTCTTGATTCATTGTCTCAATCTCAGATCTCCCGGTTAAAGGTTTTTAACAAAATAAAAATTGTTACACAAATTATGGGTAAGCTATATTGTATTTACGTTCTCTACTTTTCTATAGAAGCATAATATTGTTTCTCTTTTTATTTTCGTTTGTCTATGGAAACAAGAAAACAATAGAAGGAAAAAGGTGGGTAAGGTTTCTTTGAGGTTGATTCCATTTAATAAAAAATCGACGCATGATAATATGCTCCTATATGTTTCTATTTCTTTCATACTACCTGCACTTAACCTATTAAAACATATGTTTTATCTTTGGTTTAATCATTTCTTGAAATTAATATGTTGTTGAGGAGGATGGAATGAAAGTCTAATGATGGGTCTCTCTCTTTGGAATTTCGAGGAAACACATTAGTTAATACCAATCTCCTTTCTCCCTTCTCGCTTCAAGTCTCCTACAGGAATATTATTATCTCGACCAGGCACTCACTATACCAAATTCGAAAAGGAAATGTAGTTATTTTCCTCTTCAAGAAACGCTGTGAAGGTCGTTCTGTATATAATTCGACCATAATTGTCTTTCATAGTTTAACCTTCATGGGTTTATGTAGAGGACATTCAAATTCCCTTTCTCGTAATTTTGAAATAAAATGTATCATTCCATATTACGAGATTGATGAATAATACAAGTAAATAAATTAACTTCGATACTATACATACATTTATATATACTATACATACATCTATATCACTTTGATTTTGTAGCTAACATAAATTTCAAATTCAATTATCTATCAAGAGTAATGTAATGTACGCCAACACATGACTAAGGAACCCTATGGGAAGCCATGGCGCAGATGCCAAATCCCGCTCAGCAACAACAGCAACAGGCGACGGCGGTTGTACCGAACGCTTCTCTGTATGTGGGAGATTTGGATCCCACCGTCACCGAACTCTACGACATCTTCAGTCAGACTACCCCCGTTCTTTCAGTTCGTGCTTGCAAAGATCAGATCACCAGGAACTCCCTTGGTTATGCCTCCATCAACTACAACCACGCTCACGAGGGAATGGCATTGGCATTTGATGAATTCAGGAGGCCATTTATCAGAATAAGGGAGCAGGAACATAAAACCCGAATAAGAGGCTCAGATGCTCACAGGGCCAACTTTTCGGCCACCAGGGAAGTTGTGCGAATCCTCCACACCTCCCTTGGCCCCAAGGGAATTGACCAGATGCTCCAGAGCCCCGACGGCAAGGTCACCATCAGGTTACAAGGTTGGTTGAGCAAGCTTCTAGTCGCCCCAGATCCCAAGAGATCGCTGAGCGACTGCGTGAGGGTTATGCAAATGAAACAGAACCCTAACGGGGAGAAGGAAGCGACGGTCCTTTGCAGAGCAGAGGTGAACCAGGAAGTACTAAACCCTAGCCACCACCGCAGATTCCTTAACCTACATAGTGGCAAGACTAGCTCTGAGATCACGGCAAGCTTCCCCCTTTTTATAAAGACCATTGTTGGATCTTCTCTCTGCTTGCAGGTTCAAGACTTAGACTCTGTCTTTGAGCTCAAAACTCAAATCCATCAAGCCACAGGGACTCCGCCTGGATTCCAATGACTAATCTTCGAAGACCGACAGCTTGGAGATGGCTCTCTACTACGGGATTACGAAAATCTAAAAAACGCAACCATTTCTCTCACTTCTCGGTTGCGTGGAGGAGTGCCTTCATTGACTCATCCAATCTCTTACAAGCAGGTCGTGAAATCAAGGACTTCTGCTCCTTCGAAGCTCAAGGCTGAAGCTTCAAAAGTAAAGGATCCCTTTGGAGGTGCCTTCATTGTGGAGCAGTGCGCAGAACCTCCAACAACAGAAGTCGAAGACCCCCAAGTCTATGGCTATGCCTTTCTCTACCAGGCCAAAGCCCTCATTTGTCGCTTCAACGGACTTTGGCCCTCAGCCCCTGCGCTAAAGGAATGGGTTAAGAAGACATGGTCGGAGGGTCATGATCTATTCTTCTGTTCCAAGGGGTTCTTCATCGTCAACTTCTCCATAGAAGCCGGATGTCAACATGTGCTAGAGCAAGGTCCTTGGTTCTTGGGAAGATCTGGTCTCTCCATGCAGCGATGGTTCCCGGATTTCAATCCACTGGCCATGACAGCCATGACTACACTGGTCTGGGTAAGACTACCCAATATACCCCTACATTTCTATTCTGCATCTTTTTTACCCACCCTGGGCAATGCATTGGGTAGATTTATCAACATAGACACAGACAGAATAATGAAAGGATTCATCACTTTTGCCCGCATCTGCGTTGAAATTGACCTCAGTCAAGGGCTTCCGGATAGGATTCTTATAGATTGGGGTGATGGAGATCCTTTCATACAGATGGTCGATTATGAGAACACCGCCTTCAGATGCTGCTCCTGTCAGCAAACAAGGCACCTCCAGGCAACTTGTCCTCTTTCCCCCACCCCTCCCTCAACTTCTGAAGAACGGAAAAGAGCCAATGGTTGGCAAGGACCAAAATGTCACAAAATCCGCCCGAACCCTTCCTCTGACAAAAAGAAACATCACAAAGATGCTCCAAATCCTTCACCTTCCTCAATGCCTTTGCAGGCCCCAACTTTCATTCAGTAGCCATCTATCGACCCAAAACACCAGCCTGCAGCCTCGACACAAAATCCTACAGATTCATAAGTCATGAATCCAACTCCCGCAGTTAAATCCTTGCACCCACCTCATGAAAAGGGGAAAACAATTGACACAATCATGATCACACTGTCGCTCCTAGGGACTCAGAAGTGTCCTCATGAATTAGACAACTCAGACAGCGACAAAGAAGCACCATTGAATTCAGCACCTCAATATTTTGGCACTTCCTCAGACCATCTCGGTTTGGTGGTAAAGGCTACTAATCCCACCAGCTCCTCTAGCTGGATTGATGTTCGCAAAAAAAAAGGTAGAAAGGATCCTCATTGGCCACCACAATGATCCAGTCCTTCTCCTTATATTGTAATGTTTCATCTTGCTTTCCCTCGTGCTCTATGGAGCTCTCTTTAGCATAGGCTAGTTTCAAATGATCCCCTGTTCTCTTTCTGAGGGGTCTTTTCCCATCCGCAAATCGATGTATTACTTTGTACTTTTTTCATGGATTGAATAGAAGGATTCTCCCCTTTCTTACTTAAAAAAAAAAATTTAATGTACGCCAAATTTACAAAGTAAAAAGAAAATTTGATAGGTACATTAAAACTCCTTTACTTTGCTATACTTGATCGGTTTAAAACTATAATCATCACTATCGGATTATGACATATACCTACTCGTAGTTGCCAGCAACTAATAACAAGGTATTTAACCTTTCCATGAAGTCGTACCTATTAAAATAATTACCTATTAAAATAATTTGGTACATGTGACAACATTTTTTCATAACATGCTAAAGTTTAGACAATCCACGAAACTGTAATCTGGTTGTGTCCATAAATTCTATAGTAACTCTATCCTAACATGGTTTCTACCCTTATCAAAGGGATCCATAAAAGTGTTTACTAAAACTCCACTTTTAAACAAGACTTAGTACTTTCCACTTCATATCCAATCATTTAAAACTTACCACAAACAATCTCATATATTAAGTTTTCTTTTCATTATTATATCTCTATATCCCTTGTATCAAGAATTGTTTAGAATTCTTATTCGATATACAATCCTTACCATATATCTATATAGATATATATATAGTATCTATATATATAGTCATACAAGGAAGCGTATTTCTTGAGTTCAATATATAAGTTGTCATATGCCTTACCCAAAGTGTTTAACGTTATCCACATATGACTATATATGGGTCTACTTACAACAAATTATACCCTTATTGCATAATGCATTCTAATTGGTGTACGTCAGTTGTAACGAGAGGAATGTTCGCATAACAATAATTAGTGTTTGAGGAGTTGGAATCCCATCTCGCATGACAGGTCATAACCCTAATCTTGGTGGCGCACTAAATACAAACCTAAATCTTACTGTCCAGCATGAAAACTCCACCGGACTTAGTGAAAAGGATTAGCACTAATAGTGTTATGGGGGATCAGTTGAATGCAAAGTTAAGTCTTATCTCTAAATACTGTTAATTCTCTAGTCAAAATTTATGAGAGTTCTACAACGTACTCGTTACTAGGTTCTCTTGTCCAATGTGGACATGCCATGCATTTTTATTCATATGCAAAAGTACTCGAAACATCCCCTCGCCATATGGGTAACTAATGTCTCGCAATCCTTGTCTATAGTCTCTTTGGGATATGCGACTATACTGTGTACATTTTAATATATGAAATATATTAAATGTTTAACAATGTTTAAAATGCTTATTTACATTCTAGTGTATACAGTTAGATTCTTCGGTTACCAAACTAATGATGGGGCCCTATTTCCTTGCAAGGGTACCCATCACTTATTGTCCACTCCTCCCCTTCAAACTTTGGACATGTCATTTCTTCAATGTTGGTGGATATCACATTCATGCGAGATAAAGCTAAGTATTATTCACTACTGAATCTTCAACATTTAATTTCTTTTTATTTTCTTAACACTCTTTACTAAAACTATTGTTTTCGTTTTGCAGGATTAAACAGTTTGCAGGCAATGATTCAAGGGGATCGCCTTGCTCAAAAAAGGTATTCGAGTTCAGATTATGGCGTTTTAATTAAAAGTTCAGGTTCGATTTTCTAGTGGTATCGGGTTTCTTACCCTAGGGTACTCGGTTGTAATAGCTTGCACCAGGAGGCTATGGCTAAACAAACCATGTATCATTTTATTAATAATGAACACACATACTTTCTTAAAAAAAAAGTATATTGTTAAGTATTGAACAACCCATGTAGCATGTATTATATATCATTAAAACTTTTTTCATGGATTTGATGTAATGTAAAAGGGACTGTAACTTTCTATTTCTTTGGTATTGTCTGATCGATGGAATTTTACCTACAATATCATGTGAATCAAGGATCGATAAAATACTTCTGTGTATGAGTATATTGTATGTTTATGTGGCTCCATATATCTATACATGTCACAATATATAAATATATTTTGTATTCGTTTCCACAATTTCTTTTGAGGTTGCAACAATCAAATTTTTATTAATTTGAATACATATATGCATATATCTACATACATGGTAAAGGTTATGATTAACACAAAAATACTTCTATTTTATTTAACTTGAATTCATATCACGTGTGTGTGTGTGTGTGTGTGTGGATAGATGTAAAAACATACACACGTACTTCTTGTAGGAATAGGTCTACAAATAAGGTTTATCTGAAACCTATAATAAAACTTTTAATAAATATTTATACCTACTTACACATATTTCCACATTCCTCTTTATACCAATATAGTCCTAATATCAAGTAACAGATAGAACTTATATTTTCTTTACTATTTTTGTTTAGAGAGTATATTCACATCAATAAATAATTATCACAGATTCATCTCATCCTTATCATCTAATACACAATAAAATGTTCCTCAAAAGAAGAGGTGGAAGAACATATCTGAAATCGATGCTAGAACACAAATGCAACAACCAAGTTCCACCCAATTGTAGAACAAAACAACCAAACTACTTGCTCTGTTCACCCCCTAGCGTGACCATGAGTCCATAAGGTCAAATTCCAATGAGCATATTTCGCTATAGTCCTCTTTCAGATCAGATATCCCCTTGCCTCACACTCAAAGCAATGTTCATAACAACAATTGATTACCTTTATCCAACATACAAAGAAATGTCCTGTCTCCTCCCATATGTTGCATATCATGAGCATCTTATGCCTATGTATTTTTATTGATTTGCAGGGGCTGTTATTGGCCAAATTCCTCATTTTCCACTTGTAAAATTGAGCCCTGAGGTAACTCAATTTTGTTCTCCACTCATGGAATCATGGTGAGTTGTTTTCAACCTAGTTGTTCCATTTGTCCTTCGGTAATTAATATATAAAGAGAATTGTCTTTTACATGTGTCACAGTCAAAGAGTTGGTTGGGAAAATCAAATCTTTTCCCAATAGTCATAATAATTAATTACAAATAATCAAATTCCAAATTTGGATTTGCCATAAATGGAAATAATGTTCCAAATACATTTTTTCCCAAAATGGAATTAAAATTCCTAAGTGGCTACAGACTTTAATAACTAATTGTTTTTGGGGATATTACATCCTCTCCCCCTTCGTTACAACATTTTCCTCACTATTCGCTCCTTTCTCAAAATAGGGTTGGACAATATTTCCGCAAATCTTCCTTCAATTCCCATGTGGCCTCCTCAGGACTAAAGTGCTTCCATTGCATCTTTCTTGGGTGATGGCTCTGGTATAGGTACAGGTTGTAGCAGACCGGTTGGATGTTGATGTTCAACTTTCACCTATTAACAAGCTAGACACTTAGATAAGTATTTTGTTGTCTCACTTTTCATGTTAGTCCAATAAAACAACTTCCTCAATAATGTTACCATTTTTTGGTATCCTAGATGACCAGAATATGGCTTCTTGTGCATTTCATCCAAAATTGTTAGCTTTAATTGAGTAGAATCTAGTATGTATAGCATGTTTTTAAATCTTATCATCACATTTCTATCCAAACTCAAATCTTCTCTGTCCACATTTTCTACATTACTTTGTAAATCTACCATTGTTTTGGTGTATTTCTTGTCATTAATGATTGTAGATTTTATCCTTTGTTCAATGTCGCTTTATGCCCTGCTAATACTTATCTCAAACATCCCATGAGTTCTTCTACTTAAGGCATATCCCACTTTGTTTTCTTTATCCTTAATGTGTTTTACTTCGAAATCAAATTCCCTGAAGAAGGCCAGCCACCTTGCTTGTCTTGCATTAAGATCTAGTTGAATGAATAAGAATTTCATACCATTGTTATCAATTAACAAAATATTTTTTTTGCCCATTATATAGTGTCACCACATTTTTAATGCATGAATTAAAACTGCTAATTCCAGGTCACGTGTGATGTATTTTTGTTCATGTTCTTTTAGATTTCGTGACTCGTAACAAATAGTGTGTCCTTCTTTAGTTAGGAAACCTCCCAAGCCTTCTTTGCTTGCATCTATGTAGACTATAAAGTCTTTATCTGGGTCTACTACCTTTAAAATAAGTGTGGTAGTTAATAGTTCTTTTAACTTATTAAAACTATCCTAACATTTATGTGACCAAATAAACTTGTTTCCCTTTTTCTGTAGGGATGTGATTGGGTATGAAATATTAGAGAATCCCTCGATAAAATTTTTGTATTACCCATAATTCCCATGAATTACTGGATGTCTGCCACATCCTTAGGGATAGGCCATTCCATGATGGCTTTTATATTCTCTAGGTCGACTGCAATACCTTCTTCAGATATTACATGTATTAATTATTGTACTCTCTTTTGGTAGAAGTCACATTTCTCAAATTTTGCATACAACTTGTGTTTTATTAGGGTCTACAATACTATCTTTAGATGTTCTTCATGTTCTTCTTTTGTTTTAGAATACATTAGAATTTCGTCAATAAATACCAACACAAACTTATCCAAATATTGACTGAAAATGCTATTCATTAAACAGATAAATGTTGTTGGTGCGTTAGTGAGACAAAATGGAATAATAACAAACTCATAATGCACATATCTCGTTCTTAACATTGTTTTACTTATGTCTTCATCCTTTATTCTAAATTGGTGATAACTAGATATTAAATCTAACTTAAAAAAAATCTTTTCCCCTCCCACTTTGTTAAACAAATCATTGATTCTGGGTAGGGGTTATTTGTTCTTAACAATCATTTTGTTTAACTGTCGATAATCGATACATAATCTTAAATTTTTGTCTTCATTTTTAACAAAAAGGATTGGTTCTCTCCAAGGTGAGACACTTGATCTGATGTATTCCTTGTCCAACAATTCTTGCAATTGATTTTTCAGTTCTATCAGTTCAGGTAAACTCATCCTGTAGGGTGCCTTAGATATCGGGGTTGATTCAGAAGGTAGATCGATAGAGAAATCTATATCTCTTCTTGGAGGCAGTTCTGGTATATCATCCATAAATAATCTCTAAAGTCATGTAAGACGGTAAATTCTTATAGGATGTGTTTATTTTATTTTTCTAACATATTTGTCACTTGAATAGCACAAATCTAACAACCTTTATTCATGCATTTCTTAAACTGCATTGTTAAAATCTGCCTAATTGAGACTAGTTTTTTGTTGCCTCATATTGTCCCAACTTTGTTGTTTTCATCTCTTTAAGTAAGTGATTTTTCACAACAATCCAGAATTAATTTATGATTCTCTAACCAATCCATTAAAATAATTATATTGTATGACCCTAACGGTAGAATATTGAGATTTAACTTTGTATTTTGGCCATCTAAACTAAGTTCACAATCATAAATGAAATATATTACTTTCCTTCTTGTCCTTGTTGCTAGCTGAACTAATCATGATTTATGGTGCTTTACTTTCTTAAGTTGGGTTGAATCAACTACACCAAGAGTAATATAAATCAGAGTATCTCTGAGGTCAATTAAAATAGAAATACGATTATTATTAACTTTACCTTCAACTTCCACTATAGTGGATTGATTGTTAGCTTGTCATCCATCCACAACTGCATTAATTGTGTGTATGATCCTACCCACATCTCCTACCACAGAGGCCTCTTGTAGGTTATCAACTGTGGTCCTTGTTGTTGAAGTTAAATGTGGAAAGTTCCTTCTTAAATGAGATTCTCCACACTCCCAACATTGTAATAGTTCCTTGGGGTTGTCCCCAAATTTCTTTGTTCCCATATTAACTAGTCTACCTCCCCCTTGGTTTTTCTGGTTATTGGAATGAAAATATTTCCTTTCGAAATTCTTTGTCGCATTCCGAAAAGTGGCAAGTTGGAAGCCCTTATTCTGTTGATTCATTATTTCATGTTTTTTATCTTTCCAAGCCTTGGGAAGTTCAAACCATTATTTTTACTGGTCATAGAACACTCGGGCCTTTATAAAAAATTCGCTTATATTTTTGGGGCTGTCGAGTTCAATTTTGTCCTTATAGGACTATGGTAAGCAACTTAGGAACCACTGGATTTTTACTTTGTCTTCCCTGATGTATGGTACAAATAACATTCTTTGGTATTTATCTCATAATAAATTTATGATAAATATTGTTTCTTGAAGTATTTCTTGAAATACAAACATTCCATCTATTTCTGTTTTAATTTTTTGGCCAAGTTCACGTCATGCCACCATATACTTGCTTTTCCTTTGAGGTTATAAATGGCCATTCTGACCTTCATGTTCTTGGAATAATTATAGATCTGAAAATACTTTTTTATGTCGAGTAACCATGCTTCATCCTCCTCCACTGTCATGTATTCTCCGTCAAAGGTGGACTATTTGATTTTCTTAAATTCACCCTTCAGATGGTACACCTGTTTCCTCTTCCTTCTCGTGGTTGTTCTATTTTTTGTTGTTGTTGTGCCTTCAGAAGAACTGTTCTCGTTTTCTGATTCAAGACCAAAATTTTTGGAGGCTCTTTTGTTGACCTCTTCTTCCTTTTCATTGTCTTTAGGGCTCTTCTTTGTTACTATTCTACACAACAATACTTCATTTATTTCCTGCTGGTCTTTGTGTGCCTTTTTTAGTTTCTCATTATCTACCTTGAAAACTTGCAATTCCACGATAAGGTTCCTCATTGTTTCAAGAACCTGGGTAGCTAAACTTCCTTCATTGCTATGCCTAGTCTCTTTATGGGGTTCTTGCTCGGGATTCTCCTCAACTATGACATCCTCTTAGTTTTGTGTTGCCATTATCATAATAGAACAAAATGTTTATGTTTGCAACAATAATTATTTTTGTTAGTCTTTCTTTAAATAGGATAATATGTACTAAACAAAAATTTGTCCCTTCTTTCAAGTCCAAGTGTTGTAGCCTTTAGCTCTGATACCATATGTAATGTACCCCGAATCTTCCATGTAAAAAAAAAAAACTGATAGGTGCATTAAAACTTCTTTACTCTCCTATAATTGATCGGTTTAAAACTATAATCATCGCTATCAGAATATGACATATACCCACACATAGTTGCAAGAGACTAACAACAAGGTAGTTAACCTTTCCATGAAGTCGTGCCTATTAAAATAATTTGGTTCATGTGACAACATTTTTTCATAATAGGCCAACGTTTAGACTATCCATGAAACTATAATCTCGTTGTGTCCATATAGTCTATAGTAAATCTATCCTAGCATGGTTTCTAGCTTTATCAAAGGGATCCACAAAATAGTTTACTAAAACTCCACTTTTAAACAAGACTTAGTACTTTCCACTTCATATACAATGAAGGAGTATTTCAAACTTACCACAAACAATACCATATACTAATTTTTATTTTCTTTACTATATCTTTATATCCCATGTATCAAGAATTGTTTAGAATTCTTATTGGATATACAATCCTTAGCATATATATATATATATATATATAGTACATATATCTATAGTCATACAAGGCAACACATTTGATCCATATTTTATGAGAAGAATGAAATGAATACAGATTAATAAAAGGTGCTTAACACACAATGACAGAGATACAATAAAACTGGTTTTCTATTCAATAAGGAAATAAGTTGAAATTGTAAAATGGAGCGGAAACAAGCTTGGTGGAATGGTGGTGGCTTATCTCTAAGAAGAGATGTGACAACTAAGATGACTCAAAAGAAGATCATTACAATGAGGCTTCGAAGGAATTTTCAAAATAAATAGGAATTCCAAAAACCTTAGACATCCAAAAACTTAAACCTAGGATATGAAGCACCAAAATTCATGTGGGCCACATCTAGGTAAGTTAGTACATCAACTTCCCACGATCGTAACTTTTGCATACGATCTTCGTTCTAGGCATATGATAGCCCATTGTAAAGGTATCATCAAGGAGATTAATTTTGGGGGATAAATCATTCCTTATAATATCATTTCGAATATCTATCCCTAAAAACCTTCATTTAGTCACTCAAAATGGCCCCGAAAGTTAAAACTACTAAAAATAGTAAATTGCCAAAATTGTCAGAAAATTGTTTTAAGCTAGCTCGAAAAGGTGGGTGGCCACCAATATCCACCTAGATCAATACTCCCTCAATAGGAATAAATGGTATCCATTGTGTTGATTTCCCCCATCAGATGAGGAATTTTTTGTTGAATTTGGCCCCATGTGAGTCAGTTGCCTTGGTGCAGGAGATGCCCTGCTTTGATGACTCGATAAACTTGGATCCTTTTTTGTCGAGTACCCTTGATATTTGTGTCCACAATATTATAGTTGGATTCCTATTGTATGCATTTGGGGTTGAGCTCTATTGGTGTCATTTGTTATGCTACGTCTGAGGTGTCCAATAATGGTTGGAAATAAGGGTGAAGGAGATCCACGTTGAACACTGGGTACACGCCAAGGAAAGGAGAAATGTTGAGCTCAAAAGAAGTATCCCCCATGACCTTGGTGATGGTTTATGACCCATAAAGGAGTGGGTGAATCTTTCATTGGGGTCCTATAATGCGTTCTTTCTGCAAGTGCAACCAAACTTTGTCGCCCACCTAAAACTTATGTGGCACCTGATGTTGATCATGGCACTTCTTGTACTTGCCAATGGACTTCTATAGGATATCCTGAACCTGTTGGTGGATGTGTTAGATTCGGTCAATGAAACGAGTGGATTTGTTAGCTTCATTTGGAGCAGGAAATTAATTGGTTGAGGTGACTGCAAGGGGAATTTCAACATCTATGGGACTCAATGGTTGGAATCCCAACCCCACCTAAAAAGGGTTGTGGTCGGTTGAGCTATCCAGGGCTTAGTTGTACCTATGTTGGACATAGGGAAGGCTCTCATACCATGTGTGAGGGTGATTTGATTTATACATGCGAAGGATATGAAAATTCATTCGATTTATGACCTTGGTTTGGCCATCTGTCTCGGGGTTGAATGTCATGGATTTGTTGAGCTTGGTGTCCAACAGTGACCAGAGGCTCAACCAGAATGTGCGGAGAAATATATTGTCCCGATATGAGACAATAGATTGCGAGATTTCAAAATGTACCCAAAGTCATTCAAAGAATATCCTGGTAGTGAAATTTGTTGCGATTTTCTTCTTGCAGGCAACCAGAAATACCATCTTAGAAAAACGATCAATAACCACAAAAACACTGTCATTTCCCCTATTGGTGGATGGGAGGCCTGACATGTATTCCATTGAGATGGATTCCCATGGTATGTCAGGAGTACCAAGAGGGGTGTATAGGCCTTGTTTCTTAGTGGTCAGTTTAGCAATAGCGCAAGACGTGTAGGACCTGATATACTTGTTGACCTCCTCTCGAATTTTCAGCCAGTAGAAATGTTTCTGTAGCATTGCCACTGTCTTTTCCAATGCGTTTTTTCATTTTTTCATTCTAGTCTCTATATCCAATGTGTTTTTTCCACCACTACTTGGTCACATGGCCAGGTGGGGTCTTCATACTCCCACTATTACTTTGCATGGTAAGGGTTACAGGCCTATTGTGAGTCTTTTACCCGATGTTTTAGAAATTTTACTTTGTGTTTTTCCTTAGAAAGGGTTCTTGTCATTCTAAACGTCCATATCCGGTGAAAATGAAAAATCTATATAATTATGTGGTAATTTCATGACACCCTTATGCTATTTGGAACAAGAGGTAAAATTTGGGAGGGTTTTGGTCATCTCTGTAGTTGTTGTTCCTTACAGATTTCTAGAAAAGAAATTTCTCCTTCATAGTTTTGGCTATGTAAATTATTCCCTTCGGTCATGGATGGATTCATAAGTTTTATTGATAAGGGTTTTGTCTTTATTTTTCAGTGAAGTAGCCATTTCATCCACCACAACCATTTATTCATGGAGGTTTTCTACACAGGTGGTATTTGATTATTTCTTGTTGTGTAAATCTTGGTATTTGTATTAGTAATACTCATCATATCTCTATTGTGTTAAAATCAGTGGTTCAACTTCATAGTCATGAGTAATTGTATACCAGGCGGTATTTCTAAATTTATCTAACCACACTTATACCCTTTCATGGGGTTTCCGTCGGGACTAGGCTTCGACTCTCATTATTATTCTTTGACTCAAATACCCCTTACCATGCTCTCTATAGGAGAGCCTTAGTCTATACTTATCCCTTGTATTCTTATTTGATTTAGTGTTAGTTCTATGAGTATTGACCTCTTTTTTTTCTATATAGACCAAGGATACTTGATTTTTAAGTCGTGTAGTCATGGCCACATTCTTGTAGCCATGATGAGATAGTTTTATTTATTGATGTACATGGTTTTTAGCTTCAATTCAACATTTCTCCATTTACCCTAATCTTACCTGTACATGCACAGATACTAGCTTCAAGTTCTCTATTGTATATCATTTTCCAGAACTTCATAACTCTTATATTAATTTTGTTTATTCTTTGTTTAGAATCCAATGGTTATTTCCTATGTTCTCATTTGATGTTTGGTTAGAGATCCAAATTTATGTATTATTATGGTTGTGAGAGCATAGTTCTCATGGTTACATTATCAATTGAATTCATATGATTGTTATGAAACTTGTGCGCTCTTGAATCAACTCCAGTTTAAAATTGGTTTTATTTATTTTCATATTGTCATTCATGGTTTTTATTTTAAATAATTTTTTACCAATATCTAATGATGGGACCCCCCTGTTTTCTACAAGGGTACCCATTAGACTAGCCTTTGTCCCCTTCTCCCCTATGGTCTGCGTATGACTCCTTCAATGACGCAGATAAGATGATATATCCCAAATTGCAGCTAAGTTTTGCCTGTGTACTTGTCTAAGTTGATTCTTTTGTAATCATTTACCCTGATAAGTATTCTACATTTCGACATTGAATTGTTATTCACTTTAATTTGTTATTAATTAACCTTCCTTGGTTTTCTTGTAGGTCTATGCACAATTCAAAGTCTCGGAATTTTGAGGACAACTTATGGTGAAGAAGGTATTTGGGTTGCATATTAGAGTTTCTTCTCGAAAATTTCCATCTAGGTTTTGTCAAAAGGAACGATCGTATCCTAGAATATAGTCGTCGTGGCATTTTCAGCAGACCCCGTAATAGCTAGTTATTTATGTATTCAAAATATATTATGTAGGGATGGAGACGTTTTATTTTAAGTATCGATCCATCTCTAAGACATGTATATAAGTATTTATAATACCAATTTATCTTTTATGCAGTAATAAAAGCAAGTATGATGGTGGCTATTTGTTTTCAATGTATAACTTAAAACTCTATATTGATAGTATATAAAATCAGATACTCGGATTCTATTGATACTTCTTATGGTCTATTGTGATATTTATATAAATCAGAAAATCTTTAGTTAACTCCTATGTCTGTACATTTGCATTCTACAACAATATGTAAAAGTATTTAAGTTAACTGAGTTTTCGCTTCTACGCTATTCATATCAAAGAAGGAATTTGTTTTGTAAATGATTGAACTGGACAAGCTTAAACCACTGGCATAAAAGGGAAAGATATATTTACCTTCCTATATCATCCTTGAGACTCTTATTGTATGAATTATTAGATGTTTAAATAGATTATAAAAACTTCATTACAAACACTCTCTCTCTCTCTCTCTCTCTCTCTCTCTCTATATATATATATATATATATATATATATATATATATCACAAGTTTGATTTTGATAATGATATGGTTAGATATTCAAGTGATAGGGCTTTGCATAATTCCTTACAGTAATATGCATATGCATATATACACTTTTAATTATTAAGTACTTTTCAACATTTTCTTTAGCAATTTATGTATTGAACGATTTCTTTCAATTTATTTCCTATAAAAATATAAATAGAGGTTTGTACTATTAGAAGTATAATTAGAATGGTTTTATTTAAACTATATGCATCCCAAGTATGTTTACATAGATTTGATTCTATTCATAGTCAAGATACATAGGCAGTTTACTCGATGCATATAATTAAATTTGTAAGGACTTATCCTACAGTTGTTTCCATCCATTCGTAATTTAATCCATAGAAATAATTTATACAAAATTAAAATATATATATTCCTTCATACATTAAATCAAATGACCTCTTCTTAGAAAGTTAGTCAACAAAAAATAATTCATCCAGAATTATATAGATGTATTCTATCATCCATTGAAATAAAGAACATATAACCATAGAAAGAGTAGATGAACATATCTGAGCAAGTTTTCGAACAACAAATGGAACAGCCAAGTTCCTCCCAACCTTATAATGGAACAACCAATTCTACTTGCTTCGTTCACCCCCTAGCCACACCATGAATCCATGAGGGTGAAATCTAGAACTCCTCCTTAGCTATAGTCCTTCTTCATTTCTCAGAAACATCTCCTTGCCTCACACTCAGAAATCAATGTTCATAACAACAAGAGATTATTATTTTCCCCAGCATACTACGGAGCATATTTCCTCTTCCTATATGTTATATATTCAAAAGCAACTGTGCATAGGTGTTTTCCCCTTGGGAATTTTAATAAATTTCCAAATCCCTAATTTTCATGGGCTTCCTATGGTCAAATTATTATTTTTTCACTTATAACATTCAACCCTGAGTTAGTTCCAACATTTTCCCCACTCATGGAGTCATGGTCAACTAATTTCAACCTAGCTATTCCGTTTGTCCATCAACAATAAATATAAAATATTTTTTTTATTACAAGTGTCATAGTCTAATAGTTAGTTGGATGAAATCATATCTTTTCCCAACAATCATAATCATAAATTACAACTAACTAAATTCAAAATTCAAAATTTCCATAAATGGAAATAATTTTTCAATTTCAAATTTACCAAAAACGGAAATAAATTCCTAAGCATTTTCAAACTTAAAAATAATTTATTTTGGGGGGATGTTACATCCTTTCCCCCTTCAATAAAACACCGTCCTCATATTCATCCCTTTCTTGGAACAAGGTTGGATAAGATGTTTTCAAATCTCCTTCCAACTCCCAAGTGGCCTCCTTAGGACTAAAGTGCTTCCATTTCACTTTTACCTGGGCGATGACTCTGTTCTGTAGTGATATTTCTCTCCTATCCAGAATGCGTGGAGGTTTCGCTTAGAACTCACCTTCTAGTTCCACTTGCACCAATTTCCAATCGATCATATGAGTAGGGTCATGAACATAATTCTTTAACAAAGAAACATGAAATACATTATGAATTTTTAGATTGGCAGGAAGTGGAAGTTGGTATTCTATGGGTACAATTCGAGATAAGATCTCAAAAGGCCCACAAAACCTAGGTTCCAACTTGGCACAGTTCCCTAGCTTTAGTGAAATTTTTCACGCTTTGAATTTTAAATAGATGTCGTCTCCCACTTTAAATTCTAGGTGTCTTCTTTTCAGGTCCACATAATTTTTTTTCCTGTCTTGAGCCCCTTTTAAATTATGATGAACTTTTATGCCTATCCTGAGCGTCTTTTAAATAATGTTGAGATTTTCATACGATACTCTCCATTTCATGGAGCATTTCTGGTCCTACCATGAGTCTGTAAACTGATTTATCCTAGCTAATTGGATTCGTACACTTTATGTCATATAATACTTAAAAGGGGCTCATCTTAGCCGATGTTTGGTAACCATTGTTGTACGGAAATTCCACCAAGTGTAGGAAGTCTTCCCAGTTGTTTGGTTTTGTCCTTATATACATGCGTAGCTTATCTTCCATGATTTGGTTTGTTCGTTTAGTCCACCCATCCATTTGTGGATGGTAACTTGTGTTGAAATTCAAGTTAGTATTTAACCCTGCAAATAATTCTTTCCAAAAAGCAGATGTAAATTTTACGTCTCTATTCAAAATCACCATTTTAGGAATGCCATGCAGTTTAAAATTTTATTTCATGAATATTTCAACGATGTTAATAGCTTTAAAAGTAGACTTTACAGGAATAAAGTGTGCATACTTACAAAGCTTATCGATTACCACCATAATTGAAAAAAATTGTTTTTCAGTTCTAGGAAAACTTGTAATAAAGTCCAGCGATATAGTCTCCCATTTCCATTTCGTCATGGGTAAGGGCTGCAACAGGCTGGCTAGATGTTGGTGTTTGGCTTTCACCTACTAACAATCTTGACACCTAGCTAAGTATTCTATTATATCTCCCTTCATATTAGGCCAATAAAACATCTTCCTCAATGTTGTTACCATTTTCTGGTATCACGGATGACCAGAATATGGTTTCTTGTGTACTTCGTCTTAAACTGTTAACTTTAATTTTGCCAAATCTGGTATGTATATTCTATCTTTAAATCATAATAGACCATTTCTGTCCAAACTCAAATCTTTTTTGTCTGAATTTTCTGTATTATTTTCTAATTTTTCCACTGTTTCAGTGTAATTTTCATCGTTATTACCTGCAACCTTTATCCTATGCTCTTCTAATGTTTATTTCAAATAACCCATGAACTCCCCTACTTAAAGAATCAACTACCTTGTTTTCCTTACCCTTGATGTATCTTACATCAAATTCAAATTCGTTCAAGAAGGCCAAACACCTTGCTTTCCTTGTATTAAGGTCTGGTTGACTACACAAAAATTTCACACCGCTGTTATCTATCAATAAAAAAAAAAAATTGCCCATTATATAGTGCTACCACATCTTTAAGGCACATATTATAGCTTCCAACTCTAATTCATGGGTGACGTTGTTTCATTCGCTCTCCTTTAATTTTTGGCATTCATAGAAAATAGCGTGCCCTTCCTGAGTAAAGACACCACCCAAATCTTCTTTACTAGCATCTACATAGACTGTGAAGTATTTGTCTCGATCTGCTACCTTTAAAATGGGTGCGGTTGTCAACAATTCATTTAACTTACTAAAACTATCATGACATTTATTTTACCAGTTAAATTTGTTTCCCTTCTTTTGTAATGATGTGATAGGGTATGCAATCTTGGAAAATCCCTCTATAAATATGCGGTAATATCTGGTGATTCCCATGAATGACCGGATGTCCTCTACATCCTTAGGGATCAACCATTCCATGATGGCCCTTATTTTCTCTGGATCGAATGCAATACCTTTTGCAGATATTACATGTCCTAGGTACTATATTGTCTTCTAATAAAAGTCACACTTATAAAATTTAGCATACAATTTTTGTTTTCTTAAACTGTGCAGAACTATCTGTAGGTGTTCTTTGTGTTCTTCTTTTGTTTTAGAATATACTATGATATCGTCAATAAATACCAAAACAAACTTGTCCATGTACTCACTGAAAATTATGTTCATTAAACACATAAATGTGGCTGGCGTGTTAGTGAGACGAAACAGTATGACAACAAATTCATAATTCTCATATCTCGTTCTAAATGTTGTTTTACTCATGTCCTCATCTTTTATCCTAACCTCATGATAACTAGATCTTAAATCCAATTCAGAAAAAATCTTTGCCCCACCTACTTGATTGAATAGATCTTTTATCCTAGGTAAGTGGTACTTGTTCTTAATAGTCATTTTGTTTAATTGTCTATAATCGATGCATAACATTATATTTGTGTCCTTTTTAGAAAAAAGAACTGGTGCTCCCCATGGTGAAACAGTTGTTTTGATATATTCTTTGTCCAATAATTCTTGTAGATGAATTTCTAATTCTGTTAATTCTGGTAAGCTCATTCGATAAGGTGCTTTAGATATAGGGGTTGATCTAGGTAGCAGGTCGATTGAAAAGTGTATATATCTCTCCTTAGGGTAATTTGGGTATCTCTTCAACAAACACATCTCTGAAATCATGCAATATGAAAAAATCCTCCAAGATGAGTTTATTTTATTTTTCCAAGATAGTTGTCACTTGGATGGCATAAATCTGACAACCCTTTCTTATGCATTTCTTAAATTGCATTGCTGGAATCTGTCTATCTGAGATTGGTTTTTGTATACCTTGAACTGTCTTATTAGTGTCTTTTTGATCCTCATATTTGAGTGATTTTTCATAACAATCTAAAAAATCTTTATGCCTTTCTAACCAATCCATTCTGATAATTATGTCATAAGACCCTAATGGTGGAATGTTCATACTTGTCTTTGTGTTTTGACCACCTAAATTGAACTCACAATCAAAAATAAAATTAGATACTTTTCTTTTTGTTCATGTTGCCAGTTGTACTAAACAAGATTTTTCATGTCTTTTTTTGTTAATTTTACTTGAATCCACTACACCATGAGTGATATAATGCAACATAGCTCATGGGTCAATTAAAACAGAAATACGAGTATTGTTATTTTTACCTTCAATTTCCACTACAGTGGACTGGTGAACATCTTGTCAAGCATCCACGACTGCATTGATCCAATGTAATCTTATTCCCACATCTCCCACTATAGAGTCTTCATGTAGGTTGTGAACCATAGTCCTCATTGATGAAGTCAAAAGTGGATAGTTCCTCCTTAGGTGATGTTCTCCACATTCCTAGCATTTTAATGGTTCATGGGGGATGTCCCCAAACTTATTTGTTCCCAGATTAACTAGTTTACCACCTCATTAGGTGTTCTGATTGTTGGAGTGAAACTCTTTCCTTGGAAAACTCTTTACTGCATTGTGACAAGGGGTTGGTTGATATCCCTTCTTCCACTGATTCATTCGGTCTTGTTTCTTGTATTTCCAAGCCCTCGGAAATTATGACCATTGTTTGTATTGGTCGTAACACATTCGAGCCTTCCTGAAAACTTCACTCAAGGACTTGAGATTATTGAATTTGATTATGTCCTTATAGGATTGTTTTTCATTTAGACCCTTGGCCAGCTTCAGGTCCCACCACGATATGATAGCTTTTCTTTTCAGATTATAGATGGCCAGTCTAACCTTCATATTGCTGGAATAGTTGTATATCTGGAAATACTTATTTATGTTTAATAACCGTGATTTAGATTCCTCACTTTCTCTGGATTCCCCGTCAAAGGTAGAAAAATTGATTTTCTTAAACTCTCTCTCTAGATGGTCCATTTGTTTCCTTTTTTCTTCCTGTTTTTGTTCTATCTTCTGTTGAAGGTGTACCTTCAGAACAATTGTCCTCTTTTTCTTCTTCAGGACCAAAATTCTTGGAGTCCCTTTTACTGACCTCTTCTTCCTGATTATCATCCTTTGGGCTCTTCTTTGTCACTATGCTTCATAGCAGAAAATCATTTATTTCCTCTTGTTCCCATTGTGCCTTTTTCATTTTCTCATTGTCTGCTTTGAAAACTTGCAGCTCCACAATGAGATTTCTCATAGTTTCCATAACTTCGGTTGGTAAATTTCATCCATGTTTTACCTTTGATCTTCAGGAGGCCATTGTTCATGATTCTCCTTAAGTTTGATTTCTTCTTCATTTTGCGTTGCCATGATTACAACAAAAATAAAGTGTTTTCTATTTGTAACACTAATTGTTTTGTTAATTTTACATAAACCTGAAATTATGCGCTAAGCAATGTTTTTGTCCCTGTTTAAGGTCCAAGTGTTGTAACCTTCTCTCTAATACCATATGTAATGTACCCCAAATTACCCATAAATGTTTTTTTTGAGAAACATTAAATCTCCTTTATCTTTAAAACAACTTATTCTAAAAGGTTTATAGTTAATGTAGGTGGTTAACTACTATCGTTATTACCTTCTACATATCTATTAAGATCATCTCTCACATTTTTTAATATTGACCTTAAAAACACCTTCCATTTTATTAGTATCATAATACTATCCTATATATATATATTTTCATATTTATGATCCTTAGTCCTATACTCATTTCTAAGCCCCGAACCCTATGCATAGTGCACATGAATGGACTCTAGTCAACAATAGGAATTAAAATTACCTACGCAATTAATAAATTTTAAGAACTAGAGTGATGAAGGAGCATCGCCAACTCATCAAGCGAGCCAGCACAGAAGTGGAAGACAGCTAGACATCACCAACACAAATTTTGAAAATGCCTTGATATTGTTGTGAAAACATTAATGTGTTGATTTAATGAAGCACACTTGTACATTGTAATGGACCTTGAGCGGTTAGCTCTTGTCCTTAGGTAGATGAGGCATTTAATAGATTTAATGCTGGTAGATAGGAATTTAATTCTAGATTTGATAGTTTAGAGTTCGAGAAGGAAAACGGATATAGACACCCTCATTGTATCATTGTAACATTATTCAGATTGTAACATAATTCTGGATTATCAAGCATTCAGGAAGAGAAGAGAAAGCAGAGAAAATTGTATGAAAAACACCCATGTACAGATATTGAATTAATAGAAGAAAGCTTTGATTCAATTCCATGGTTTGTGTTGTTTCTTTGTGTATTGATATTATGCTCATGGATGTTTTTCTTTCTGTCATGCATTGCTTTTATATGTTGTGTATGTGATTTCATGGTTGATTTGAAGTCTGGAAGCCAGAAGGAATCAGTTTCAATTGTTTCTCTATTTTGAGCCAGAGAATTCCTGCAAGGAGTGCAGTTGAATTTGTCTGCAAGGAGTGCGTTGACAGAAGGGTTCACTTAGAGTTATCTTTTGTTCTCATTTCTTCAAGGGTGAAGATAGGCATAGTGTCGTGCAAGGAGTGCGTAGGCCAAGGAAAAAGTCTCAGAGTTGTGATTCTGAGCAAAGTATTGAATGACTACTGCTGCAGGAATGCGCGAGGTCAAAAGACTTCAATGCTTAGATAAGGTTGAAGATTTTTCGCAAGGAGTACATGCAACAGGTTCTCTAAAAGACTTGAAAAATCGAGAACAGGCTCAGAAGGCGTAGGCCTTCGAAATTCATCGAAGGATTGCACAAAAAGGTCATGCATCAGAGCGTTCAAGCAAGAGCCATAAGTTACGCTTAGAGGAACGAGTCCCGTGGAGGAATACTCAGGTATTTCGTAGATTCTCCAAAGGAAGGAGGAACGGTTGGAATTATCTGAGAAGAATTCATGATGCCCTGTGAGTTGTCAGATCTCATCGAGAAGCAGGGAAAGTACAGCAAAGGCATCAAGAGGTTATAAGCTCGGGAAGGGATGGACTGTAGATCAGGATCATGTGGACTATTGGATCTACTTGTGGATTGGCGTTTCGTGAGTTCGTGAGTCAAGACTCCAAATTTGCACAACAGAAGTCGCAATATTTCGAAGTGCGATACTCTGACGGGTGAGTGGATAGTGTGGGCCACAAGAGTTGGTGATGTGGTAGGTGACGCAAGGTATCGATGTTTCGGTGTCTTGGGCATCATAAAATGACATAGGAATTATTCAATATCGCGAGAAGCGAAGTCGCGAGGAAGAGAGACCGCGGGTTCGGTGTTTCGGCGTCTCGTGTATCGGGGGTTGGAAACATGAATGGTTGGTGTTGCGATTTCTGAAGATGCGATAAAGTCGAAGTCTCGATAGCGGAGAGAGGAAGTCAGCGTTGACTAACACTTTGGATCTCGGGGATTCAAGAGCTGAGTGACCGACAAAGAACTTACGAAGCTGCAAGTTTCGATTCCTCGATAAGTAAAAGAAGAGGGGTCGCGTGAAGTGAACTTTGGGTGCAGATTTACTGAAAGAGAAATAGAAGAGCCTTTGAGTTCTTCAGGCTAGAAGAGAAAGAAGGTCCTGAGGAGGAGCGGTCGTGCTTCGAGGAGTGCGGTCTACGTCATAGAGGGTCAAAACATGTAATCGTAAGTGAAAGAAAATGAATTCATGACATGATGGTGATCATGTGTTATTTTGACTAGTTGAACCAAGGTCTTGTGAGCACTGGTTTGTAATTAACTCCCTCTCATCCTTAACATAACTATCCTACTTGTAGTTTAACTCCTGCCCATCCTTAGCTTATTTGACTCTTTCAGAAATGAAACTCACTGAAATGAACTATGAGGAACACCTTAACTGGACGATGAACTAGGTGTAATAATCTAGTATACAATGCCTTAAAGGAATCATCCTCTCTCGCATTAATTCAATATGAAGTCATAATTTTACCTATTAGTCGGGATTTAAAGAGCCTATGACATCCCAAAAAATAAGGTGTTTTTGAAATTCAAATTTGTTAGAAAATTATTCTGTTTTTAGTAAATTCGAATTTGGAAAATTTTTGCCATTAATGGAAATTTCGAATTTCGAATTTGATAAATTGTAGGTATTGATTTATGACTGTTGGGCAGAGATCTAATTTGACCCAACTAACTACTTGACTATGACACTTGTATGAAACCAAATATTTTATAATTAATTGTAGGAGGACAAATGGAACAACCATGTTGAAATCAATTGACCACGACTCCATGAGTGGGGAACATGTTGGAACTACCTCAGGGCTTATTGTTACAAGTGGAAAATTAGGATATTGTCTATTGGCAACCCCTGGCAATCAAGGATTTGGAAAGATTTGAAAATTCCCAAGCGAGGGAAAAGACCTAGGCAAGAATAATCTTTGATATATGGGATATGTGAGGAGGCAACACATTGCGTAGTATGGTCGGGAAAAAGTCTTTGGATTTTTCTTTCTATTATGAGCACTACTTGTTGAGTGTGAGGAAAGGAGGAGACTTATGGAATGAGAAATGTTGAGGAGGATTTCTGAGTTAGCCCTCATGGATTCATGTTCATGCTAGAGGGTGAATAGGACAAGTGATTTGCATGCCCTGTTCTACGGTTGGGAGGAACGTGGTTGTTCCCTTTGTCTTCCCATGAACTGGTTCAGATACGTTGGCCTACTCCTTCTCTATTTGAATAATTTTATAAACTGATGTAGTGCACATGTTAATTCTACATTGAAGTATTTCCATGAGTCAAAACCTGTCGAATGTTGTTAAACTTAAAGCTGTCAAATGGGTTTAATGCAGTCTGAATGAAGCTTTTTGTCAAACTAATTAAGGGATGTATTCTATCATTTCCATTTGATATACTTCTGGTTAAATATGGGAAAGAATCCCTGCTTTAGATTTTCCTACTATTGTAATATGATAATCTATAGCAATAAAGCATGACCATTTGTATAGGAACAACCCCATTATCATATTGCATGAACTGATAAAATGTTTGGGGATCTTCATCTATGATAGGAAATAGAATGGAAACAACGAATAGTATTACTAGCCACTATGTATTAGACATGAAAGAGATAGAGTTATAGCATAAGAAAGTAATAAATTAATCATGCAGATTTAAATACCAATTCGTAAGAGTTTTCCAATAGTCATAAGATCTTATGCTGTTAAAATATTCAAGTTTACTTTCACCTATATAGACTAAAATTTCCAAAGTGGATCAAATAACTATTATAGTGAGGGGATCCATGAAATGTTAATAAACGATACGAATGCGGTCATAAATGTATACATGTATTGTCCATTCTGCAATCATTATAGTAAATGACATAGAAATGGTTGTTTACAATCATAAAGACATGCGTTGGGTAATTAATATGAAATTTCTAATAGTTACACAAACCCACTGTGCAATTAAAGTGATGGTTGTATATATGTATATATATTAAATAGTTATATATATGTATATAAATATAAAGAAAATGTTCCAGAATTAATTTCTGTTACATTTATAGACTCGAAACCTTTCCAATACCTAATTGCTTTGACCAATAGTAATTACGAGTATTTTACACTTTCTGTACCCTTTTATTCTACTCTGAATTTGGAATGGTAAAGGTTGGAGTAAAAGCTACAAGAATGAGAAATAAAATTAATAGCGCATTATTCACATTATATTTTAACTTCAAACTATTGAAGGACAAATTTCAATATGATAAGACAAATCAAATCAAAATTATTTTTCGTTAGTGTTTGAAATAGAACATAACAATAACCCTACAAAATCCTTTCGGCCAATTATACAATTTTAATGCCGACTCTCTCGTTGATTGTGAAGACAAGTAACAGAGGTAAAATCGACGAATAATCTCTACCAAGGAATTAATTCTTTAATCAAATATTTCTACCCTAAGTCATTTAGGCCATCTTAGAAAGGATATGATGGAACTTGAATACCTCTTATGAGAATGGCAAAGGTTGCCTCCTAGACTATTGCGTTTTCAAAATCCTTCACATAGTAGGGAAAAACCATTACAATTTATTCAATGGATTTAAGATGATCAAAGTTCGGAAATGAAAATAATAGGAAAGTTTGAACATAGTAATGCTTAAATTTAATGGAGGGATACAATACCTTCATTGTTTCACATAGTCTTGTACCTTCCAAACCGAAAGGGGGAAGAGCATCCCAAAAATTCCTGAAGGTTACCCTTGTAAAGAAAAAGGGCCCATCATTAGTGATGAATACCAATAAATAATCCAAAGAAAATGTTTCACATAATAACACGTGTATGATGATCCAATGTAAATTCTAAATATAAGAAGGAAGGATTGGTCACCTCAAGCTAAGAGAGAATCACCACTAATCAGTCTAATAACACTTGTGGATTTGTTAATTAGAGACAGAGATTACAGGATCAACCCTGTGCCAAGAGGAAATGAACACCTGACGCGAATCACCTTGGTAATATAATCATACTTATAATAAAATAGGTACTAAAGAACTAACCCAGATTATTCCTAATATACGACATTGGATTTCAAACTGTTATTCTAAGGTTAAGACGAATGTTAACCTTCGGTAACTTGAAGCACCCTTTTAATCTTCCAGAACTAAGAAAAACCCTATCATAGTCAAGGGATGAAACTCAAAATTGGGAAAGCCATGAGAGGTAACAATCTTATCTACACCCGAAAGGTATGTTATTCACTTAAGTGAAGAAAAACCTATATATGAAAATCTGTCAACTAAAGGACTAGAATATGAAATAATTTGGGCCCAGTAACAAGAGGTAAATCTAAAATAACATGCCCCAAAGGTGTATTTATAAAAGACACGGTAACAAGTTCTTCCACAAAAGGCAAATGGCTCAGTCTCGAAAGATTGACTAGCACAGAGAAAGGGTAAATGGTGGAGAAACCTAAGCATTTCTAGGGTAACATCGATGTCATGCTACTACAGTAACCCCAAAATAAAACCTAGAATGCTACCGAGGAAAACTGACCAAGGGACTAGAGGATGCGGGACTCTTCTTG
>JZKD02S0182486.1:443306-464284 GCA_000966675.3 Picea glauca | reverse complement strand
AATTCAATATTAATCTAAATGTCCATCCAACTAGCCATCAACTTAATTAACAACATTAACGATTTTATTGTAGAATACTACCATTATAGCACTTATGAACAATTAAATATCAATGTGTTGTCTATCTATATTGACCGAACCAACAATAATAAGTGTCTTATTAATAATGAGAAGAAAATTGCTAAATATTAACATCGTTGTAGCAGTTTAACAAGGCAATTAGCATAGTTGCTACCTAACAATTAATATCGCAATTAACAAAGCAGTTGCCATAACAATCAACATAACAATTAATTCAGCAATTACATAGTGATTTACATGACTATTATCCTAACAAGTAATATAGGATGATGAGGAAATTAACATGTTAATTAACCTGACAATTAGTATAGCAATTCACAAGACAATTGACATAACTATTAACAAAAAATTAATAGCGCAATAACCAAGCAATTTTCATGATTGTTAGTCATTTAACTCGCTATGGCAATTAATCAATAAGAAGGAAATTGTTGTCCAATAACTCACCGTAGAAAATTATCCTGGAAATTAATAAGGCAATAATATAGTAACATGCAGGCAACATTAAGGAAAATTTGTATCCTTTCCAGCGATCGCAGACAACAATTTAAAGGGGAAAAAACGTGGTCACACTAGCAACAAGACACAGTCACAATTAATGGAAAAATGCTATGCCATACCTCAACAAACATAGGCTATAATTTAAGGACAATTTGTGGGCTTTTAACAATGACTAAGTACATCGTTTTAATAGAAAAACATGGGCGTTAACAAAAGACTTAGTCAATCTTTTTGATAGCCAAAACATGGGTGTTTAATCAACAAACTTAGACATGAATTTAAACGACCCAAAATAGTGGGTAATTAACAACATATTAGTCAATTTTTAAAGGTCAAAAGCATGGGCCTTACATGACAATCTCAGTCATAGAATAAATAAAAAAGTCATGGGCAATCAACAACATATCATTCAACCTTTAAAAGACAAAAATGTGGGCATTCCATAGCGATCTCAGTCTCGAATTTAATGACAAAAATCATGGGTAATTCAACCACATATGAGTTAGCTTTTAAAAGACAAAATGTGGGCATTCCAAGGAATCCAATAGCAGTAAGTTTTTAATGCTTAACTCAGTCTTCAATAAGGGAAAAAATCACCCCAACAATAAAACGAAATGCAGTCCAGAGAGGGGTGAATTTCCAGGCAAGAGTTAAGAAAAAAATAGAAACTCTTAAGTACAAGATGCAGACTTCGAAATTTAATTGTTTTTCCATTGCTAGAATGCCAAATGTAAAAATGCAGACATGAAGTCATTTCATTTTTCCATTTCGAGAATACCAAAATAATAAAAAGAAGACATGAAATCATTTCATTTTTCCATTGCCAAAATACCAAAAAAAAAAATGCCTGCATGAAGTCATTTCATTTTTCCATTGCGAGAATACCAAATATAAAAAATAAAGACATGAAATCATTTCGTTTTTCCATTGCCAGAATACCCAATATAAAAAATGCAGGCATGAAGTCATTTGGTTTTTCGATTGCGAGAACACGAAATATAAAAAGTAGACAGGGAATCAATTCATTTTTTTCATTTCCTTAATACCAATACAACACAGACAACAGTAAGAGAAACACAAGGATCCAATGGGAAAAGTCATGGAAATGATCGCGGGGATGCTATCAGTCAAGGCACAAAGAAAAACCAACCAGGATGCAAGATAATCCATATGTAGAGATCTTTGTCAGATGGTGAAATCAACAATCATCCAAGAACAAGAATGGAGGTAGATGGTTTATAAGAACGTCCTTCGCTCATTATCCATGCACAGGAAAAGAAGGGCATTCAGATCCATGTGTTTATTAACGTCGAAGTGACGAATGAAGATCAGGCTCCTGGCCGACTGCTCAGGCGAGGATTGATGAGCTAGGGATGAAGGGAAAAACAACCACAAACTTCACAAATCAATACACCCAGGGTAGTCAAGACATGTCAGGTATCAAAGGCCATGGGAGCCAATCAATCATGAAGCTAGGCTAAGGGAAATTCAGTCAAAAACTAGAATCCTAGATAATCAATTTACTTAACCACTAAACATGAAGATCCAAAGCATATTACTACTACAATATACCATACAAAATGAAGAAATCATATCGTTGCCTGATCACCTACTCTGAGTTGATGTCCCACTCGCTTCATGCAACAACCTCTTGCCAACCAACGAGACTTCACCGGTACATCCCAACCAATGCTAGGGGTACTCTTCTTCCCCCATAGCCCCTAGAGCCGCAAAGGGGCCATGCACGCTAACTAGAGAATCAACTAGCTCCCATCTCACCTCGCAAGGTTCAGCTACCACTCCTCATCAAGCTAGGTATCCCAACCCCCACAAGCTAAGTCAGCCAAGTAGAGATTTCTGTAGCGTAATGTTATGCAAACAGAGGAGATCCTTCGTCCTTCTCCTCCCTTCAATATATAGAGTTGTGAAGTCCCTTGCTTTCCCAAATGCCATTTTATTTAAAGTTTAACAAATTAATTCATAAAATTCCTCCTCGTACATGTGTCACCAATCCCCTTCTCTCCTCCATAAATTAATTTCCTTAATTAATTAATTACCCTTATTTCCCTCACCCACCTAGAGTCACTCCTAGAATTGCTCCTAAGTGGCCCCAAATTCACTTACAGGTTTTAATGACTTTCCCCATTATTAATTTGCTAATTCTATTTAAAATTAGAAAGCTCTTAAACAATAAGGCCCCTGGAGTTAATACTCTACCAGGTGACCTTGTGGGAGACTAAGGGCCTCTAAACAATAAGGCCCCTGCCTTATTGCATTCCCCGTAGAATCATCTTGAGCGACTGCCACGGTTTTCCCTCACGACATCGTGGGTCCTATCGAACTAGGTAAATGTTTACCTAGAGTTTGAGCCATGGCGAGAGTACTAGAAGGTTGTGGCATGATTTTTGTCCACACCTCTCCCTCAACCTCTCTGGTAGTCGTGTATGACCCCTTTACTCCACATGTGAGTCTGGTCAGCAAGCTATCGTCAGCCTACATCATCAATGAATCATGTCATAATATATCCATATCATATCATATAATTAGATGCACTAATATCACATATGAAATAATCAAATCGTAATGGTACACTCCCCGAATCAATCCAAAGTCCAAGGGGTTCCATCAATGCCTCTACATCCTCGAGGTTCAAGATCCTTCACACTAATTAAAACCGAGCCAATAGCACCTGTCTATGTCAATGCAATAAAACAAAATGTCATCAACCCATAATGTCTCATAATCAAAATCAATTGTTTAATAGTATAGTAATCTTGATCACTTGCAGGCAAGTTTCCTCAAAGAATAAGTTTGCTCAGTGCGTAAGAGAGGGATGTTTCATACACCCCCTATTGGTCTAAACTTCATCCCTAAGTTTCATAGTAGAAGTGCCAAAAATGTGTATCATAGTATAATAATCCTATCTATCAAACAAAAATGGAAACTGTTGGCGCATATCATATGCATCCTCCCAAGTCACCGAGTGTGGACTATAGTTGTCCCACTAGACCTTGACCTTCTCTACCATCTGACACTGCAGTTGTCAAATGAAATGATCCAAGATGCATATAGTCTCAATTGTGAGCACCCCTTCATCTGATACCTGCAAGGAACTCATGTGAATAACATGTGTAGAATCACTAATATAATGTCTCTAAAAAGATACATGAAAAACATCATGCACTCGCCTCAAATAATCAGGCAAGGCTAGTCGATAGGCCACAATCCCCTTTCTCTCCACAATCTCAAAAGGTCCCATGAACCTAGGAAAGATTTTATCTCCTTTTCCAAACTTGATCGAGCTCTTATGTGGTTTAACCCGCAAGAACACTTGATCCCCAACCTCATAACTGTGGTCGACACGATGCGCATCAACGAAACTCTTCAGCTGATCCTGCACTTCTTTGATCCTTTGTCTTAATGTTTTCATTTGATCTTCCATTTATTGGATCACTTTTAGTCCCAACAGGACCCTATCCTCAAGCTGATCCCAACTCAAAGGAATCCAACATGGTCGCCCGTAAAGAAACTCAAAAGGCGCCATCTTAATGGTGCTTTGGTAAGTGTTGTTATAAGAAAATTCCAATAGTGGCAATAATTCTTCCCAACACTTTTGTTGGTCCATCACATACATGTGCAACATGTCCTCCAAGGTTTGGTTCATTCGTTTGGTCTGCCCGTCATTCTCCGAGTGATACATCGTACTAAAGTTAAGTTGGGTTCCCAAGGCCTCTTGGAAACTCATCCAAAATTGTCTAGTAAACACCGATCCACAATTGGATATAATCCTCTTAGGTAGGCCATGCAACCTCACAATATCACTAATAAAAACTCTAGCTATGTCAAGTGCCTGATATGTTGTATGCATAGAAATAAAGTGAGCACTCTTCATCAGAGCATCCACTATTATGAAAATTGAGTCATGTATCCTTACTATTAGTGGAAATCCAAAAATAAAATCCATCGAAATAACCTCCCATTTAGATTATGGAACAACTTGTGGTTGTATTAATCCTTCTAGGTGTCTATGTTTAGCCTTCACCTACTGACATTCTAGACATTTGGCCATATAGTTGACTATATATGCCTTCATTCCCTTCCAGAAGAATAAGAGTTTAAGGTCTTCCCTCATCTTCATGACTCCCGTGTGAGCCATGTAAACTGCTCTATGAGCCTCGCTCATGATCAAGCTCCTCAACTCGTCATTCGGTTGTACTTAAATCTGATTTTTAAGCCTCAATAAACTATCGTCCTCAAAAGAAAATCCTTCAAATCTTGGTACCATCATTGTTTTTTGTCTGATAAAACCCTCGACCTCTTTGTACTTGTCATCGTCATGCTATAAAGTTAGAATCTTTTCATGTAGATTCGTCTGAAGAGGCAACATTGAAAATATGTGTGGTCTCTGACTCAATGCATCTACCACTCAGTTCATTGTTCCTTTTATGTAAGTAATCTCAAAGTTGTACTCGCTAAGTAATTCTGACAAATGTCGTTGTCACACATTCAGGTCACTTTGTGTAAATATGTGTTGTAGTCCATAGTGGTCCATCATTAGTTCAAAGTTTCACCCAACAAGGTAGTGTCTCCAAAATTTCAAGGCATAAATGATGGCTAACAACTCCAAATCGTGCATCACATAGTTCTCCTCATGCCTTCTTAATTTCCTTGAGATGTAAGCGATCACTCAACTGTCTTGCATCAATACTTCGCCTAAGACTTCCTTGGATGCATCAGTACATACCATGAATTCTGTGTCCATGTGAGGGGCCTTTAGTATCGACATTGTTGTCAATATCTCCTTGATCCTCCGAAATGCTTCCACGCATTTTTCTATCCCAACAAACTTCTTGTTTTTCTTCTGTAATTCTGTGATCAGATTTTTTGTCCTTGAAAATCCCTCGAAGAACCATCGATAGTATCCTGCTAGACCCATGAAGCTACGTACTTCATGTGATGTTCGTCGGTGTAGGCCATTCCATAATGGCCTCGACCTTGGTTGGATCCACGACGATATCTTCATTGGAGATGACATTCCCTAAGTAGTGAATCTTTGATTGATAAAATGAGCATTTGGACAACTTCCCATACAATTTGAGCTCTCGCAAACACTGTAGTACCAAGCATAAGTTATCCTCATGCTCCTTCGTCATCCAAGAGTAAATCAATATATCATCAATGAATACCTGGATGAACTTGTCCATCTACTTGTGGAACACCCTGTTCATCAAACTCATAAATACCCCTGGGATGTTTGTCAGTCCAAATGGTAAAATGGTTAATTCATAATGTCCAAACCTCATCTTAAAGGAGGTATTAGGGACATCATCCTCCTTGATTCGTAGTTGGTGATAACCTGATCGCAAATCAATCTTTGAGAACATTGTTGCACCCTTCATCTGATCGAACATATCATCAATCCTCAACAACATATATTGATTCTTGACCGTGGCCTTGTTCAATTGACAGTAGTCAATGCAGAGCTAGCTCCATGACCCATCCTTCTTTTGTATGAAAATAACAGGTGCACCCCATGCTGACATACTTGGACGTATCATTCCCAGGTCCAACAATTCCTTCAGTTGCATTCTCAACTCTTGTAACTCTAGGGTCAACATCCGATAATGTGTTCTAGCTATCAGTTCAATTTCTTGTTTTAGGTATATAGTAAACTCCAATTCCCTTTCTAGAGGAATCCTAAGTAACTCCTCCAGAAAGATGTCTCCAAACTCTCTCACCACAGGAAGGTTTTCTAGACCTTCCGCTATTCCCTTCTCGTTTAACACAAGGATCACATAAAGCTTACATCCCTTATGCATGCTCTTCTAAAACTGCAAGGAATTGATGAACCTCAAGGAAACTCCTCGGTTTCGGCCTACAATCACATGTCTCTATCCCTCATCATATACCAAGCTCAACCTTTTCATATTATAGTTGAGTATCGCCTCATGCGATTCCAACCAGTCCATACTGGTCATGGTGTCATAAGATCCTAGGATCATGACGTATAGGTTGGCCTTGGTGAAAAACTCTCCCAGGTTAAGGATACAACCCATAACCTTTCCTCCAAACTTTTGTTTAGCTCCCGAAGCTATCTCTATGAAGCTAAACTCAGCCTGTTTGACTGCCTTTACCTTAATCCTTTTTATTATTGCACCAGAAATGAAACTCTTGGTAGCACCAAGATCTATCAAAATACCAAGGGTCTAGTCAGTGACGATACCTGTCATCTCGAGCACATTCGACTGATGCTCTTCCTAATGGTTATTTATCGCTACATGAATATTATGGGCCTTGCCCAAATCGCCCATGGTAGTGGGTTTGGCTAATCCATATTCTCTAGTCCTCTCCACAGGGAAGTCGTGCTAGTAGTGTGGCTCCCCACACGTCCAACATCCCTTCTTCGGTCCAGTAGTCATGTTACCTGAAGTAGAAGATGATGCCCCACCGGCCTGGAATCCTGGTCTATTCTGCTGAATAGGCTTGAACTGTTGTTGGTGTGGTCGACATTGGTACTAATGTTGTGGTCCCCGATAAGGTGTTCTCTACTGAGGCATCGACATAGGTGTAGTTAAAGTGGGTCTTCTCTGGAACCCATGATATCCGAGCATATGTCTAGCTACTGTCTGGTGCTACTACACATCAAATAACACCTGCCTTGTCGATCTCGCTGGAGTCCTTCTCTGCCCCCACTAATAAGCTCCTCCTCTACTATGAGGGTCTTCTGGACAACATTATGCAAGGTTTTAGGCATCAAAATCCTAACCTTTGCACGTATGTTGCCATTAAGGTTGAACATGAACCTGTTGACCTTAAGTTTCTAATTGTTAAGATGCAGAGCATACCAGAGAAACTTCATAAAATGGGCCTCATACTCAGACACCGTACAACCTCGCTGTCAGAAGTCGTTGAACTCATTGAGTTGATGTTTAATGAATTCCTCTGATAGGTACCTCTCTCAAAACTATTCCCATGACACGTCTTCAACGACCATGTTTAGCTGTGGTAGGAGCATTATACACCATAGAAGAGTGCTCCCCTTCAATTGAAAGACTATCATGTAGACCTTCATGTTGGAGGTATAGTCGCAAAGTGCAAAGAACATAGCCATATTTTTCAACCGTTCCTCAGTGGCTGCACCGTCCAGGGCACCAAAGAACTCAGAAAATTTGACCTTCTCAAGTTCACAGTGACTGCTACCAACACCGACTAAAGTGTGTGGGGGACGCTCAGGGGATGCCAACACTCTGTCCTCGTCTTTGTCCAAATAGTTGATCAGTGCCTTAGACATCCATTGAAAATACCTCATCAAACCAACCACATCACCTATTGTTATCTTCTCCTTCCTAAAAAACGGTTCGCTTCCCTAGGGGTTAGACCCCTCAAGTGTGGATGCTATTGGAGGTGTCGCACCTCCTCCCCTAGCACTATGTCATCTTCCTCCGCAACATCCTCTAACCATGATTACCTCCACGAGTACAAGTCAACTTAATTAGAAATCATTATAATCAAAACATATCAATGAAAGTTGTAGTGATCCCAAGTCGTGGCTTGAACTTGGATTTGATACCATATGTAACATCCACAGTGTTACGGTCATGGGCAGAGCCAATTCTTTTTTTTTTTTTTTTAAGATTTAAGGGGCATGAAGGAAATGACAACAAAATTTTGACCAAACCACAGATGACGAATAGAAGCACGCAACCCAAGAAATAGGCAACGATGACACCACACACAGGTATAAGGGCAATCAAGCAAAATAGGCATAGAATAACTGTGAGGAATGACTAACTGCCTGACCCAAAAAGACATGCCTATAAGGTGTGCCATCATTCCTGGATTAAGAATCATGTCATTCCCAGGTGATAGACATGTGAATAACCTTGGCGCAAACATAAGCTATCTGTACCAAGGACTCTAGAAAACTCTGACGCACTAGGAACCGAAAACTAACTAGGAGACTACACCTACACCCACACAAAATGTTGATGAGACACAAAAGAATGAAGACAAGGGGTGACACAAGCCCACATGACATCATCCTCGACCCCACCAATCACCCAAGCTAATCGGTCCATTATTACATTCTAATTTAACATGGGTTCCATTCTAACTATGCACATCAAGTTACAATTTGTTTTGGCATGATTATCCATCTAATTTTAGCAAGTCTAAATTATAAATCTCCCTTTAAATTAACATCAGATTAACATTAAATAAAATCCAATCAATTGTGTTACATTATACCTTAGTCACTAAATTCAATCAATAACATCAATTACGAATCAGTTCGACAATTCTTCATGACAATTAAATCATCAAATTCAATCCAAATAACATCAACTACGAATCAATTCAGCAATTATGCATCACAATTTAATCAAAAAACCTTTAAAAGACAAAAACTTGGGCATTCCACAAGAATCTTAGTCTCCAGATAAAATGACAATAATCGTGGGTAATTCAACCGCATATCAGCCATATTTTAAAAGACAAAACGTGGGAATTCCCATGAATCCAATAGCAGTAATTTTTTAATGCTTAACTCAGTCTTCAACAAGGGAAAAAATAACCCCAACAGTAAAACGAAATGTGGTCTAGAGAGGGGTGAATTGCCAAGCAAGAGTAAATAAAAAAATAGAAATTCTTAAGTGCAAGACACCGACTTAGAAATTTAATTGTTTTTCCATTGCCAAATTGCCAAATGCAAAAATGTAGGCATGAAGTCATTTCATTTTTTAATTGCCAGAATACCAAATAATAAAATGCAGACATGAAATCATTTTGTTTTTCCATTTCCAAAATACCAAATATAAAAATGCAGGCATAAAGTCATTTCATTTTTCCATTGCCATATTTCCAAATATAAAAAACGCAGACATGAAATCATTTCATTTTTACATTTCCAGAATACCGAATACAAAAAATGTAGGCATGAAGTCATTTCATTTTTCCATTTCCATAACACCAAATATAAAAAGTAGACAGGGAATAAATTCATTTTTCTATTGCCTTAATACCAATACAACGCAGACAACTGTAAGAGAAACGCAAGGATCCAATGGGAAAAGTCATGAAAATGATCGCAGGGATGCTATCAGTGAAGGCACAGAGAAAAACCAACCAGGATGCAAGATAATCCATACGCAGAGGTATTTTCTAGATGGAAAAATCAACAACCAACCAAGTACAAGAACGAAGGTAGATCCATAGGTCCCTTTCTTATCATCCACGCATAAAAAATCAAGGGATTGGGATCCATAGGTCTATTAATGTTGAAGCGATGACCATAGATCGGGATCTTGGACAGCTTCTCAGCAAAGTAATATTGAGCTAGGGATGAAGGGAGAAACAACCAAAAACTTCACAAATCAATACACCCAAGGTGGTCAAGACCTACCGGGAATCGAAAGCCATGGGAGCCAATCAATCATCGAGCTAGGTTAAGGAAAATACACTCAATAACTAGAACGCTAGACAATCAATTTACTTACCCACTAAACATGCAAATCCAAAGCTTATTACTACTACAATCTACCATACAAAATGAAGAAAGCATACCATTTCCTGATCACCCGCTTTGAGCTAATGTCCCGCTCACTCCGTGCAACATTTTCTTGCGGACAGACGAGACTTACAAAGTACCTCCCAACCAATGCTAGGGGTAATCTTCTTCCCACGTATCCCCTTGAGCCACAAAGGGGCCACGTACGCTAACTAGAGAATAAAATAGCTCCTAGCTCACCTCGCAAGGATGAGCTACCACTCCTAACTGAGCTAGGTATCCCAACTCCCACAAGTTAAGTCAGTCAAGTATAGATTTGTGCAGTGTAACATTACAGAAACAAAAGAGATCCTTCATCCTTCTCCTTCCTTCGATATATAGAGTTTCAAAGTCCCTTACTTTCCCAAATCCCATTTTATTTAAAGTTTACCAAATTGATTCATAGAAATTTTTCCCCATACATATTTCACCCATCCCCTTCTTTCCTCCATAAATTAATTTCTTTAATTAATTAATTACCCTTATTTCCCTCACCCACTTAGAGTCACTCGTAGAATCTCTCCTAGGGGTCCCCAAATTATCTTACAGGTTTTAATGACATTCCCCATTATTAATTTGCTAATTCAGTTTAAAATTAAAAATCTCTTAAATGGTAGATATTTTTCCCTTTTCTTTTTATGTTTCCCTCTTTTCCTAGTTTCCTAATTATTCTAGATTTCCTTCTTTCCCCTTTTGACATAGAACTCAATTTGGTAGGGGTAGAAATTAACTTTTAATTATCATAATATAATAAAATAATTATTTATTTTTATTTATTTTTATTTTTATAAAAAAATATATACTTATATATATATAGTTTATTTTTCCCCTTTTTTTTTATAAAGGACAGAGAAAATTCTTCCACTAGAAAATTAGCCCTAGACTTTAATTTTCATGGGCGACATTTTATTAGGGAATTTGTTTTAAAACTTCCTCATCACATTATTATTGCTAATCCCACATGGGTTCATTCATTTATCATTAATAACATGATGTGCCCTTCAGGACTGATGCAGACCCCCTATCCCTCCTCAAGGCTCCACGACCTCCCGGTCAGGATCTCTGAATTCTAGAGCAGGAGCGTCTCTCCTGGTTTTGAACTGGAACCTCTAACACTTGCTCCAAAGACTCTTTTCTATATTTTAACCATGAAATATGGTTTTATGCATGCCCCCCACTGCTCGTGACTATAGGCACAACCACCATCTTAGCCTGAAAGGCGCATCTATTTCACATCCCCGGGGTTTTCCAATGTAACGAGTCCCTAGTTCCTCTAGTCCCGAAACCAAAATAATGGATAGTGGAAGCTAGCTTGCACCCTTTCCCCCACTCACATGATCACATGCATATGAACACTAACTTTACTATAGACTTCTTCAGCCTTCTCCAAGTTACGAGAGATAAAACTAAGAAGGCCGAGATCTACGGTCCAGATCTCCCTTTGATCAATGATGATGATCAATTCAATGTTTTGCATTTCATGACCTCGCCCCTCGCGAGGTCTATTCCTTCCTCCATGTCACAAAAGCTAAAACACTTCCCTATTGTGGATCGACGACTCTAAGCCTCCAAGATCTGACAGCCTGAATCCTTTCGGGATTTCATAGGTCAATAGTCCCGACTCTTACCTTTTGTATCCCTCATCGTCGAAATCTGAAATAGCCCCACATCATGGTTCAACTATTCTAATCCTTCAAAGATCTGACCTCCTGGATCCTTTCAGGGTTTTGCGGGTGAAGAGTCCCTGCTCTCAACCCTTGTACTCCCAATAGCCGAAAATCGATACACCTCCATGCTGCAGATCCATGTCTCCCAACCTCTAAAGATCTGACAGTCTATATGCTTTCAAGGTTTTGTGGGCCAAGAGTTTCGTTTCTTTCCCTTTGTGTTCTTGGTAGCCGAAAACCTAAAATGGGATCAATGAACCAGATCTATTTGTGTCCGATAGCTATTATTCCCCCTAAGGTTCGACTGTTGAAAGGTCTCCCCACTAACCTACTTGTAACTCCTCTTGATCTAGCAACTCACAGGATTTTGCATCACTCCCCAAAATCTCTCCACCATCCGTTTAGGTCCTTATGGGTCTTTCCTCCTGGGAATACGCAATGTCCAAATTTGCCTACCTATATCACCTCAGATGACCACTGACCCTTCACATCAATCTGACAGTCAACCATGAAATTCCCCTTGCATTCCCTTCTGGCTTGGTGCACACCTTGCAGAGATTTGAATGAAGAGAAACAATTGAAACTAAAAAACTAACATTTGTAGTTTCCTACCCTCCCATAGAGATTCATTCACTTGCTCATAAGAAAAAAAATATCAGGAAATTGCAAACACTGATCATACAATGTTTATTTGGTTCAATTTTCCTTTTGTTATATTCACAACTGTCGAAATGGCTACAAAATACAATCAAATTATAGTAGCTCAAAAACTGAGATCTCCTGGTAAATCTCAGCTCTCTCTTACAACTAATTTCTCTCTATATTGCATCCCTCCATCTGGGCATACAAGCTTCTACTTAATTCGAAATGATTTCTTGGGTTTCCCCTAGCTACTTGACTACTCTAAAATTCATCCTATGCTATCTTAGTCCAGTCGCAGTCCAGAGCCGTAGTGGATACTCCTGCTCTTCTTGATATTTTCAAATTGTGCCTCAAAGGGTAAAATTCGACACTAGTTGAAGTGTGCCTCCAAAGGTAAATTATGGCACTGAGCTAAGGGAGATTTCAAAATCGGCTGTAGCTGCTAACATTGAATTTTTGGAAGAATTCCCACATGTTGAGTGGTTATGTTTTTGTGTGATTAGCAACAATGCTCCTACATCATACTCCCCTTGACAAAAATTCATGGACTCCTATCCATGAGCTCCACTATGGATTTTCCTTGCTTCTTGATAGAAACTTTGCTTTCCAAACTGACATCTTCAATTGGGTATCCCTTCCATTTGACTAGATACTCAAAATAGGTTTTCCTTCTAGCTTTCTTTCCAATCCTCTGATCAACAGTTTTCTCCATCTACATATTTTCTTCCACGGGCATCTGTTTCTCCCACTGAATCTTTCCTTGATCTTCCAACCCTTCTGTGTCATATTTCCTGTAAGGATATAGGTATGAAACATTGAATATGGGTGAAATTCCCACGCCATCTAGCAACTCAATCTCATAGGCGTTTGCATCAAACTTCCTCAAGATCTTATAGGGTCCTATCTTTTTCAGCTTCAACTTGTTGTATGTTCCCCTAGGGAACCTTTCCTTCCTGAGATGTGCTAAAACCTGATATCCTACCTCAAATTGAAGTTCCATATGATGTTGATCAACTCTGTGCTTGTATTTCTAGTTAGAACTCTCCAATTGTCCTTTGATATGTCTATGGAGTTTCTCCATATCCGTAGCAAAATCCTCTTCTCCAACACTTCTAATATCACCCTATTCCAAGTGTCTTAACTTGGATACTCCACTTGGTTTCATTCCACATAGTATTTGGAATGGGATCGTTATAGTGCTCCTATTTGGTGAATCATTGTATGCAAATTCTTCTTGTCCCGGAATTTGATCCCACTGGTTATGATGTTTAGTAACTAGACTCCTTAATAATTTTCCCAAACTTCTATTTACCACTTTAGTCTGCCCATATTTCTGAGGGTGATAAGATAAGTTGAAGGAAAAATCCACCCCCGTATTCTTCCACAACGTCCTCCAAAAGTGACCAACAAATTTTGTGTCTCTACTTGAGACAATGCTCCTGGTTAGGCTGTGAAGTCTCACAACTTTTTTGAAAAAAATATTTACAACATGTTTTGCGTCACTGGTCTTATAGAATGGGATGGAATGAGTTATCTTTGAAAATCTATCCACTACCACAAATATGGAATTCAATCCTCTTTGTGTTCTTGACAATCCCAACAAAAAATCCATGCTTATTGCATCCGAAGGCCTCTCTAGTATTGGCAATGGTTGATACAACCCAGTGTTCTTTCTTTTCCACTTTGCATGTTGGCATATTATACATATGTTCATAAACTTTGTCACCTATGTTCTCATACCTAGCTAACAGTATGAGTTTCTTAACTATGAAAACATTTTATCATGGTTGAAATGTCCATCCAATCCTCCACTGTGATTTTTGTTCAGAAGATTATCCCTTATTGAGAATTTTGGTATGCACAATTGATTTCCTCTGAACAACAGTCCTTCCTGAATCATGTACTCTGTCCACTGACTTCTATCTCTCAAAAAAATATTAGCACATGCTTCATGTTCCTCCTTGAAATTTTCTTCATCACGATACATGTCCTTAAGGTGTTCAAACCCCAAGGTCTTCACCTAGAATTCCTGCATGATGAAACATCTCCTTCTTAACGCATCAACAACCTTGTTAGCATTCCCAACAATATGTTTTATGACAAAAGTAAAATTTTGCATAAATTCAACCCATTTTGCATGCCTCTGATTCAGTTTTTTCTATTTGGTTATGAGTTGTAAAGATTGGTTATCGCTATACAAGACAAACTCTTGTGGGACAAGATAATGCCTCCATTTCTTCAATGCTTGAATTATGGAATAGAACACCCTGTCATATGTGGAGTATTTCTTCTTAGTCTCATTCAGCTTCTCACTAAAATAGACAACAGGTCTATTATCCTAACTTAAAACGGCTCCTATTGCAACTCCACTTGCATCACATCTTACCTGAAATGTCTTCTCAAAATTTGTCAAGATCAGAATTGGTTGTTTTGTTATCTTCTCCTTCAGTATATTGAAGCTCCTTTCGGCCTCCTCTATCCATTTAAAGGACTTGTGCAACTTCTTGACTATATCCATCATTGGCACACAAATTCCACTAAATTCTCTAATGAACTTCCTATAGAAGCTTGCTAATCCATGGAAGCTCCTTACCTCAAATAAGCTTCTTGGTGACGACCATTCTCTGATCACTTTCACCTTCTCTCGATCCATCTTCAATTCATTTGAAGAGATCATGACACCCAAATAAATCAGTTATGTCTTCATAAAAGAGGAATTCTTCAAATTGATCAACAAATTTTCCTACTATAGCCTCCTCATTACAAGCGTTAGGTGCCTCAAATTGTCTTTAGTCCTACTAAAGATCAATATATCATCCAGATATACAACTATGAACTTGCCAATGAAATCTTTCAGAATTTCATTCATCAACCTCATAAAAGTACTCGACGCATTTGTTAAGCCAAATGGAATAACCAACCACTCATATTGAAGTTCGTTTCTCTTAAAGGTTGTTTTACATTCATCACCTTCTCTCATCCTGATCTGGTGATATCCACTTTTCAGATCTATCTTAGACAAGAAATTTTCTCCACTTAAGAAATCCATTAAATCATCCATTCCTAGTAAAGGAAATTTGTACCTGATGGTGATCTTCTTGATGGGTCTCGAGTCTGTGCACATTCTCCATCCACCATCTTTATTTGGACTTAACACAATTAGTACTGTTCATGGTCTCAAACTTTCTTTGACCAAATATTTGTCTAGCAATTCTTAGACTTGGTTTATCACTTTATCATTCTCTTGAGGTGTTAATATATATGTTGCTTTGTTTGGAAGACTTTCTCCTAGTATCAAGTCTATATGATGAATGATACTCTTGATGAGCGATAATGAGTTTGGCAGCTCATCCACCACTCTATCAACAAAATTATCTAGTAGCTCCTGAACTTCTTCATTCAAATCATCCATTGATGTAATTATAAGGATGACTCTGGGCTTCGTCACCACAACGAACTGCATCTCCTATTCTTCCTTGCTACTTTCAAGAGTTCCTTCCCACTCATGAGAAGTATGCTTTTGATGGCTTCCTATTTTACTCTCTTCTCCTCCATTGGAAACAACATATGCATCCTACCATTATTCGCTAGTGTATATGTGTTTTTCCTCCCATCATGAATGACATTTCTGTCAAACTTCCATGGTCTTCCCAACAAAATATGGCATACATCCATGGCAGTTACATCACATAGGATTTCATCTTTACAACCTTCTATCTTCATTTGAACCAAGCATTGTTTAATAATCGTTACCTGGGTTCCTTTTTGCAACCATGAGACCTTGTATGGTTTTGGATGTGCAATTGTCTTCATCTCCAATTTATCCACCATTTCTATGGATACTAGGTTGTCAGTTCTCCCACTGTCAATGATCAACTTTCATACTATTTCCTTAGTCTTGCAAGCTATCCTGAAGAGACTTTTTCTCTACACTCACTTTTCAATTTCCGCCTTTGGTTTCAAGAGAACTTTTCTGAACATCAGGGATGCTCCATCCTATGCTCCCTCTACTTCAACATTTCTTCATTGGGCTTTTGAGATGTGATCTTATATTCCTTCCTTCTTCTTCTTGGGAAATTCCCAAGACATGTGTCCTATCTTCCACAGGCATAACATCCTATTCCTCCTCTGCCTCTTCCTCTAGAAGAGTTTCTTCCACCACCCTGTCTTTCTCATGAAATTCCTCCTCATTCCAAATGATTGTGTGGTTTCTGAACCTCATCCTTAGATTGATGTGTTATGTTATGGTTAAACCCCTTTCTCTTGCTCGGGAACAAGATTTTACCTCTTCCTCGCTGACTTTTTTTTTTGGACATCTTCTCCTCTACCTTCAGCGCAAACTGATAAGCATCCTCCACTATTCTGACTGACATCATGCTGAGCTTGTCTTGGATATCATATCTCAATATGTTTACATATCTGGTGAATTTCTCTTCATATCTCTCCCATTTTCCAGTTTTGATGTTCAGCCGGTAGAACTCCTCGATGTACTCCTTAACAGACATCCCTTTCTGTCTTAGGTTCTACATCTTCCTGAACAGATTTATCTAATAATATTTGGGAATGAACTTAGCCTTCATCTTGGATACCATTCTATCCCAACTCTTTATCCTCTATTTTCCTTTGCTTCTTCTCTCTGCCTGTAGTTCATCCCACCATAGTGTTGCATGTCCTTTTAACTTGGTGACTGCCTGCTTCACTTTTTTCTCCTCATCGACATCTTCATAATCGAAGTGTATGTCCATGGAGCTCATCCAATCCAACAGTTCTTCAGCATCTATGTTTCCCTCATACATGAGAACCTTTATTTTACTCTCCCTCCCAGTTTGACAACTTCTTTCAACAAACGTTCCTCTACAACATCTTCTTCTACATCTTCTTCAACTTCAACCTCTTCATTTTCTGCTTCACTAACGTCTCCAATGTCATGTGCTCTTCTCTGTGCTACTTCCATTGTTTCCAATCTAGCATGAAATTCTTGCATTTCCCTCTTTATAGCATGGTGGGATAAAGGTGCCTCTCATCTCCTTGGTGGCATTGTGTTGATTTCTTGTCACACATAGAGTACAATTTTGAGTTCTCTATCTCCTCCTCTTTCTCTTTCACTTGAGGTCTATAGATGAAGAACAATCATCTCTGATACCACCTGATACATACCCCCTATCCCTCCTCAGGGTTTCACGACCTCTCGGTCTCTGAATTTTGGAGTTAGAGCGGCTCTCCTGGTTCCAAACTGGAACCTCTAACACTTATTCCATAGAATATTGTCCATATTTTACCTAGGCAAGATGTTTTTAGGCATGACCCCCACTCCTCGTGACCATAGGAATGACCACCAACTTAGCTTGAAAGCCATGTTCGTTTCACGTCCACGGGGTTTTCCAATGTAACAAGTCCCTGGTTCCTCTAGTCCTGAAACCCCGATAAGGGCTAGCGGAGGCTATATCCCCCCCTTTCCCTAACTCACGTGACCACAAGCATGTGACCTAAAACTTTACCATAGAGCACTTTAGGCTTCTCCAAGTTACGAGAGTCAAAATCATGAAGATAAAGATCTACAGTCTAGATCTCCCTTCGATCAATGACGATGATCAATTCGATGTTTCACATTTCACGACTTTGCCCCTCATGATGTATATTCATTCCTCCAAGTCAATATATTCGAAACTCTTCCCTGTTGTGGATCGACGGCTCTAAGCCTCCAAGATACGACGACCTGAATCCTTTTAGGATTTCATAGGTTAAGACTCCCGACTCTTACCTTTTCGATCCCCAGTCACCGAAATCTGAAATACCCCCATGCCATGGGCCAATGGTTCAAAAACCTTCAAAGTTCCAACAACCTGGATCCTTTCAAGGTTTTGCAGGTCAAGAGTCCCTGCTCTCAGCCCTTATACTCCCAATAGTCGAAACCTGATACACCTCCATGTTGTAGATCGATGACTCCCAACCTCCAAAGATCTGATGGTCTAGATGATTTTAGCTTTTTGTGGGCCAAGAGTCCCATCTCTTTCCCTTTGCATTATCGATAGCTGAAAACCTAAAATGGGATCAATGACCTAGATCTCTTGGGGTCCGACGGCTACTATTCCCCATGAGGGTCAAGAGTTGAAAGGTCTCCCCACTAACCTACTGACAACTCCTCTCGATCCAATAGCTCACATGATTTCGCATCCCTCCCCAAAATCTCTCCACCATCCGTCCAGGTCCTCATGCATCCTTCCGCTTGGGCATACGCAATGTTAAAATCTGTGTTCTTGTCTCACCTCAGATTACCACTGACCCTTCACATAAATTTGATGATCAACAATGATCCTCCTCCTGAGCTTTTTAATATTTCATAATTAGAAGAATTGTCTAAGTCCTTGAAGGTTCTGACCTTCGCTTCTCCTGGGGAATGGATTCCTATATCTCAACAACACTTTCCCATAGTGTTATTCCTTCTGAGCTTCATATGGTGTAGACTTCAATTTCCCTCGCACTCCTTGCATTTAAGGGATCTTGATAACACAAATCCAAGGGATTTCTCACAGATAAATTCCCCTTGCATTCCCTTCTGGCTCGATGCACACCTTGTTGAGCTTTAAATGAAGAGAAACAATTGAAACTAGAAAAATAACATTCACAATTTCCTACTCTCCCACAAAGTTTCATTCACTTTATCATAAGAATAGAAATATGAGGAAATTGCAAACATTGATCATACAACATGTATTTGCTTCAATTTTCCTTCTGTTATATTCACAAGTGCTGAAATGGCTACAAAATACATTCAAATTACAGTATCTCAAAAACTCAGATCTCCTACTAACTTGAAATTCTCTCTTACAACTAATATATCTCTATATTGCAGCCCTCCATCCAGGTGTACAAACTTCTACTTAACTCAAAAATATTTCTAGGGTATCCCCTGGCTACTTGCCTACTTTAAAATTCATCCTATGCTATCTAATTCTAGTCGCACTGCAGAGCCGTAGTGGAAACTCATGCTCCTCTTGCGATTTTCAAAACATGCCTCAAAGGGTAAAATTTGGCACTATTTCAAGTGTTCTTCCAAAGGTAAATTTTAGTGTTGAGTTAAGGCGGATTTCAAAATCGGCTGCAGTTTCTAATGTTGAAATTTTGGAATAAATCCCATGTGCTAAGTGGTCCTCCCTCTGTGTACTTCCCAATGATGCTCCTACATCAAGGACGCACTAGGTGCTCCAAGGGTGCCACTTGACTCACCTATTTCCCATGCACGACGTTCCCTTCAAGACACACTATGTGCTCCAAGGGTGTCACTCCCCTCTTTCCATTTTTCTTGTACGGCATGCCCTTCAGGACGCACCATGTGCTCCAAGGGTACCACTCGCCTCTTGACTGACTTGGTAGACATCAAAAAACCCTAGAGTCAATACTTCGCCAGGTGAACTTGGGGAGACTAAGGGCCTCTATGGAATAAGGCCCCCACCTTATTGCAAACCCCTTAGAATCATCCTGAGCTACTATCGCAGTCTGTCCTCATGGAATTGTGGGTCCTCTTGAACTAGGTAAACATTAACCTACATTTCTAGCCATGGTGGGAGTGCTAGTAGTTTGTGGTTGTGCTGCTATCCACACCTCTCCTTCAACCTCTCTGGTAGTCATCTATGCCCCGTTTACTCCACATGTGAGTTTGTTCAGCAAGCTATCATCAACCTGCATCATCAATGAATCATGTCATAATATATCCATATCATATCATCTAATCAAATGCACTAATATAACATATAAAACAATCAAACCCCAATGGTACACTCCTCGACTCGATCTGGAGTCCAAGGGGTTCCATCGATGCCTCTACATCGTCGAGGTCCAATATCCATCACACTCAGAAATACCGAGTCAATAGTACCTGTCTATGTCAATTCAGTATAACAACATGTCGTCAACCCATAAAATCTCATAATCAAAATGAAATGTTTAATAGTATAGTAATCTAGATCACTTTCAAGAAAGTGTCCTCAAAGAATAAGTTTGCTCAGTGCACAAGAGCGGGATGTTATAGAAATGTAGTTTTTTTCTTGTTTAAGAAAGGATCAAAAGGTCACCGTGTATATAATTCATCCATAATTTAATTTTTTATGGGTATTTACTTGATCTAAAAGGAATATACCTGAGATACATTTTATTCAATGATCTCCTTACTTCTCATTCCTGAAATTTAATATTATTCTTACACTATTTTTTTTAATGAAGTTTTCCCTAATGTACTTGTAATGTACTCCAAATTTACCAAATAAAAAAAAACTTATTAGGGTCATTAATTATCCTTTCACTTTCACTAGGTGTTTCAAAATATTCTTTAATTGTATATGCAAAGTAACTTAGCCATTTATACTATATTCTGGAGCTTACACTTATCTTTTCTTCATACATGTGCAATGTTATGTAGACTAAAATTTGTTCTCTATAGTCACATTGAATGATACCACACATATATTGCGTAACAATCATGAGGAAAAATACTATCCTCTAGTATCTTCATTACTATACTAGTGCACTTATTCACTATGCACTAT
>JZKD02S0182486.1:426951-438159 GCA_000966675.3 Picea glauca | reverse complement strand
TGTAGGTACCTAGTATTAATTAATGTTAATAGGTGATTAATTACTAGTGAGTAATCAATGTTAATAATTAAGCACTTATCTAATGATTAAGGTTAATGATTAATTATGTACAAAATCACATTAACCGGTTTTAAGCAAATTTTGGAGGGGGCTTCATGCGCACTAGGCAAGTTAGAGAAATTGGTGAGTATGGTGAAATGCTAGCGTAGCTAACGGGAAAGGGAGTCAATAGTTTTCTTAGGAAAAGACATCGAGCTTAGAGGCTTTTAACCCATACCTAGCCACTTCCCCTAAAGAGAGTAACGTCTGTTTACAGACAAGTAAAAAAAACCTTATGCCTAACCTTGTTTTCTAGTTTAAGTTGTGCAACTGTGAAATGTCCTTGAACTCACCCTGACAACTTTGGTTGATGCAGATTCAAGCATATAGGATGGTTAGGACTCGAGGAAACCAAGGTAGAGGGGCGTTGTCGCAGGGACCTCCAACACCGCCACCACCATCGCCTGAATTAGCTCTCATTCTGCACTCTTTAGAGGCCATAAATGAGACTTTAAAGGGGCGTCAACCAGTAAGGATCGAAGTGGAACACCCACCATCTGAAACAGGTAATCCTGAAGCATCAAGGGATTCAAGGGGAGGACCTCTACTGAAGACATCACTAGAGAACTACAAAAGATCAAACTTCTAGAGTTTTTCAAGGGTCGTACCAGTGAACGTGTCGAGGCATGGTTGGAAGACATGGCAAGGTGTTTTTCCTTAAGGGACTATGCATCCACTTCAAAGGAAAATATATCAATTTTTCAGTTGAGAGACAATGCCCTAAACTGGTGGGGAAACCTGGAGAGGAAATTTAACCTTACCCCAGACACCGTCTTTTGGGAACGTTTTGAGGAAAGGTTCCAAAGTAAATATCTACCATCTTACTATGAGGAACAACAGGTGGGAGCATTTCATGCTCTAGTACAGGGAAACATGATCGTAGAAGAATATGAGATTAGGTTTATGGAATTGGTCAAACATGTTTCATACATGGATAATGACCAATGATAGGTATAACTATTTTTCTATGGGTTAAACCCTAAGATAAGGGCTATGGTGAGGATGTGTAAATCGTCTTCAGTAGTAGAAGAAATAAAAATGAGTGTTATGCAGAGGAACACATGAACTTAAATGGAGCTACGAGATAAACCTTTCTGCATCATCTTGGATTCTGGGGAACACCCCTAAGAAATTTCCCAAGAGAGGGGGCTCAAGGCCACCTCCATATGGTAATAGAGTCATACCAAGGATAGTGGCCACAAGGATTTCAATGAAAGTGAGTGTAGCATTATGTTCATCACCAACGACATAGGCAGGTCCACAACCATCTCAGGGAGAAACTAGTAGGGGCAGGGGTTCCAGGGGAAGGAACTCATTTCAGCGACCATCACAAAGAAGTACGCAAGTTTAATCTTGTGTTACCTGTTGGGGATGTGGAGGACCTCATTACCAACATGACTGCCCAGAGTTATAAATGAGATTTGTGCATAGAAAAGAAAAGGCCCCGATGGGGAGAGAAAGTGCCAGCCACTAGATTTACATAGTGGTTAATAATCGCCAGGCTAGACATCAATCCATGGTGGTGGAATCGTCATGTACACTAAATCATATCAATGTTAACATTTTATTTGATTCTAGTGTTACAGATAGATTCATTTCACCATATACATTAGAAAGGAGTGGGTTGGCAGCCTACGAGCACAATGACTTTAAACAAGTCAGGATGGGTTCAGGGGAAAAACAAGCGGTAGTACCTAGCATTGTTAATTGTATAGTAGAACAAGGAGTGTGTACTACCAGGTTGAAGGTATATGTCACTTCTCTTGGGGCGTATGACCTAATCATTTGAATGGATTGGTTAGAATCCCATCGAGCTATGGTAGATTATTTCGCAGAAAGGGTGCTTTATGTTGACAACAAGAGAAGGCCAGTACAGATCCAGGATGTATGGAGAAAGGTGTCTCTATGATTTATTTCAACTATGAAGGTTAAGAGGTGCATGAGACAAGGGTGTCATATTTATGTAATAGAATAAGTGAATGAGAGGAAAGGACCCTCCTTGGATCAGTACCCGGTATTGTTAGAATTTAAGAATGTTTTTTCAAACGAATTACCAGGGTTACCTCTTGAGAGGGAGCTTAATTTTACTATTGAGCTAAAACCTAGTGCATAACCAATTTCCAAGAATCCGTATCGGATGACAGCACCAGAACTTTCTGAGTTGCAAATGTAGTTGAAAGAGCTATTGGACTTAGGGATAATAAGGCCCAGTGTCTCACCTTGGGGTGCACTAGTATTTTTTGTAAATAAGAAGGATGGTTCCTTAGGACTGTCTATAGATTACTGAGACTTGAAAAATGCTACAATGAAAAATAGGTACCCAATTCCATGGATATATGATCTCTTTAATCAGATGAAAGGATAAATGGTATTCTCAAAGATTGATTTGTGATCAGGGTATCACCGGTTATGGATTGATGAAGACAATATTCCTAAAAATGCCTTTCGAACTCGGTTTGGGCATTACGAGTTCATTGTAGTACATTTCATATTGACCAACGTGCTAGCCATATTCATGAGCCTCATGAATGGTGTATTCTAGAAATACCTAGACTTCTTTGTACAAGTCTTTCTAGATGACATCCTCATCTATTACAAAAACAAAAGAGAGCATGAGGAACACTTGCTAGTGGTGTTGTCTTGCCTTAGAAAGAAAAAATTGTATGGGAAGTTGTCGAAGTATTCCTTATTCGAGAAAGAAATTCACTATTTAGGTCATATCATTTTTGATGAAGGAATCTTTGTGGACCCAGAAAAGGTAAAGGCCATTATGGAATGGCATGTGCCGAAAAATGCTCATGAGGTAAGAAGCTTCATGGGGCTAGCAGGTTGTTATCGAAGATTTGTGGAAGGGTTCTCTAAAATAGTGAAACCCATCACCACTTTGTAGCGTAATGGGGTCAGGTATGAATGGACAAAAGAATGTGATAGTGCATTCATTGAGCTTAAAAGGTTACTAACTAGTGCACCAATTATATGAGTGCCGATATGGAAAAGGACTTCACAGTCTGCACTGATGCCTCAAAGCAAGGGTTGGGGGATGTGCTAATGCAAGATGGAGGAGTGATATATTATGTGTCAAGGAAGTTGAAGAAACCCAAAGAGATTTATGCTACTCATGATTTAGAATTGGTAGTTGTAATGTTAGCTCTAAAAATTTGGAGGCACTATCTAGTAGGGTGAAACTTTGAGCTCAAAACAGACCATCAAAGTTTAAAACATCTCTTCACTGAAACGGATCTGGATTTCAAGGAAAGGTGATGGAGTGAGTTCATGAGTGAGTACGATTTTGGTATTTCATATATCAAGAGAAAAGAGAATGTGGCCGCATATTCCTTAAGTAGGAGACCATGTGTCTTCTCCTTGGTACCCTTAAAAGTCAATCTGACAGAATGTGTGTTGACGCAACTCCTTGGAGACAGTTGGTATTTAAAGGTTACCTCAAACCTTGAGAGTGAGAGGCAATTAGATCCAAAGTATGAAGGATATAGTCTAGAAGTAGATAGACTATTGAGATATCGAGGAAGGATGTACATCCCTGAAGATGGGGATATTCAAACCATCATACTGACGGAATCCCATAGAGCACTTTATTTTGTGCATCCAGGTGTGAAGAAAATGTATGGAGACATGAGGAAGCTCTTCTTCTAGATAGGCATGAAGTGCAATGTAGTCCATTTCATCACCAAATGCCTAGAGTGTCAACAAGTGAAACATGACCACCATAACCCGGTAGGTCTCCTACAACCACATGATGTTCCTATGTTGAAGTGGGAAGTCATATCTATGGATTTTGTTGTGGGGTTGTCACTCACATCTCATAGACACAATGCCATTATTGTGATATTTGATAAGTTAACCAAGAGTGCTCGTTTTATTTCAGTTAGAAACACTTACGATGTCACTTACGGAATCTTGGAGCTAGGGAGCCAGATAGGCTCTGTTCCTAGCTGGCTAGGTGGAAAGATTCAGTTTTGGACGGAGTTTGGCAGAGCAACTTGGGTACAGTTTCATCTTCAGCTTGGAAAAATAGAGTTGGGAAACAAATTACTTGAAAAGTGTTTTGTTTGTATGATTCAATATGTTATTTATGTTGTGTATATTATTCAATATATCATTTATATCATGCTACCCATTTTGAATTTTGTTGAGCCATAAACTGTAAAGTGTTATTTTGTTGAATATATAACCGTAAAAAATTATGATAGAAATGTTATGTTTAAATTTATGAAATTCTAGGCTCTGTTAGAGAGGACATTACTCCTCAGTCACTGGATTTGTCTAACCCTTCCAACTATCTCATTTAGAAACCATATGCTCTTGTTTCGATTTCAACATTTTTTGTTTTTTGTAGTTCAAAATCAGAGTTCAAACCATTCTGGTAAAACGAGGGTGTGAATTAACGTTAAGAAAAACACACTTATGATCTGACGATTTATCCTAACTCTGTGTGATTCATATTTTCAGTTCTCATTTGTGCTAGGAATTACCTACCCTTTGTATGGTTGATTATGCTTTGTTTATTTACTTCATGTATTTATGTTACATTTCTTGGTTTATTTTACTTGTGTATTAAAGCGTTTTGATCAGTTACATAAACTAATGATGGGGCCCTTTATTTTTGTGAGAGGGTGCCCATCACTCATTCCTCAGCCTGCTTTCCCCCTTTTTGACTATGGACAGATCATCCTTGAAACCTTGGCAGGGAAACTATTTCAATGTCAGCTATAAGCTAACTATCATTCACTTATTTAATGACTAATACTTACTTTCATTTGATTATTTCAACACAGTTTACTAAACCTTATCATTTCCTCCTTGTAGGATTAAACAATTCACAGACAACGAATCAAGGAAATCGCCTTGCTCTAAAAAGGTATTCGAGTTCTGATTCTAGTGTATTAGTTTAGACGTTTAGGTTCAATTTTCTAGTGGTACCAAGTCCTTACCCAAGGTACTATGTTGAAAAGGTTTCAACCGGGAGACTCTATCTATATATATCATTTATCATTTTATCATTAATGAACACACAGATTTTATGAAGCCCAAATGAATACTGTTAAGTATTGAGCAGTCTCTAAAATATGTATTATATAACATTAAAACTTTGTTTATGGGTTCATTGTAATGTAAAAAGGACTATAATTTTCTATGTCTTTGGTATAGTCTGATCAATGGAAAATTACTTGAAATCTCAAGTGATTCAAGAAATCGATAAAATATTTCTATGTATGAGTACATTAGATGTTTATGCATCTTTGTGTATCTAAACATGCAATGATATATATATATATATATATATATATATATATATATATATATATATATATATATATATATATATATATATATAGTATTCATTTCCAAAATTTTATTTGGCATTTACAACAATCCAATATTCCTTAAGTTGAATACCTATACGTGTATATATATATACATACATGGTGCATGTTATGATTAACATAACAATACTTTTGTTTTATTTAGATTGAATGCATTCCTTTATATATATATTTATTCATATACCTGTAAAAAAACATACACATGCACTTCATGTAGGTCTGCACTTAAGGTTATCTGACCTATAGCAATATTTAATAAATCTTTATTCCTTCTTATACCTAAATCCACATTCATAGTTATACCAATATATTCCCAATATCAAACAACATATTGAACTTACATTTGCTTTACTATTTATGTTCAGAGAATGTGTTCACATGAATAAGTAATTTTCACAGATTCACCTCATTCCTATCAGTTTAATACACAATAAAATATTCATCAAGAGAATAGGTAGAATAGCATATCTGAAATCAAATATGGAATACAAATGGAACATACAAGTTCCATCCAACTGTAGAAAATAAAATCCAAACAACTTACTTCGTTCACCCCCTAGCCTGACCATGAGTCCACAAGGGTGAATTCCAATGATCCTCTTTCGCTATAGTCTTGTTTTAGATCAGAAATGCACTTGCCTCACACTCAAAACATTGTTCATAATAGCAAGTGATATCCTTTCTCAATCACACTCAACAATGTCCTGCCTCCTCACATATGTTGTATATCCAAAGCCTCTTGTGCCTAGGTCTTTTTCTCTCTTTGGGAATTTTCTCATCTTTAAAAATCCATGATTTTCAAGGGATACTAGTGGCCAAGCTCCTCATTTTCCACTTGTAAAATTTATCCCTGAGGTAACTCAAGTCTGTTCCCCACTCATGGAATCATGGTCATCTGTTTTCAACATGGTTGTTCCATTTGTCGTTCAACAATTAATATATTAAAATATTTGTCTTTTACATGTATCACAATCAAAGAGGTGGTTGGGCAAATCAAATGTTTGCCCAATAGTCACAATAATTAATTACAAATAACCAAATTCTAAATTCAGAATTGCCATAAATGGAAATAATTTTCCATATACAAATTCACCAAAAACGGAAATAATATTCCTAAGTGTATACAGACTTTAATAATTAATTATTTTGGGGGATATTACATCCTCTCCCCCTTCAGTACAACACTGTCCTCAGTGTTTGTTCCTTTCTCAGAAGAGGGTTGGATAATATTTCTTCAAATCTTCCTCCAATTCCCAAGTGGCATCCTTAGGACTATGTGCTTCGATTGCACTTTTACCTAGGTGATGACTATGTTTCGTAATATTGTTTCTTTCCAATATAGAATGCACAGAGGTTTCTCTTGGAACTCTCCTTCTAGTTCCACCTGCAGCATGTTCCAACCAATAATGTGAGTAGGATTATGAAGATACTTTTTTAACAAAGAAACATGAAATACATTATGAAATTTTAAATTTACAAAAAGTGCAAGTTGATATGCCACGAGTCCAATTCAATCTAAGATCTCGAAGGGGCCACAAAACCTGGGTGCAAAATTTAAATAGTTTCCTATATTTAATGAACTTCTTCTTTCTTTGAATTTTAAATACATTTGGTCTCCAACTTTAAATTATTGGTGTCTTCTTTTCAGATCTGCATAGCTTTTTTGTCTTTCATGTGCTTCTTTTAAATTTCGTTGTACCTTTCTTACCATTTTCTCCATTTCCTAGAGAATTTCTAGTCCCATCATGAGTCTGCCAACTGGGTTATCCCAACGAATCAGAGTTTTACACTGTTTGTCATATAGTACTTCGAAGGGGATCATCTTAGCTGATGTTTGATAACCATTATTGTACACAAATTCCACTAAATGTAGGTATTCCTCCCACTTAGTTTGTTTCATCCTTATGTACATTCGTAACATATTTTCCACAATTTGGTTTGTTCGTTCAGTTTGCCCATCCGTTTGTGGATGGTAGCTTATGCTGAAATTCAAGTTAGTATTCAACCCTGCAAACAATTCTTTCTAAAATGTTGATCTAAATTTGACATCTCTATCTAAAATTACCATTTTAGGAATAGAATGCAATATAAATATTTCCTTCATAAATATTTCAGCAATGTTAATATCTTTATAAGTAGATTTCACAGGAACAAAATGTGCATATTTTCTAAGTTTATCAATCGATACCATAATTGAAACATTTTTCTTTTGGGTTTTAGGCAAATCTGTGATAAAGTCTACTGATATAGTCTCCCATTTCCATTTTGGTATAGGTAGAGGTTGTAACAATCCGGTTGGGTGCTAGTGTTCAACCTTCACCTATTGACAATCTAGGCACTTAGATAAGTATTTTGTTGTCTCACCTTTCATGTTAGGCCAATAAAACAACTTTTTCAATGTTGTTACCATTTTCTGGTATCCCGGATGACCAACATATGGATTCTTGTGTACTTCATCCAAAATTGTTAGCCTTAATTCAATAGAATTTGGCATGTACTGCCTGTTTTTGAATCTTATTAGTCCATTTCTATCTAAACTCAGATCTAGCCTGTCTAAATTTCCTGTATTATGTTATAAATCTGCCACTATTTTGATGTATTTTTCATCATTACTACTTATAGATTTTATCCTTGGTTCAAGGTATCTTTTTTCCCTTCTAATACTTATTTCAAAAAGCCCATGAATTCTTCTACTTAAGGCATCTACCACTTTGTTTTCCTTACCCTTGATGAATCTTACCTCAAAATCAAATTTTCTCTAGAAGGCCAACCATCTTGCTTGCCTTGCATTAAGATCTAGTTGACTGAATAAGAATTTCACACCACTGTTATCGGTTAGCAACATATATTTTCTGCCCATTATAAAGTGTCACCACATTTTTAACGCATGAATTACCATTGATAATTCAAATTCATGTGTGACATAGTTTCATTCATGCTCTTTTAGTTTTCATGACTCGTAACAAATAACATGCCCTTCTTGAGTTACGACACCTCCCAAACCTTCTTTAATCACATCCACACAAACTGTAAAGTATTTATCAGGGTATGCTACCCTTAAAATAGGTGCATTTGTTAATAGTTCTTTTAACTTATTAAAATTGTCTTGACATTTCATCAAGTAAACTCAGTCCCTTTTTTCTATAGAGATGTGATTGGGTATGTAATCCTGTAGAATCCATAGATAAATCTGTAGTAGTAACTGATAATTCCCATGAATGACCGAATGTCCATGACATCATTATGGATAGGCCATTCCATGATGGCTCTTATCTTTTTTGGGTCGACTGCAATACCTTCTTCAGATATTACATGTCCTAGGTTATGTATTCGCTTTTGGTAGAAGTCACATTTGTCAAATTTTCCATATAACTTGTGTTTTCTTAGGGCCTACAATACTATCTTTATATATTCTTCGTGTTTTTCTTCCTTGTTCGAATACACTAGAATGTCGTCAATAAATACCAACACAAAAATATCCAAATATGGACTGAAAATGCTATTCATTAAACAAATAAATGTTGTTGGTTTGTTAGTGAGACCAAACAAAATAACAACAAACTCATAATGTCCATATCTCATTCTAAACATTGTTTTACTTATGTCTTCATCCTTTATTTTGACCCAGTGTTAACCAGATCTTAAATCTAACTTGGAAGAAATATTTTCCCCTTCTACTTGGTCAAATAGATCATTGATTCTAGGTAGGGGATACATGTTCTTAAAAGTCATTTTGTTTAACTATCGATAGTCAATACATAATCTTAAAGTCCCATCTTTCTTTTTAACAAAAAAGACTGGTTCTCCCCAAGGTGAGACACTTAGACTGATGTATTCCTTGTCCAATAGTTCTTGTAGCTAAATTTTTAATTCTTTCAATTTAGGTAAAACCATACTATATGTTTCCTTAGATATCAGAGTTGATCCAGGTAGCAGATCGATAGAGAAATATATTTCTCTTCTTGGGGGTAGTTCTAGTATTTCATCTACAAATAAATCTCTAAATTCATGTAAGAAAAATCTTCTAGGCTAGTTTGATCTTTTTTTTCTAATAGATTTGTCACTTGAATAGCATAAATCTGACACCCTTTATTCATGAATTTCTTAAACTACATTGCAGAAATATTCCTAACTAAGACTGGTTTTTTGATGCCTTGTACTGTCCTAACTATGTTGTTTTCATCTCTGTAAATAAGTGATTTTTTATAACAATCCAAAATTACTTTATTCTTCTCTAACCAATCCATTCCAATAATTGTATCGTACGACCCCAACAATAAAATATTCATATTTAACTTTGTATTTTGACCATCTAAATTGAGTTCACAATCAGAAATGAAATATGTTACTTTCCTTTTTGTCCCTGTTTCTAGTTGTACTAACCAGGATTTAGTATGCTTAACTTTCTTAATATTTTTTGAATCAAATACACCAGGAGTAAAATAACTCAGAGTAGCTCCTGGATCAATTAAAATAGAAATATGATTATTATTAACTTTACCTTCAACTTCCACTATAGTGGATTGGTGATCATCTTTTCATCCATCCACAACTGCATTGATACCGTGTACGCTTATGACCACATCTCCTACTATAGAGGCCTCTTGCAAGTTGTGAACTATGGTTCTTGTTGCAGAAGTTAAACATGGATGGTTCCTCCTTAATTTAGGTTCTCCACACTCCCATAATTTTAACGGTTCCCTGGGGATATCCCCAAACTTCTTAGTTCCCAGAATAACTGGTCTACCTCCCCCTTGGTTGTTCTATTTATGGGAATGAAAATATTTTCTTTGGAAATTCTTTGTGGCATTCCGGAAAGGGGCTAGTTGGAAGCTCCTCTTCCACTGATTCATTATGTCATGCTTCTTATCTTTCCAATCCTTGGGAAGTTCATACTATTGTTTGTACTGGTCATAACACATCGAGGCATTTCTAAGAACTTCTCTTAAGGTTTTGGGGTTGTTAAATTCAATTATGTCCTTATAGGACTATGGAAAGAATCTTAGGAACCGTTGGATTTTTACTTTACCTTCCCTGATGTATGGAACAAATCTTAATAGTTCAATAAATTTGTTTATCAGGTTGTCCATGGTTATGTGACCGAGTCTTAGCTCATAAAATTATTTGGTATTTATCTCATAATAACTTTATGATAAATATTGTTTCTTGAAGGATTTCTTGAAATCCATCCATTACATTTTTTTTCCCTTAATCCCTTGGCCAACTTCAGGTCCTACCACCATATACTTGCCTTTCCTTTTAGTTTATAAATGTCCATTCTCACCTTCATGTTCTTGGAATAATTATAAATCTAGAAATACTTTTTTATGTCCAATAACCATGCTTCAGCCTCCTCCCCTATCCTGAATTATGCGTCAAAGGTGGGAGGTTTGATTTTCTTAAATTCACCCTCCAGGTGGCCCCCCTATTTCCTCTTCATTCCTATGGTTGTTTTATTTTTTTTTGTTGGCGTGGCTTAAGAAGAAATGTTGTCGTTTTCTTCTTCAAAAACTGAATTTTTGGAGGGTCTTTTGTTGACCTCTTCTTCCTTATCATTGTCTTTTGGGCTCTTCTTTGTTACTATGCTATGCAACAATGCTTCATTTATTTCCTACTGGTCTTCATGTGCTTTTTTCAGTTTCTCATTATTTGCCTTGAAAAATTGTAGTTCCACGATAAGGTTCCTCATTATTTCCACAACCTGGGTAGTTGAACTTCCTTCACTATTCTGATCTCCTCTTTGTTCTATGCTGTCATTATCACAATA
>JZKD02S0182486.1:392062-424481 GCA_000966675.3 Picea glauca | reverse complement strand
CCAAGAAGCTCATGTAACCCCCTCTTCTCCATAAAATCAATTATGGGTAAACAAAATAATAATAATGAGACTAAGCCCCTCAAGCCCCCTCTCTTGTGGAATCATATCCACCTATTTCTTTTTTCCTTGTCGGTCTTGCAGCCAATGGTGTATTTTATTAAATTATAGGAAGTGTTACATTTCCTAGGCACTCTTGCCACTTTTCAACTTTCCTGGCTCACCGGCCTAAGTCATATTTACATAATACATTATAGTTTATAAGGGTTAGAACCAGGATGTTACATCCCCCTCTGCATATTTTGGCACTTTTCTCAGTGCACAACACCATTCCAATGTTATTAACATTACAATTGCAGGCCCGCTAGCGTTAATTCACATAGGCAATCTAGCCCAAGCTTATATACATAGGAAGTTAGGCCTAAAACATGTATGAATAGGCATTCTGACCCAAAACATGTATGATGATCCTTAGAATTTGTATTTCTAGCAGCAGTTCTAGCGAACAATCTCTCCTTCCCTCTCATCCCCTCACAACCCAAAGAAATGAACCCCTTTCTCTACCATACAGTCCCTCAGGTTGTTCCACTTCTCCTCGACTTTAGTCCACTTGGCCAAGAAGTTTCAAGGTCCTGGGTTCCAGAACTTCAATTGTATCAAGTCCATTAGACTTTCTTCCTTATGTGCCTTTGTCATTTAAATGCTCCAACATCACCTTCTTTTCTCTCATAGTCTAGTAATTTTCTATATCTTCAACATTCATCGTTTTCCTACAATATTTTAAAATAGTTAGCATGTCATTTCAAAATTTGTGCATACAATTCTCATTCTTTCTCATATTTTAAGACTAAATGTTCCTAGTCCAATACAATCCTCATCTATGTGGTTCATGGATCTTCATCCATATGGTTGTCTTGTTAACTTGGCTCACTATTTTCCCTCACATACCCATTGTGTGCATGATCCCAATCAAGAGCTATCAATGTTTCCTCTTGCTTGTGGTCACTCACCTTCAAGGCCCAGGCTCAAGGATCCCCTTCTCTGTTATGAAGTCCCTCAGGTGATCCATCTTGCCTGACCAAGTGTAACAACCACAGTTAAATAGTTACATAGGGTTTATTAAGTATAGTTAATTAAACAATTAATTGTCTTAATGTGTATTAGTGAAGTAATGATTAACTATTAATAATATTATTTATTTATTGTTTAATAAATGTTGATTAATTAGTTAATTGATTACTTAACACATTCAATTATTTAGGTAAATAATTAAAGGACTTACTAACTTTAATTTAATCCTTGTGAAATTTTACGTATGATAGGGGATAAGGTAGTAAATGGAATTTAATTTATTTATTATAAGATTTTACGTATGACAGGGGATAAGGTAATAAAGGGAAGGATAGGGTAATAAATAGAGGGATAAGGTTGGTGGCATTAATGGAGGGTAGCAAGTCAGTGAATGGGGGGAGATATGACTAGGCAAAGGCCTTTGGGAAGAGGATTATGAAAATTTGGGGAGGAAGCATTATTTGGGGAGGAGAGGATTGTATTTCCTGCATGGCATATTTTCTGGTTTTGGGAGTTTGGTTTTGGAGGTTGGTTGTACTATTGTCGGGGGCACCCGGTTACTGGGAGTTTTGGGCTCGGGGGCCAGGAATCCTTACAGAATCTTGGAGCTAGGGAGCCAGATAGGTTGCTCCTAGCTGGCTGGGTTGTTAGTCAGTTTTGGGTAGGGTTTGGTCAGAGCATCAGGCAAAGATTGGACAGAGTAGCAGGGGGGACAACTAGATAAGCAAGAATTTTAGCATCAGGCAGAGGTATTTTTATTTCTGAATTTGTTGAGTTATGTGATAATTATGTAAATTATTTTCATGATGTGGATAAATTTAATTTCTGTTGAATATTATATGCTTATATGATGATTAATGAATTATTTATGCATTTAAATAAATTCTATGTTTTGTGTATGAATTTTATTAGGTTTTGTTAATCTATTGTTCTCTACACATGGTATGAGAGCCCTAGTTTAAAATATGGGGCCACGGGCCTAACTACCCAGCCATCCTCTTGACTAAAAGCTATTGTATGTGTCCTATAAACAACCCTGAAAACATGCAACCTGAAACCCTTTAATTACAACCCTAGAAATCCTTAATTAAGAGCCCTTAGAAGCCATAAATAATGAAAAAAAAAATGACACCTAAAACCCTAGAGAATGATAAGAGTCTCTCAGAAACCCTTAGAGAACAACTTAATTAAATCGTGAAAAAGAGACTGTGTTACAGGAAATATATCTTTCCCACTTGAGCCAACTGTATGTTAACTCGTTGAAGCCATTTGTTTATCTGTAAGAGTTCTTCCTACAAAACAATAGATGGTAAGCTCAAGCTTCTCCTTAAGAAACACATTAAATTTTAACAACACATTTTTCATTATGTATTCATTATGTATAACTATTAAAATCATTCATACTAGCAAATACTAAGAAATCCTCTGCCTTATATAGCCAAAAAGGGAACTTAGATAAATAAATATCATATTACTATAGTAAGGATCATCTACTTTATCTATCCACTAAAAGAGTTTTGAGGAATTCAAATCTTAATAAGAATTAGAATAACGACTCAACTACTTATACATCCACTTGTTATTATCAATTGCAGGTAACATATTAAAATTCTTTATCAATGTAGTCTACTTAATTATAACCCTTCATAATTTTTACCAATAATTACTCTGGTCATTATCTTATCATTTTTTATCAGAACATTCTTGGTCCATTCAAGGTGTAGTATAATTTTATGTTTTTGAACTATCATTCTGCGAAGAAAATAGTACAACTTTACCTATACATAAAAGAAGGGTTATAGAGAGTTTAGATATCAAAGAAATAAAACCGGACATCCATTGAGAGGGCTATCCTTCTGTCTCTTCCTTCGTGATTATCATAGTAGTCATATCATGATTTTACCCCAAACATTTAAATTAAAAAAAAAAAAAGTACTTCACATTAACAACACCAAAATTCAGCACACAGAGCCAGCCGCAGCACACAATGCTATTGCCAAGACAACACTTTGTGACCATGCCCCAAGCCAAGTTAAGGGAAAATCCCTTCAGTCACACACAGCCCAGCGCAATAACAAATACACGACAGAGGATCCGTTCGCTGCACACACACACAGAAAAATTATTATTAATAAACAAAAAAAAACAAACCCCACAGGTGCAGCTTGCAAAACATTCGCCAAGCCATGGGGAGAAGCATGAATGAACCAAGAAAATTCACAAGCACCATCCCCATCAAAAGAAAACACACAGGAGCCAAACCAAGTCTACGAGCTCAATCTAAAAACCCAAAACCTGTAAAAACCAACCCAAACAAGAAAACACACTTATATAGAATTCTGCCACGTACGCAAACTTTCTAGCTTTTCTACCAGAACATCATCATGTTCCAACACATGGTGAGTTGTCCCTAAGAAAAAATACACTTCTCTAAATGTCTAAGATGACAGCACAACATGCAGTTGAATTTGGTCCTTACACAAAGCGACGCCGAGGAGGTGGAGGTCATTAATTGTTCAAGATTTTACTGAAATTTTCTTGGGAAAATTCAACTAACCAATTGGCCCTACGAAGTATGCGATCAAACTCCACACGCGACTGAATTAAAGAACTATATATACTGTAATTTGTTTGGGGACTTATATTCCTCGTCAATTTAAAAATTGAGCACATTTGAGGCAATTCGTCCAATCCTTGTATCTATGTACACAGAATGAAGATGAATAAAGAAAACGAAGCATACCTTCATCAACGCCAAACATGAAATCTATGGAAATGGATTGGGAAGAGTAAACACTAGAATTCGGGACTCTGAACCGACTAACTCAATCTAAGAACCCAACACAACAGAACATGGGTAAGCACCAAGCACTAACTCCCCACAACATCAAGTTTAATCCCAGCGCACAAGTGCCAAGATAAGCCAATGTGGGGGAGGGGAACAAGTACTATGCACACCATACAAATTCCATGCAAATGCCATACAAATGTGCCACTGTACACATGGTATACAAATGCGCCACACAATTCAAAGCCAAACACAAAGAAAAAAAACACACATAATACAAGCTCAACGACAAAGCCAAGACCAAGGAAAAACCATGAGAGATCCCACAAGGGGTGCATAGGGAGCCTGTAGGTGTGCAGCTAGTTGTGGTGCAAAAGGGGGGACAAGCATCCATACCACACAATGCACAAGCACCAGCAATCAACACCAGAGCCATCCTTGCTCCGACCTGCTGCCTTGTGATTCGTGGGATGGATTCATATCCACTAACATGCATCTGGAAAACAAATTTAAACAAAATTATCTCAAGCAGATGAAAAACAATGGCAGCCATGGGCTTAACAGTAAATAAAACACCCAACAACAAATACCAAGCTCAGCGCATGCACCCAACCATGGAGGAGCAGCCCACAAAGGAATCGAGGGAATGCACCATTGTTCACAATGCGCCCTCTATACCTTGAAACCATGGACACTAGGGTCAACTAAGAAGAGAAATGTCCATGGCCGCCAGTCTCATCCCTCTGTTGAGCCTTTGACAAAAAAACAACGAAATAGAAAATGAGTTGAGTGAGAAAAGGGTTTGAATATATATGGGTGAGACAAAATTAGGGTTAGGGGATGAGAACAGAGGAGAAGGGCACGTGGGCTTCATGTGTTACCACCCTTTGTTATTTAAAAGAAAAAAAATGTTTTCTTTTAAATTATTTATTTACATTTATATATGTTTTATTTTAGTTATTTTTTATTTTTTTCATTTAATTATTGATTATCGTGAATTATTTATATATATTATTATTTTTTTTCATTTAAGCCTTAAGAAACAACCAAACACCAATGTTCCATGTATGTGCCTTCAAGAAAAAAAAATTAATTAAATTAATTGGAAGGATTAATTAAATGAGTGATTAATTAATTAATACTAATAATAATATTAATTTTCCGGATTAAATTGAAAGTGTTGATTAAGGTGATTGAAACTTAGGTTAAAGTTTAGTATACATTATTAGTTTTTAATAAATAATCAACATTAGGTTGGAAGTCACCTTAATTAGTTGTAAATGCAAAGTATAAGGACTTAGAACAAGATAAGCGGGAGGGGGCTTCATGCGCACTAGGTAGGTAAGTTAGAGAAATTGTCTAGTATGGTGCAAAGCTAGTGTAACTATGAGGTGAGGGAGTCAATAGTTTTATTAGGTGATGAAATCAAGATTAGATTATTTATCCCTAACCTAGACACTCCCCTAAAGAGAGTAATGTCTATTTACAGACAAGTAAAGAAAAACTTACGCCTAACCCTATTATCTAGTTAAGTTGCGCAATGAGAAACGTCCTTGAACTCACCCTGACAACTTTGGTTGATGCAAGTTAAATCATACAGAATGGTTAGGACTCGAGGGAATCGACACATAGGAGCATCGTCAAAAGAACCACCAACACCACCAGCGCCTTTGCCACCATCACTCGAATTAGCTCTCATACTGTGTGTTGTTCCTGAGTTTATGTTTTAAGGCTATAAAACATACCATCAAGGCATCCGAAAATAGTTTAAAGGAAAGATTTGGAATTAAGGAGTTAAAGAAAGATAAAGGAAGATTTATTTTCTCAACTGTCTCTGTCTTGCTTCTTGTTTCTCTTGGATTCTGATGTCACGTTCAATAGTAGCCCATGATCTCTCTAGTTCAGCCCTATTTGTCATTGTTTGTAATATAGTATTGAATAAATCTAGGGCAATGTTGGTGTGATCCTGAAGACCAGGTTCTACGTTAGGTTGTATTCCACTAGGAACTGTCATGGGTGATAAGGTTTTAAAGGTTTGTAAATGGTTTTTTTTTATCAATTGGTTGCTTCAGACTTTTAGGGACAATATCAATGAAAACAGTTTCGAAATATATAACAGTAATGTAAAAGTACATTCAAGGTCGTTTCCTAGTTTTGTAACAATTTTGGATTGTGTAAACAATGAAACACAATACAAAGAAATATAAGGCTTTATTCAAGAAAGAATCTTATATTTCAATTTACAATGATGAAAGAAAAACAAAATTTCTAACAGAGTTAAATATTAAGGAACAAAAGATTTTACAGGTCTTAAAATTACTAAAGTAATTTCAGAGGAAAGACTGTAATACATTCAACATCCAAACCAATCTAAAATAATAAACGACAATGAATATAAATTCAAATTGGTTCACTTGCTAGAAACAAACATTAAAGGAAAATTTGACGAAGCATAATAAAAAGGGAAAGAAGCATAGTCACAAAGTTGCAGGATCCAGAATCTTGTTTGCGTTCTATATTCCGATGAACTTCAAAGATGATCTTACAAAAATTGGCCTTTTCCAAAATTTTTGAAGCCCTTTTTCAGCTTCTTGAAACTATATTTATACATTCCTATCATAGTTTCTCGTTGGTAACTAACCAACCCCCTAATATTACGGTTACATAAAATAATGTCAACCATTTACAATATCTTTCAAAATTGTAGTGAATAAAAACATTTGAAAAGTTCTAACTTAGTGTTGACGAACTTTCTTTCTCTTTTTCAATGCATTGAACACATTTTCCCAAAAATATTATTAAGTTCTTCAGAACTTCAGGTATCTCATTTGCTTCGAAAGAGAAAAATCTTTTTTGTAAGTCTGGTAACTAACTTTCTATTCTTTTCTCTGTGAATTTAACATTTTCCAACTTCAAACTTGAAGCTACCATCCACTTATTTATTTTTGCAATGTTGACTAATTTAATATTTGAGATTTCTACTTTCCTTTCTTCAAGCTCTTCTCTTGACTTTAGTTGATGCCTGACAATGTTGATTTCGCCTAATAACCCCGAACAACTGTCTGCCCCAATATTTAATGAATATTTTTCAAGGAGATTAAAGATCCTTTGACAGTCTTCGTTGACTTCCTTAGTGATTCTTTTATATTCTACCAATTTCGATTCCCAAACTTTTATCATTACCTCTCCTTTCATCTGTTCAGAAATGGATAATTTCTTATTTTTCTCAATTTCATCTTTTAATGAAAAAGTAACTGCTTTCTGAAATGTAATCCTCGCTGCTTTTGCTTCTCTTTCTTTTTGGAACACCTGTTCCATTGACCTATTTGATTCCTGAAAATAGTTCTGGATCATTTCCAAATTGCAAAATACTTTCTGTTGTTCTTCTTCTATTTTTGTATATATTTCTGATGCTTGAGTCCTGAATTGTTCAATTTGAATTACCTGGTTAGCAATTGAAATAATCTTATCTTGCAAAAAGTTATTTTCATCGCACAACTTTTGAACCTGTTCTTGAGTAACCTGTATCATGTTTTTTGCCTCATCCAAGTTTTTATTCAACTTTTGGATTTCTCTCATTTCTTTGAGTCTAGCTTGTTCTAGACCCTTTTGTATTGCCTAGCCAATAATTCTTTCATTTTCCTTTAATCTGTCTTGTAACTGTATTATTTCTTGATCCTTTTGCTCAAGCATAGTTGTTAGATTTCCTACAAAATACATGTCAGCTGATGCTATAGCACCCATGGTTCCTGCTAACTCTGTAGAGAAATCTCCTTCTTTGAGTTTCTTTCCATCAATGATAATTTTATGTCCTTTGATCGTTCTTTCTCCTACAGGATAAATTTCCTGTTTCAAGACAACTCTTCATTTTTTACTAAAAAAATAATCAGATGAGGGGATTTCATCTCTTGAGATTGGATCTAGGTCACTTACATATAGAAATCCTTCATGAGGGGTTCTGAAAGTAGACTGTAGTGGAGTCAATGCTGTGATAGGACTGCCAAGTTTCTTTGAAGTTGTTCCTCCAACATTTTCTGGAATATCATCAAGAACTATTGGACTTGTTTCCAGTCCTTTTCCCTTTTCTATTTTTGGTTCTTTTGTCTGAGAACCCTCTGTGTTCTGAGGAGGTAATTCAGGATCTTTCAATTTATCTTTTCCACTTGACTTATCCTGAATATCAGTTTCAAACCCTGGAGGATTTGTTTCTTTCTCTGGTAATGAAGTCGACCTTTCACCTTGTAAAATCTTTGTCAAGCAGCTTCGTTTATGTCTTTGGAAAGATGTAAACCCCACATGTGATTCAGGTGACAAGGCTTGCACCATATTTTGCACTTCCTCATAAGACTTAACATTTTTGAAAAAATCATCATAGACTGAAATTTCATGTTCATATGCTTTTAAATTACATTGTATGTAATGCCAACTGATTATTTGGTAAGGTTCATGTTTCCTGTGGTCTATGCTTACTAATTTCACTTCATCCAATGACTCAGCCTCCGCCTTAGAATGGCCTAAGTTTAATAAAATGAATTTTTCGACATAAACAGGAAAAGATGGCCATGCTTTTTTCTGCTGATCTTTTAATTCTAACCCAATACCACCCTTGACTAACTGATAATCCACTTCTCTGTATATCAACCTGTCTAGTAAAATTTTTTTGAGTGCTTGTGGCGGAATGGAACAACCGTAAACCCTAACATAGGAAAAAGTTTCCTCAATGAACTAGTCAGCAACTGATTTGAGGTTTTCTATGATGGTATTAGAAATACGAGGGGGTTCGCATCCAAAGAATATTTTGTGCAGAGGGATAATTACATAATGACAAACATCATAATTTTTTTTTTTGCATTTTCTTCCTAGAGAGTTGAATGGTATCTATGGATAGGCTCTGGGAAAGTAACATTCCAACTGCAATTCATTAATGGGAAATGAGTCATAAAGAAAATGACATCCATGATATAAGATGACATATAAAAAGACATTGGTTGTCCTTTTGACCTAGCTGCTTTGTAATTCAAAACCTCTGATGTGAGGTTATCTGATAAAATTTTGTGCCAATTAAAATTGCATCCCTCTAAAACTTCCTCTAAAAAAGGTGTCCAATCTGCATGAAAGTGACAAGGATCCTTTCTCCCAAAAATTCTACATAACATCATTGCTACATAAACCATATATTCGTTTAAGGAAGCTGTGGAATAAAATCTGTGTAAATTAGCCCTAAACTTGTTTTCATCTCTGACCTATCCTCTAATCATGTCAGGGTATGTTTGGCCCGCTTGAATGCATTCTTTTCTTCAAAACTCGGCTAAAAACTGAGAATTAAAAGTTTGTCTATAATTGGGGGAGAGATTATACATTACTTGAATATGCTCGGGCCTAAATGAGCTGATGACAACTCCTTCCTCATTTAGAATGCTTTTGTTCGGGACATCTACTTTTTCCAGTGCCCAGCCGATCATATCAGTATATGAAACAAGTCTTGGATGTGAAACAACCTTGTGAAGCTGAGACTCGGAAATATCTCGGAGGTGATTTTCAGAAATTTCAGTGGCTGCATATTTAAGCTCATCCTCCAGTTTTTCATAAATTTCAGTCCATGATTTGACAGAGTGTACCCCGGATGCAGTAGTGTCAGAGATAATATCACCTTCTGGTTGATCTTCATTTTTCTTCGACGCCTTTTTGGGTGCCATTGCTCTATGTTTAACTTGAAAACCTGTAACAAAGAGTGATTTAGCTTTGAAATGAAAATACAGATGTTTCAAATATTTATTTCAAATATATCATAAAAACATTGAGATTTGTACCTCTGTTACGAAGTTAAGGCTCTTAATGCAAAAGATACTTCTGAAGATATGCATTTAATGTTTGTACCTAGGCTTTCTCAGTGTTTTCAAATATAATAGAAATTTACTGAATCGGACAATGACACATTATAGGACATTCAAAGAAAGTTTAACTTTAAGCCTTGTTTAGAAGAATGATTAATTAGCATTGATCCTGAATTAAATTTGAAAACCTACTTTTGGGAGTTTCGGCACTTTTGATGTCGAGGAAATATGTCGTTGAAGAACCCCGATTGTCAAAATCATGATGTATTATTTTAAATTAAATTGTTTTTAGTATCTTAATTAATCAAGATTAGACCTTTTCTGCATTTCGTTAATTGGAAAATCGGGGAACGGGATTTCGGGAAATCTGATGACATGCAACATGCTTTTCGTAAAACCGCGAATCTCGATATTGTGATGTAATTATTTAACTCTTAATCATTCTTAGCGGTGATTAGATTAATTCAAAACTTTACTTAAGGATTAAATGTATCGGGAAATCGAGAAATACGATGACAAGATTGTTTGATCTCATAAAATTGTGAATCTCGATATTGCAACGTGATTAACTTAACCTTTAAACCCTTTTAATGCTGAATTAAGTAATATATATTTTAAATAAGTCTTAAAGTATCGAGATTCGGGGATCAGGATTTTGCAATTCACTTTGCATCAAACACTTGTTTATATGAAACTCCAAATCCCGATTTTATTTTTATTTTTTTATTATTTTTTTTAGGTTTAAATTAAAATTCCTTAAATTTTAAATTATTGCCCGTTAAAAGATTGTTTCAAAGAGTGTTGGAAAATTTATATTTGTTTAGATTTTTTCCCTTCCTTGTCCAAAAATAAACAATAAAAGGAATCACAAATTCATATGTGATGAAACTCTTGTTTTAAGAAATTTGAAAAATGCAAAGACTCAAAAAATACAAATCTTTTATCCTTGAGAATAAAAAATCAAGGTCTGTTTCAACATAGGCTCCAACTGGGGACTTCGTCTCCCTGCGGGGGAGGAGAACATGTAGACTCATTGCCTTCATTGGGTAGATGGTGTCAAGGGTTTATCTCTGATAAAGTGATCAATGAGAAGGAAAAGAGATTACATAAAGTCTTTGAAAACCTTTTCAAAAATTCTCTTTTATTTGAAATTCAATTATAATCTTCTTCAAAATTTCTCCTTCCCGTTCCAAAATTGAGTTAGTATTGAGATGATTAGAACAATCTTTAGAAACTCAACAGATTATTGAATATTTCATCTTGCATCAATCGAAATAAAATTTATATTTTTTAAACTGGGAAACTCTATTTTGACTTAAGATGAATATCTGGCTTTGAAAAATTGATAACTAGAATAGAGTTATGGATAAGTATGACAATCTTACAGACACCTATGATATTGCTTCACTGCCAGCAGGCCTGTCCAGTATCCCGGTGAGGTTATCTGTCCCTTCTTACTGAATTTCCTTTCACCACTTCAAGTGCTAATTTTATGTTTAGACATTGCTTCATTTCCAGCAGGCCTGTTCAGTACCCCGGTGAAGTTATCTATTTTTTATTTTTAGATGAGGGCAATCATTTAAATGAATTTACTTTCATCATCTGTAGGACTAGATGGGGGCAATCAATTATGAATTTCCTTTCACCATATGTCTTATAGTTAACTTATGCTTACGAAGCGGGGGCAATCAATGATACTTAATATATCAGGGGTGGTAATCTGTGTAAAATTTTATAATAGAAATTTGCCAACTTGTTTTGGTTATTCTAGACCAATTTTTCTCAACCATCAAAACCCTTAGTCGGTAGAGAAAAGGGGAAAAATATTTTCAGGGGATCTTCTTTTGAGCAAGCTTAAAAGTTCAGACAAACTGTTAAGAAACTTAAGATATTCAAATTAAGTCAAACCTAACCCTTTTTAGTCAGAGAGAAAAACTATGAAAACTGACTTAACTAAATTTAATTATTTGATGATTTTCAAAGTCAATACAAAATCTCTCCTACTTTGATAAAAAGAATTCGAAAACGTGAAAGATAGTACTGAGGGTATTAAAAATATTTTTTCAACAATTTGTAAACCAGAACACCTCAAATAAAATTTCAAAAAGAATTCTGTGAAACTTTTTTTTTTTTTTTTTTGGGAAAATTAACTAATTTTTTATTTTAGCCAAGAACTTTTCAAAAATTTGAGAAAGAAACCGGTATACACAAATTTACTTTATTTTTTATTTATTTTTATTTATTTTTACTTATTTTTTTTTTTTTTTTTATTATTATTATTTATTTATTTATTTTTATTTATTATTATTATTATTATTATTATTTATTCCATATAATGCTTTAAGAACCGCCCATTAACAGGGGCATTAAGGATCTTACCATCTAAATTTTCTAGTAGAAATGAGTTTTTACCTTCTGAAGATGATATCTTAAAGGGTCCATACCAAATATGATCAAATTTACCATTTTTTCCCGAATCTTCCTTTCGAGCATCCCACCTCAAAACCAAATCTCCTGGGAGAAAGTTCTTGTTCTTGGCCTTACAATCAAATAACATCTTCATATTATCTTGTTACTTTTGTAACTTTTCATCTATGACATCCCTGTGCTGTTGAACTTTGATCAGCTGGTTTATCCTTCTAGTGAGAGGATTTGGCTCTTCCTTTTCATCCTGCCACAATTTCATCACAGGAAGTGATATATTTATGGGCAACACTACATCTGTTCCATAAACCATTTGAAATGGAGAAGTACCGATAGACTTCTTCGTGCCTATCCTATTTTCCCATAAAGCATACTTTAAATGTAAATGCCAAGATTTTTTATTTTTATTTGAGACTTTCTTAATTATACTGATCAAACTCTTATTAGAAGATTCGACCAAACCATTTCCTTGCGGATAGTATGTTGTGGAATGTCCCAGCACAATATTATATTTCTGGCAAAAGCTGACCATTTCCATAGATTTCAAAGCCTGTGCATTATCTGTAACTATCTTTCTAGGACAGCCAAATCTTGCCAATATATTCTCTTCTAAATATTCTATAACCACTGAATCAGTGGCCTTCCTTGTCAGGATCACTTCCACCCACTTAGTGAAATATTCTATAGCAGTGAGAATCCATCTATGTTGGACACTTGAATGGGGATTTATCTTACCTATGAAGTCAAGCCCCCGTTGCTGAAAAGGAGCTTCTGTCTTGACTAGGACTAATGGCATAGCTGGTAGCTTATGTTTTTCAGTAAAAAATTGGCAAGGGCTACAAGCTTGTACCTTAGCATTCACATCAGGGAAAAGTTTAGGCCAGTAATAACCAGCCCTCAGGATTTTATATGTCGTTTCTCTCTAAGCATGGTCCCCTCCAAAGACCCCTTCATGAAACTGAATTATAACTTACTCCATTTCTGATTTGACCAGACAGACTAAGAGGAAACCAAGCGGGTCTTTCTAGTATAATTGTTTCTCGGAAATACAATATTTAACCGCATGCAGCTTCAGTGTTCTAGCTTTGGAAGGTGACAGATCATCTGGACATTTCAAAGTTAATAAGTAAGTTACTATGTCCTTATACCAATTCGACGAAGCGAATTTGTCCTCAATCTTGTTTTTGATTATTTGGTCATCAATTTCATTCACATCTATCCATCCTTCTTCTTCTTGAGCATTGTTTATCCCAAGAACCATGAAATTTGATTAAGCTAGAAGTTTAGCTAAACCTTGTCCTTTTACTAGTTTAGTTGGTTTGACCTCCAAGTCAAACTCTTGATTTTTTGCAAGCCATCTACCTCTTTTACCATCACTATCTGCTTGAACCAGGATATCTTTTACAACACTAGTGGGTGCATATGCAATGACTTTAGAATGTAATACATATGTCTTGAAATCTTTCAATGCTTTTACCATGGCGTAAGCTTGCTTTTCCATTATATTATATTTAATTTCAGCGTCTCGGAGGCTTTTACTAAAGAAGGCTATGGGTTTCTCAAAACCTTCTTCATTCTTCTGAAGGAGAACAACAACAAGCGTATGTTCAGAGGCAAATGAAAAAATGAGGAAATCTTTAATATAATCTGGACTCGCTAGTACTGGTGCCTCACTTGTAACTTTTTTAATGTGGGAAAAGGATGCCTTAGCTTCTGTTGTCCACTTTACTTCATTGTTTTTTTTGAGCATATTTGTAATAAATTTAACAATTTCAACGAAGTTAGGAACAAATCTTCTCAAAAAATTTATTTTTCCTAAAAACGATTGAATTTCTTTAACATTCTTAAGAATAGCTGATGTGTCTATAGCCTCTAATCTTTTTGGATCAATATTGATTCCATCTCGGGATACTATATGACCCAACAACTTGGCTTCCTACATGGCAAAATGAGACTTTTTAGGGTTTAAGGATAGACCAAACCTGCGACATTTTTCAAAAGTTTGTTTTAGATGAATCATATGGTCTTCATCTGATTTCGAAAAAATAGTAAGATCATCCAGATATATAACTACGAACTTGTCCCGTTCGCCGACAAAAGCAATATCCATCACTCATTGAAAAGTAGCTCTTGCATTCATTAGTCCAAATGGCATTTTATCATACATAAATGTGCCCCAAGGAGTGGTAAACACAGTTTTTTCCTTGTCAGACTCACTAACAACAATTTGATTATATCCTGAAAATCCATCGATCATGGACATCCTAGTAGCCCCTACTACTTTTTCAAGAACGTGGTCCATTTTTGGTAGAGGATAATTATCTTTAAGAGAATATTTATTTATATTTCTGAAGTCAACACATAATCTAATTTCCCCATTTTTCTTTCTAATTGGGACTAGATTAGCTACCCAATCAGAATATCTTAGGGGAACAATAATCTTAGCGTCTAGCAGTTTTTTAACTTCTTTCTCAATTACGGGTAATAAAATCGGGTTGAACTGTCAAAGTTTTTGTTTGAAAGGTTTGACACCTGGTTTAAGTGGTATTTTGTGTTCTATCACCGAAGTGTCATATGTTTTTAAATCTTTGTATGACCATGCAAAAACATCTTTATATTTTTTCAACAACTCTGTGTATTTGTCTTTTTTTTCTACTGATAAAAATTTAGATAAATTAACCATTTTGGGATTATCTATGGTTCCTAAGTTACAATCTTCAACCTCCTCTCGTTGAGGTTGTAGAGTGGTTTTAGAAGGAATGTCATCTTTATTAAAGAGTCTTTCCAAAGGAATCATACCTTTGGGGATTTGATTGTTCTTAAGAACCAGCATCCGGTGATTAGCAATTTTATCATGAAATTCTTTTGCATCTTCCCCCTCTTGCATGATCCAAATAGGATCATTTTGATTCTCCTGATCATTATATGTTTCTGAAAATTCATCTAAAGATTCAAGAAATTTTCTAAGTTTCTCATCGTCTTCAAAAACTTGCCAATGTTGTATATTATTTGGTATTGAAGGACGATGTCTCATTTGAATATGGTATTTTAAATTAAAAGTCATCGGGGGTGTAAAAGTTGATGCAACTTTAGCTAAATCATTTGCCTATTGGTTTTCAGATCTAGGGACGAAATGAAAATTTATAGAAGTAAAAAAATTCTCAATTAAATCCCGTACACAATTTCTATAAGACCTTAACCTAGGATGTTTAGCTTGATATTTCCGATTTACTTGTTTTATGAATAATTCAGCATCACCGAAGACTTCGATATTTTTAATTTTCATTCTTCTTGCATATTCTAAGCCAAGTACTAGAGCTTCATATTCACATACATTATTTGTACAATCTATATACCAATGGAGCCTATAAGAGAAAGGAATCACAAATTGATCATCGGGAGCAATAAGAAGTACTCCAGCCCCATCTCCAAGATAGGAGGAAGCACCATCAAAAAACATTTTCCATATACCAGTATTATATACATTTTCTTCTATTTCCTTTTTTTGAATTTTTTCTTCTGTACATTTATCATCAACATTTATTTCGAAGTCATCATCTAACGATAATTTATAGTTGCCTAAATCTTGGTTCACAATATACACTGGATGATTGTTAGGATTATTTGGGTCACTTACAGTGAATTCCATCCGAGTCTCCCTATAAAGACGAGTGAATTGTCCCCCGAAAACAGGGATTGTAGCGTATGTCATATCTAGCTAGAGGGATCCTCCAAGCTTAGCACCCCATGATCTGGATAATAGCATTCCATATTTTGGGGGGATATCGACAACTACTACATCCATAATGATACTTTTAGTAGGTATCTGGGCCAAATTTACCACTAGGTATTTGATCATCCCTATGCATTTAACTTTTCTTGAATCAAAAGAATACAGATCACCATAGGGTCTTGTGATTTTGAGACCAATTTTTTCCATTATTGCTTTAGGCATGACATTATGAGAAGCTCCAGAATCTGACATACAATTATGTAATAGGTGGTCGAAAAGAGCCAGTGTAATATAAAAAGGAGCCACTGTATCTCTTGCACCTTCGACGTGTTGACCGAAAACAAGGATAGGCTTGTCATCTTCTAAGTTAATTGCGTTGGCCTAACTTTCCTGTTCAGAAAAATTAATCATTTTAGCTATTTTTTTTCGATATACTGGATTTTTAGCTAATTCGACAAGGGGGATAGGAATTTTGATCTTGCTTATTTCGTTTTCCAAGTTAAACTTGCCTAGGGCCTTGTCGTTCTCAATATGTGGGGCTTCCATAACCTTTTTCTCGGTTTTACGTTGAGATGTAACCTTATTTTCTTTTATCGTAGCTTGTGTATTTACAGGGGTTGTTACTGTTGGTTCTAATTGTACAAGGTTATCAGTTGTATTTCTTCTTGCGGACTGTTTATCTGCAACTTTCGAGTTTACCTCATCCGTGTCATTTCTCAACAAAACCTTTTTTGTTTGAACATTAGGGAGGTTTTTATTTCTCGATCTCAGATTATATTTTCCTTGTAAGTCAGCAATAATATCATCTGCAATACTTTGATATGCACAATCATCAGTGACATTATTGTTAACTTTATCTTTTGATTTACTTTATTTAATCAAAGATGCTTCATAATCCTGTCTAGATAAATAAGGATACTTATTATCATCACCAAGATTACTAATATCTTCATTCAATTCTTCAAAATCGCCAAAATATTCTTCTCCAATATAATCTTCACTTTTAAAAGGTACTTGAATTTTTTTATCTTCATTTTTTATTGTTTTATGTGGTCCCTGAGGTTCAAGATTTTTTCGGAAATCTTTTCTGGGAAAATTATCTCTTCTAGGTTTTTCCAATTCCATTTTCAAAATTTTGTTTGAGAGTTGTTGAGTGACCCTAGCCATCTCATCTATTCTATCTCCAGAATATTTTCCTGACCCTGAAGGTCCACCTTCTTCTTTAAATTTTTTATTTTCGTTATTTCCAGTGTCAGTCTTTTCTTTAAGCTTACCTGATGCCATCATATTGGATTCGATTTCAATTGCATCATCTTACATTTTATAGAGATATAATGATCTTCTCTCCCTCAATAGTAAAGAAAATTTCGGATCAAAAGCACCAGCATAAGCTAGCTTGGTTGCAGGTTGTGAAGGTTTAACTTCAGCTGGAATTTTATTATATAATTTATTAAACCTTTGTGTGAATTCCAGCACAGACTCAGAGTTTTTCCTTTTTAGGGCTCTGAATTCGGTTAGATAGTAGAGGTGATCCTTCCTCTCACCCCATTGTCTGATGAATGCACTCTCAAGCTCTTCATAGGATCTTAACGACCCAACTGGTAAGGATCGAAACCAAGTTCTCAGTTGTCCCTCAAAAGTTTGAACAAGTAATCTAGAATACACATCTTCATGTTGAATTCCAAGTATATTTGCAAATTGATCGAAAAAATTTATATGTTCTTGTGCGGTTAAATCACCCTCCGCTGTAAAATTTGGGAGGCTCTTCATATAGTTATCAGGAAGATAATGAAGGGGAATAGGGAGAATGAGAGGAGCATATCTAGCAGCCACTTTGGAAAAAATTCTGGGAAGTGGTACTTGACCACCTACAGGAGAACCACCTCCAGCTCCAGCACCTCCTTGTGCCACCATGGTTAAATTTGGGACTGAAGTTTGGGCAGTGTGTGGAGAAGATTCTCGAAAAAATGGAGATGAAACTTTGGGAAAAGAGAAAGTATCAAAAGAAGGGGGAAGTGAAAGTGATCTTTCAAAGGTTTTCGATGAGTTCGATTGTGAAAAAATAGGTTGATTTATAGTATAAGTTGATAAAAGGATTTGTTTAATTGATTTTCTTGATTTTAAGATTTTTTCTGGATTAGAGACTGGCGATGTTTGTTTTCTATCCAGGTTTTTTCTGGTGTTCTTACGGCTACTAGCCAGTTTATTTGATGTGGAGTCGCCAAGTGAAAGATAATTTAGACTTAGAAAGTTTTATGTTCTTGTTCACTATCAACAATAGAAAGTGACAATGTCGTTCTTCCTAGGGAAATGATTTGTTTCTTCACTGCTCGACAACAGCGCCAAAAAGATGTTGTTCCTGATTTTATGTTTTAAGGCTATAAAACTTACCGTCAAGGCATCCGAAAATTGTTTAAAGGAAATATTTGGAATTAAGGAGTTAAAGAAAGATAAGAGCATATTCAGTTTCTCAACTATCTTTGTCTTGCTTCTTGTTGCTCTTGGATGTTGATGTCACGTTCAATAGCAACCCATGATCTTTCTAGTTCAACCCTATTTGTCGTTGTTTGTAATATAGTATTGAATAAATTTAGGGCAATGCTGGTTTGATCCTGAAGACCAGGTTCTACGTTAGGTTGTCTGCCACTAGGAACTGTCATGGGTGATAAGGTTTTAAAGGTTTGTAAATGGTTTGTTTTTATCAATTGGTTGCTTCAGAATTTCAGGGACAATATCAATGAAAACAGTTTTGAAATCTATAATAGTAATGTAAAAGCACATTCAAGGCCATTTCCTGGTTTTGTAACAAATTTGGATTTTGTAAACAACGAAACACAATACAGAGAAATATAAGGATTTAATCAAGAAATAATCTTATATTTCAATTTAAAATGATTAAAGAAAAACAAAATTTCTAACAGAGTTAAATATTAAGGAACAAAAGATTTTACAGGTCTTAAAATTACTAAAGTAATTTTAGAGGAAAGACTGTAATACATTCAACATCCAAATCAATCTGAAATAATAAACGACAATCAATATAAATTCAAATTGATTCACTTGTTAGAAACACACATTAAAGGAAAATTTGACGAAGCATAATAAACAGGGAAAGAAACATAGTCACAAAGTTGCAGGATCCAGAATCTTGTTTGCGTTTTATATTCCGATGAACTTCAAAGATGATCTTACAAAAATTGGCCTTTTCCAAAATTTTTGAAGCCCTTTTTCAACTTCTTGAAACTGTATTTATACAGTCCTATCATAATTTCTTGTTGGTAACTAACCAACCCCCTAATATTACGGTTACATAAAATAATGTCAACCATTTACAATCTCTTTCAAATTTGTAGTGAATAAAAACATTTGAAAAGTTCTAACTTAGTGTTGATGAACTTTCTTTCTCTTTTTCAATGCATTGAACACATTTTCCCAAAAATCTTATTAAGATCTTGGGAACTTCAGGTATCTCATTTGATTCGAAAGAGAAAAATATTTTTTGTAAGTCTGGTAACTGACTTTCTATTGTTTTCTCTGTGAATTTAACATTTTCCAACTTCAAACGTGAAGCTACCATCCACTTATTTATTTCATCAATGTTGACTAATTTAATATTTGAGATTTCTGCTTTCCTTTCTTCAAGCTCTTCTCTTGACTTCAGCTAATGCCTGACAATGTTGATTTCACCTAATAACCCCGAACAACCATCTGCCTCAATATTTAATGAATATTTTTCAAGGATATTGAAGATCCTTTGACAGTCTTCATTGACTTCCTTAGTGATTCTTTTAGATTATGCTAATTTCGATTCCTGGAATCCTATCATTACCTCTCCTTTCATCTGTTCAGAAATGGAAAATTTATGATTTTTCTCAATTTCATCTTTTAATGAAAAAGTAGTTGCTTTCTGAAATGTAATCCTCACTGCTTTTGCTTCTCTTTCTTTCTGGAACACCTGTTCCATGGACCTATTTGATTCCTGAAAATAGTTCTAGATAATTTCCATATTGAAAAATACTTTCTGTTGTTCTTCTTCTATTTTTGTATATATTTCAGATGCTTGAGTCCTGAATTGTTCGATTTCAATTACTTGGTTAGCAATTGAAATAATCTTATCTTGCAAAAAGTTATTTTCATCGCGCAACTTTTGAACCTGTTCTTTAGTAACCTGTATCATGTTTTTTGCCTCATCCAAGTTTTTATTCAACTTTTGGATTTCTTGCATTTCTTTGAGTCTAGCTTGTTCTAGACCCTTTTCTATTCCCTAGCCAATAATTCTTTCATTTTCCTTTAATCTGTCTTGTAACTGTATTATTTCTTGATCCTTTTGCTCAAGGATAGTTGTTAGATTTCCTACAGAATACATGTCAGCTGATGCTATAGCACCCATGGTTCCTGCTAACTCTGTAGCGAATTCTCCTTCTTTGAGTTTTTTTTCTATCAATGATAATTTTATGTCTTTTGATCGTTCTTTCTCCTACAGGATGAATTTCCTGTTTTAAGACAACCCTTCATTTTTTACTAAAAAAATATTCAGATGAGGGGATTTCATCTCTTGAGATTGGATCTAGGTCACTTACATATAGAAATCCTTCATGAGGGGTTCTGAAAGTAGACTGTAGTGGAGTCAATGCTGTGATAGGACTGCCAAGTTCCTTTGAAGTTGTTCCTCCAACATTTTCTGGAATATCATTAAGAACTATTGGACTTGTTTCCAATCCTTTTCCCTTTTCTATTTTTGGTTCTTTTGTCTGAGAACCCTTTGTGTTCTAAGGAGGTAATTCAGGATCTTTCAATTTATCTTTGCCACTTGACTTATCCTGAATATCAGTTTCAAACCCTAGAGGATTTGTTTCTTTCTTTGGTAATGAGGTCGACCTTTCACCTTGTAAAATATTTCACAATCATGTACGTCTATGTCTTTGGAAAGATGTAAACCCCACCTGTGAGTTAGGTGACAAGGCTTGCACCATATTTTTCACTTCCTCATAAGACTTAACATTTTTGAAAACATCATCATAGACTGGAATTTCATGTTCATATGCTTTTAAATTACATTGTATGTAATGCCGACTGATTATTTGGTAAGGGTCGTGTTTCCTGTGGTCTATGCTTGCTAATTTCACTTCATCCAATGACTCAGCCTCTGCCTTAGAATGGCCTAAGTTTAATAAAATGAATTTTTCGACATAAACAGGAAAAGATGGCCATGCTTTTTTCTGCTGATCTTTTAATTCTAACCCAATACCACCCTTGACTAACTGATAATCGGCTTCTTTGCATATCAACTTGTCTGGTAAAATTTTTTTGAGTGCGTGTGGTGGAATGGAACAACCGTAAACCCTAACATAGGAAAAAGTTTCCTTAATGAACCCATCAACAACTGATTTGAGGTTTTCTATGATGGTATTAGAAATACGAGGGGGTTCGCATCCAAAGAATATTTTGTGCAGAGGGATAATTACATAATGACAAACATCATAAAAAACATTTTTTTCATTTTCTTCCCAGACAACTGAATGGTATTTATGGACAGGCTCTGGGCAAGAAACATTCCAACTCCAATTCATTAATGGGAAAGGAGTCATAAAGAAAATGGCATCCATGATATAAAATGACATATAAAAAGACATTGGTTGTCCTTTTGACCTAGCTTCTTTGTAATTCACAAACTCTGATGTGAGGTTATCTGATAAAATTTTGTGCCAATTAAAACTGCGTCCCTCTGAAACTTCCTCTAAAAAAGGTGTCCAATCTGCATGAAGGTGACAAGGATCCTTTCTCCCAAAAAGTCTACATAACATCATTGCTACATAAACCATATATTCGTTTAAGGAAGTTGTGGCATAAACTCCATGTAAATCATCCCTAAACTTGTTTTCATCTATGGCCCATCCTCTAATCATGTCAGGGTATGTTTGGCCGACTTCAATGCATTATTTTCTTTGAAACTCGGTTAAAAACTCAGAATTAAAAGTGTGTCTATAATTGGGTGAGAGCTTATACATTACTTGAATATGCGTGGGCCTGAATGAGCCGATGATAGCTCCTTGCTCATTCAGAATGCTTCTGGTCAGGACATCTACTTTTTCTAGTGCCCAACCAATCATATCGGTATATGACACAAGTCTTGGACATGCAGCAACCTTGTGAAGCTCAGACTCGGCAATATCTCGGAGGTTATTTTCTAAATCAGTGGCTGCATATTTAAGCTCATCCTCCAATTTTTCGGAAATTCCAGTCCATGATTTGACAGAGTGTACTCCGGATGCAGTAGTGTCGGAGATAATATCACCTTTTGGTTGATCATCATTTTTCTTCGACGCCTTTTTGGGTGCCATAGCTCTGTGTTTAACTTGAAAAATTGTAATAGAGAGTGATTTATCTTTGAAATGAAAATATAGACGTTTCGAATATTTATTTCAAATATATCGTAAAAACATTGAGATTTGTACCTCTATTACGAAGTTAAGGCTCTTAATGCAAAATATATTTTCGAAGATATGCATTTAATGTTTGTACCTAGGATTTCTCAGTGTTTTCAAATATAATAGAAATTTACTGAATCGGACAATGACGCATTAAAGGACATTCAAAGAAATTTTAACTTTAAGCCTTGTTTAGAAGAATGATTAATTAGCATTGATCTTGAATTAAATTTGAAAACCTTCTTTTCAGAGTTTCGACACTTTTGATGTCGAGGAAATATGTCATCGAAGAACCCCGATTTCTGAAATCGTGATGTGTTATTTTAAATTAAAACATTTTTAGTATCTTAATTAATCAAGATTAGACCTTTTCTGGATTTCGTTAATCGAAAAATCGGGGATCGAGATTTCGGGAAATCTGATGACATGCAACATGCTTCTCGTAAAACCGCAAATCCTAATATCGTGATGTAATTATTTAACTCCTAATCATTCTTAGCGATGATTAGATTAATTCAAAACTTTACTTAAGGATTAAATGTATCGGGAAATCGGGAAATCGGGGAATATGATGACAAGATTGTTTGATCTCATAAAACCGCAAATCCCGATATTGCGACATGATTAACTTAACCTTTAAACCCTTTTAATGTTGAATTAAGTAATATATGTTTTAAATAAGTCTTAAAGTATCAGCATTCGGGGATCGAGATTTTGCAATTCACTTTGCATCAAACACTTGCTTATGCAAAACTCTGAATCCCGATTTTATTTTTATTTTATTATTATTTTTTTTTAGGTTTAAATTAAAATTCCTTAAATTTTAAATTATTGCCCGTTAAAAGATTGTTTCAAAGAGTGTTGGAAAATTTATATTTGTTTATATTTTTTCCCTTCCTTGTCCAAAAATAAACAATAAAAGGCATCGCAAATTCATAGGTGATGAAACTCTTGTTTTAAGAAATTTGAAAAATGCAAAGACTCAAAAAATACAAATCTTTTATCCTTGAGAATAAAAAATCAAGGTCTGTTTCAACACTGTGCTCTTTGGAGGCCATAAATGAAACTTTAAAGGGGTGACAAGCAGCATGGATCGAATTGGAACCCCCACCATCTGAAATGAGTAATCTAGAAGAATCAAGGGATTCAGGGGGAGGACCTCCACCTAAAGACATCACTAGAGAACTGTAGAGGATTAAACTTCCAGAGTTTGTTGGGGGTCATGCCCGTGAATGTGCGGAAGCATGGTTGGAAGGCATGACATGGTCTTTTTCCTTAAGGGACTATGCATCCACCTGAAAGGTGAAGATAGCAATTTTTCAATTAAGAGATAGTGTCTTGAATTGGTGGGTTAACCTGGAAAGGCAACTGCATCTTACCCAGGACACCGTATCTTGGGAACTTTTTGAGGAGAGGTTCTGAAGGAAATATCTGCTAGCTTACTATGAGGAACAATAGGTAGGAGCGTTTCATGCTCTAGTACAGGGAAATAAGACCGTATAGGAATATGATATTAGGTTAATGGAATTGGTTAAGTATGTTTCATATATGGATAATGACCAATGATAGGAAAAATGCTTTGTCTATGGGTTGAAACCTAAGATAAGGGCTATGGTGCAGATGTGGAAACCATCTTCAGTAGAGAAATATGTGCAAAATGAAAGTTATGTGGAGGAACACATGAACTTAACTGGAGGTACGATACCTTCCTTTCCGCATTGTCCTAGATTTGTGGGGAAGGACCCTAGGACATTTCCCAGGGGAGGGGGCTCAAGGCCACCTCCATATGGTAACAAAATTGCACCAAGGAAAGTAGTTGCAGGGATTTCAATGGCCATGAGTGTAACATCTTGTTCATCACCAATGATGCAGACAAGTCCATGACCATCTCAATGAACAACTAGAAGGGGCAAGGGTTCCAAGGGAAGGAACTCGTTTTAGAGGCAGTCACCGAATAGTGCACAGGTTCAATCTCATGTTATCTTTTGGAGATGTGGAGGACCCCATTACCAGCATGACTGCCCAGAGTTGCAATCAAGATTTGTGAATAGAGAAGGAAAGGCCCCAATGGGAAGAGCAAGTAGCAGCCACTAGATTTACGTAGAGGTTAATAATTGCTAGGCTGAACATTAATCCATGGTGGTAGAGTCATCAGGTACATTAAATCATATGAACATTAATATTTTATTTGATCCTGGTGCTACATATAGTTTCATTTCACCATCTACATTAGAAAAGAGTGGGTTGGTAGCCTACAAGCATGATGAGTTTAAACAAGTCGAGATGGCTTCAGGGGGAAAACAACCAGTAGGACCTAGCATTGATAATTTTATAGTAGATCTCGGAGTGTGTACTACCAGGTTGAAGGTATACGTCACTGCTCTTGGGGAATACAACCTAATCATTGGAATGGATTCGTTAGAATCTCCTCGAGATTTGGTAGATTTTTTTTCAAAAAGGGTGCTCTGTGTAGACGATGAAGGAAGGCCAGTGGAGATCCACGGTGTACAGAGAAAGGTGTCATTATGATTTATCTAAACTATGAAGGTTAAGCGATGCTTGAGGCAAAGGTGTCAACTATATGTAGTGGAAGCAGTGAATGAAGGGAAGGGACCCTCATTAGATCAGTACCCAATATTGTCAGAATTTAAGGATGTTTTTTCGAATGAGTTACCAGGGTTACCTCCTGAGAGGGAGCTTGATTTTACTATTGAGATAAAACCTAGTGCATAACCAATTTCCATAACTTTGTATCGGATGATAGCAATGGAAATTTGTGAGTTTCAAATGAACTTGAAAGAGCTACTGGACTTAGGGCTAATAAGGCCCAGTGTCTCACCTTGGGATGCACCAGTAATTTTTGTTAAAAAAAAAGGATGGATCCTATAACAACCAAATAAATTTAACATCACATTATTTCATAAGCAATGTATTTCATAAAATGAGTCAATAAATTCATAACATAATATTTATTTTCATAACAATAACTTCAGTAACTTAGATTTATCAATGATTAATGATTCCATTGGCATAATGAAACAATACCTAAATTTAACAACTTACCTGGTTCTGATGCTAATTTCTGTCGCCTGGCTGCCTTGTTGTTGCCTTCCTGCTACCTGATGCACAAACCAACACTGCCCAAACCTACTATCCTCCCTGCCAACTAGGAAAACTACCTAGCTCCAAGATATCTATGGATATCCTGGCCCCTGTGCCCAAAACCTCCAACAAACTGGTGCCTCAACTGTTCAAAATGCCCCTGCCAGAAACTCTCCTCCTTGCAAATCCAACCATCCTCAAACTCCCTCTCCCTTCCTCCATCATATCTCCTCTTGCATAAACCTCCTTTCCTCCCTTATTCCTCCTACACTGACTCCTACATTTACCTTCTCACCTACCCTCGTTAATGTCCCTGATCCCCCTTTAATGTTTTTATCTTCTTGGTTTTAACAGGTTATCCCTTGTTGAGTACGTAACCATTTAATATGATATATCGTTAATCTATTAAATCTATTACTCATGTTATTAAATGTAATTTGTAGTTAAATATTTAATTAATTAATCACTTAATATAACCTTTAATTAATTAATAACTTACTTAATTAATATCATTAGATCAATCTTTGTTTAATTAATACCTTGTTAAGACAATTAATCCCCTAATTAATTTTTACTTTATAATTCTTAAACCTTTATACCATCAGATTCGTTACATACACCCACCCTTCAGGAAACTTCATCTCGAAGTTAAGGTATCTTATGGTACAAAGGAAAGAACATAGTTCACACATTCATAACAAGTAACTGACATTATCAGTAAGTAAGTCAAGAAAGCTCATGCATACTAGTATATATGTACAAGAAATGCATGTGTAGCTAGTACATGCAAATCTCGTGCATGTACTAACAATCAAAACTGTCATCCTTTAGTAATTTATGTATGAATTCAATCCAGTCAGCAAGACTAGTCTTTTACAACAATCAATCAATTGTTTGAGAAATTTATTAATTACAATTATCCGATTTAATAATTTTATTTTAAACAACTGTGGTTTAGTTACGTAATAATGAATATTCATATATACACATTTCTCTTTTTTTTTAGAAGGGAAGACATCAAATTCCACCACAAGACAAATCCCCATATTGTCTCAACTATTACTACTCATCCTTCCTCCCTAACCTACTTCCATCTCCATTCATATCCTTCCTCTGCTAGACTATCTTGGAGCGTCAACTATATTGACCTAACTCCAAATAGAACCCGTAAGTGGAAGTGTCACTATCTCGACCAAGCTTCCATAGTAGGCATTTGACAATGATCATCACACGTCTTGGGGAGTGTGAACTAGCACCGTTCTCCCATGACTTCAGGTTTTGGAGGATACAAGGTGGGAAATGCCTCCACCCCTCCTAACAAAACTAGGGTCAACACCCTACAATGGAGGATACATGGTGGGAAATTCCTCCACCCCTCCTAACAGAACTAGGGTCAACACCCTACAATGGACCATATAGGGGCACTGTGTTGTTGGAGGTTTTGTCCTTGTTTATTCGGTTTTGGGCAGTGTCAATATCAAAATCATGCACTAGTCCACATATCATAGCAATGCATCCAAACCAATATAAATTTCGCATACAATATTCATACCATAATGTTTCTCGGTTAGTGGTCCTGATATCCACTTTCATCATCATTATCTCATGGCTATTTCATAGACCATAACCTGCAGATTAGTCTGTAACACAAACTCATATTTTCTTATGCTTTATCATCATGTAATTGCATACTATCATCATTTCAATTTGGTATCCCTGTACCGATAAATTAACATCAAAGTTTTCCAATTAGAATTATATCTCATAATATCCCATAATTCAAATTTGACACCCATTCACAAGATTATCATTTACCCAAAATAGATTGCATTGTATTCGACATCATTCTAATAGTATTTAATCATTCATTAAATTAACATTCTCAAATAGTATGTCGCATCATATACATCATCATCAATAACATTTAAACATTTATAAAAGTTCGTAAATTTTAAAGTTTAAGTGTATCACTTAATATTTTCACCGTGATTAAAAAATAAAGTATATAGACCTCAGGTAATCCTGCATGTCTAAGTCAAAAGGTGGTGTTACATACACCCCACCTTCGAGAAACATGTTCTCGAGGTGATCCAAATAGTGAGGGATAGTCTCACCGTAGTGTCTCAGCGTCCTCCCAAGTAGCAGATCTTGGACTATACTTGTCCCACTGTACCTTAACTTGATCTACCAGATGGTTTCTGAGCTTTCAGACTCTAGGGTCCAATATGCGTAACGGTTCTACCGTGAGGGTTCCCACGTCCGATACTTGCAATTCCTTCCAATTTAGTTTATGTGATTCATCAGCAACATAATGATGTAAAACAAATACATGGAATACATTATGAGTTTTATGCAAGTGGGGTGGCAATGCAAGACGATAGGCAATGAGTCCAATTTTCTCTTGGACCCTAAATGGCCCTATAAACCAAGGTGACAACTTTTTCCCCTTCCTAAACCGTATGGTACTCTTATTAGGCTTGATACAAATGAAAAGTTGGTCTCCCACTTCATAACTTCGGTCAGTCCTGTGTGCATCCGCATAACTTTTCTGTCTATCCTATGCTTCCTTTAGTCTCTTCCTGATCTGAATCACCTGTTCCTCCATTTCTTGAATCAATTATGGCCCAATTGTTACTCGGTCTTCTAGTCTATCCCAAATCAATGGCGTTCTGCATGGCCTCCCATACAAAGCTTCGTAGGGTGGCATTCCGATGGAACTATTATAACTATTTTTGTAGGCAAACTCTACCAAAGGTAGGTACTTCTTCCACTGGGTTTGATTATCCATTACATACATCCTAAGCATGTATTCCATAACTTGATTTACTCTCTCAGTTTTCCCATCTGTTTCAGGATGATAAGCTGTGCTTAAGTTCAACTAAGTCGCCAACGCTGACTGTAAACTTGTCCAAAACCTAGAAGTGAATCTGGAGTCCCTATCTGAAATGATCTTCTTAGGTGTCCCGTGCAAATGGATAACCTCACTTATGAACAGTCATGCCACATCGGTAACATCGTAAGTGTCTCTAACTGGAATGAAATGAGCACTCTTGGTTAACTTATCCACTATCACAAGAATGGCATTGTGTCTATGAGATGTGAGAGACAACCCTACAACAAAATCCATAGAGATGACTTCCCACATGGACATAGGGACATCATGTGGTTGTAGGAGGCCTGTCGGGTGATGGTGGTCTACTTTCACCTGTTGACACTCAAGGCATTTGGCGATGAAATGGACTACATCATGCTTCATGCCTACCCAAAAGAAGAGCTTCCTCATATCTGCGTACATCTTCTTCACACCCAGATGTGCACAATAAAGTTCTCTATGGGCTTCCTTCAGTATGATGCTTCGAATATCCCCTTTCTCAGGGATGTATATCCTTCCTTGATATCTTAGCAGTTCGTCTATTACCAGACTATATCCTTCATACTTTGGAACTAACTGCCTCCCACTCCAGAGGTTTGAAGTAACCTTTAAATACCAATTGTCTCCTGGTAGTTATGTCAACACATGTTCCCTCAGACTGACCTTTAAGGTTACCAAGGAGAAGATACGCGGTCTCCTACTCAAGGCATCTGCGACCACATTTTCCTTTCCCTTTATGTACAAAATACCAAAATCATACTCACTCATAAACTCACTCCATCGCCTTTTCCTGGCATTCAGATTTCTTTGAGTGAAGATATGTTTTAAACTTTGATGGTCCGTTTTGAGCTCAAAGTTTCACCCCACAAGATAATGCCTCCAAAGTTTCAGAGCTAGCACTACAGCTGCTAAATCTAGATCATGAGTCGCGTATAACTCTTGGTGCTTCTTCAACTTCCTTAACGCATAACCTATCACTCCTCCATCCTACATTAGCATGACCCCCAACCATTGTTTCGAGGCATCTGTGTAGACCGTGAAGTCCTTTTCCATATCCGACACTTGTAGAATTGGTGCACTAGTTAGTAACCTCTTAAGCTCAATGAATGCACTATCACATTCTTCTATCCATTCATACCTAACCCCCTTGCATTGCAAAGTGGTGATGGGTTTTGCTATTCTTGAGAATCCTTCCACAAATCTCTGGTAATAAACCGCCAGCCCCATGAAGCTTCTCACCTCATGGGCACTTTTCGACACTGGCCATTCCATAATGGCCTTTACCTTTTCTGGGTCCACGGATATTCCTTTTCCGGAAATGATGTGACCTAAATAGTGGATCTCTCTCTGGAAGAAGGAACACTTCAACAACTCCCCATATAATTTTTTCTCTCTAAGGAAAGACAACACTATTCACAAGTGTTCCTCGTGTTCTCTTTCATTCTTGGAATAGATGAGAATGTCATCTAGAAAAACTTGTACAAATAGATATAAGTACATTCGGAATACGCAGTTCATGAGGCTCATGAATACTGGTGGTGCATTGGTCAATCCGAAAGGTACCACAACAAACTCGTAATGTCCAAACTAATTTCGAAAGGCAGTTTTTAGGATATCACCTTCCTTAAGCCTTAACTGATGATACCCTGATCGCAAATCGATCTTTGAGAATACCGCTGCTCCTTTCATATGATCGAAGAGGTCATATATTCGAGGCATTGGGTGCCTATTTTTCACTGTAGCATGGTTCAATTCCCTGTAGTCTATACACCATCGTAAGGATCCATCCTTCTTCTTTACAAAAATTACCGGTGCGCCCCAAGGTGAGACACTGGGCCTTACTAGCCCTAAGTCCAGTAACTCCTTCAACGACATTTGCAATTCACAATGTTCCAGCGCCGTCATCTAATATGGAGTCTTGGATATTGGTTGTGCACCAGGTTTTATCTCAATAGTGAAATCAATCTCTCTCTAAGGAGGTAACCCTGCTAACTCGTTCGGAAAAACATCCTAAAATTATGACAATACCAGGTACTGATCCAATGAGGGTCCCTTCCTTTCATTCACTTCTTCCACTATATAAAGTCGACACCCTTGTCTCAAGCATCGCTTAACCTTCATAGTTGATATAAAGCGTAATGACACTTTTCTCTGTACACCTTGGATCTGTACTAGTCTTCCTTCATCATCGAAACAAAGCACCTTCTTTGCGAAACAATCTACCAAAGCTTGATGAGCTGCTAACCAATCCATTCCAATGATTAGGTCATATGCCCCAAGAGCAGTGGCGTATACCTTCAACTTGGCAGTACACACTCCCAGGTCTACTATACAATTATCAACACTAGTTCCTACTGCTTTTTTTTCCCCCGAAGCCATCTCGACTTGTTTAAAGTCATCATGCTCGTAGGCTACCAACCCACTATTTTCTATTGCAGATGGTGAAATGAAACTATCTGTCACACCAGAATCAAATAAAACCTTAACATTGATATGATTTAACGTACCTGATGACTCCACCACCGTGGATTGATGTTCGGCCTGGCGGTTATTAACCGCTGTGTAAATCTGGTTGTTGCTAATTGCTCTCCCCATTGATGCCTTTCCTTCTCTATGTATGAACCCTGATTGTAACTCTGGGCAGTCACACTGGTAATGGGGTCCTTCACACCTCCAACAGGTAACACAAGATTGAACCTGTGCGTTGTTATATGACTGTCTCTGAAATGAGTTCCTTCCCTTGGAACTCCTGCCCCTACTCGTTGTTCCCTGAGATGGTCGTGATTCCGTCTGCACCGTTGGCGATGAATGAGATGTTGCACTCGCTACCATTGAAATTCCTACAACTACTGTCCTTGGCGCGACTCTGTTACCATATGGCGGTGGCCTTGAGCCCCCTCCCCTAGGAAATGTCCTCAGGGCCTTCCCTACGAATCCTGGGCGATGCAGAAATGTTGGTCTTGTACCCCCCGTCAATTAAATGTGTTCTTCTGCATAACGCGCATTTTCCACCGCCTCCACTACTAAAGACGGTTTCCACATCTGTACGATAGCTCTTATCTTAGAGTTCAATCCATAGACGAAGCACTCTGCCTGTCATTGGTCATTGTCCATATATGAAACATATTTGACCAGTTCCATAAACCTAATCTCATATTCTTCTACAATTATGTTTCCTTGTACTAAGGAATTAAATGCCCCTACATGTTGTTCCTCGTAGTATGTTGGTAGATATTTCCCTCGGAACCTCTCCTCGAAAAATTCCCAAGATACTGTGTCTGGGGTAAGGTGTAGTTGTCTTTCCAAGTTGCCCCACCAGTTCAAGGTGTTGTCTCTTAACTGAAAAATTGTGATCTTTACCTTTGATTTGGATGCATAGTCCCTTAAGGAAAATCACCTTGTCATGCCTTCCAACCATGCTTCCATGCGTTCAATGGCGTGACCTATGGAAAACTCTGGAAGTTTGATCTTTTGTAATTCTCCCATGATGTCTTCAGGTGGAGGTCCTCCCCCTGAATCCCTTGACGCTTCTGGATTACTCGTTCCAGACGGTGGAAGTTCCACTTTAGTCCCTACCGGTTGGTGCCCCTTTAAAGTCTCGTTAATGGCTTCCAACAAGCGCAGTATGAGGGCTAGTTCGGGCGATGGTGGTGGTGGCGCTAGTGGTGTTGGTGGTGCCCATGACGATGCTCCCCTGCCTCTACCTCTCCGAGTCCTGACCATCTTGTATGCCTTAATCTGCATCACCCCAAAGTTATCAGTGTGAATTCCAGGATATTTCAAATTGGTGCTACTTAAACTTAGAAACAGGGTTAGGCGTAAGTTTTCTTTACTTGTCTGTAAATAGACATTACTCCTTTAGGGGATTGGATAGGTTTGGGTTAGGATTAAATGTCTAAGCTTGGTTTCCTTTCCCTTACGAAAAGATCTATTGATTCCCTTTCCCTGTAGCTACGTTAGCCTTGTGCCTTACTCGTCACTTCCTATGCTTACTCTTCTAGTGCATATGCCACCTCCTTCCCGCTTGTCCTAGTCTAAGCCCTAAAATCATTAATTAACTTTAAGGTAGATTAACCTTACACTTAAATAAAATAATTAATTTAAAATTATTATTACACTAATTTAACCCAAATTAACTTTACATTAATTTAAACTAACTTGACCATTATA
>JZKD02S0182486.1:309061-346209 GCA_000966675.3 Picea glauca | reverse complement strand
AAAAAGTTACTAAAGTTTAAGATACAATGTAAAAACATGATTTAATGAAAAAGTAATTATCATATCAATCTACTAACTTAAATAACATATTCACTTTCTTTCTAATTTAAAAAGTTACCCAAGTTTAAAGTATAATGTAAAAATGTAAAAACACGATTTAATGAAAAAGTAATTATCATCTCAATCTAATAGTTAATTTCTAAAAGTACACACCTTTTTAATACAAATTATCAAATAAAAAATACTCTTTACAACACTTGTAATACTCTTAAAAAGGTAAAGATTCAAAATTTCGAATTAAACAATATTTACAAACCCAAAAGTTAATTTCTAAAATTACACACCTTTTTAATACACATTATCAAATAAAAGATACTCTTTACAATACTCGTAATACTCTTACAAAGGTAGGGATTCAAAATTTCTAATTAAACAATATTTATAAACCAAAAGAGATACTATGTCCTTGTGAAAAAGTAAGATTTAAAATTTTCCATGAAACAATATTTACAAAACATCCTTGAGAATTTTAATTCAATTAAGTGATATAGTTGAATTTTGAATTCGATTTCAAATACATTTTCCTTAACTGTTTTGAGTCGATCCCATTACTCATTTATCTAAATGGTGCAATTCAGCTTAAAAAAAGTTTAAAAATATGTTGTTAGCGGTTAGATGACAAAAATATAACCGTTAAAATGACGAAGCACAACATAAAAACCCGTGTAAATGTTGCAATTCAAACATAAAAGATGCTCTGAACGGTTAGATGACAAAAATAGAAAAGTTACCATTGAAACGCTAAAGGACATTGAAAAAGCTAAAAGACGGATAGCCGTTGAAATGACGAGGCACAAGATGGACTATTAAAAACCCTAGATTAGAGGCGGTAGAAAATATCTGGATGGTTCATTGAGTTTCAACTTCAAAAATAGAAAAGTTACCATTGAAACGCTAAAGGACATTGAAAAAGCTAAAAGACGGATAGCCGTTGAAATGACGAGGCACAAGATGGACTATTAAAAACCCTAGATTAGAGGCGGTAGAAAATATCTTGATGGTTCATTGAGGATCAACTTCAGTAGTTTTTTCTGCTCTGTTTTTTTTTCATCTCACATTAATGCGCGTTGGCTTCCATCAAGCGACTAAGATTGAAAGCTGGGAAGGACTAAAACAATCCGGTGTTTATCTCAGCAGACGCCCCGTCTCCCTTCTCTTACAGTTGAAAATGTATGTATCTCCTATTTATCAATCATGCCTAATTGATATTTGTTTTTCTGTTATTTCGTTTGGCTAGATATTCAGTTCACTTATTTTTTGTTGCAGTCATATGAAATCATGTGCAGTAGCACTAGGCTGAGAGAGATGCAAAACTTTGTAGGGGTAATGGCAGAGGGCGACTAATGAAACATCCACGAAGAGCCTCTTCTCCTTGTAATATCCATCTTTAAAACCCTTTCCCCAAAGCTACAAAGATTCCACCAACACATCGCACCGAGACTCACATTCATTAGTTCATTGAACTTTATTGCATGGACGACTGCACAGGAGTGGACGGGGCAGTGCAAAGGGTTTTGTTGGTTTGCATCTTGGGATTCGAGCATTTTTTTTTCTGTTACTGATGGAGATGCTCCTATTTATGTTTTTATTGCATCAGTTTTTTATTGGGTTTACATGTCTATTTATATTTCTAGTTCATCAATTTTTTATTAGGTTTACATGTCCTTTTATATTTCTAGTGCATCATTTCTTTATTGGGTTTAGCATGGTCTTGTTCTCTTATGCTTTCTTCCTTCACTTGGTTTGTTTTTAGCATTTTCCGTTTTTCTGATCTCTTCTTTACTTTTATTTTTCCTCTTCCCTCTTCATATATTGAGTCCAGTTTACATGTCCTTTTATATTTCTAGTGCATCATTTCTTTATTGGGTTTAGCATGGTCTTGTTCTCTTATGCTTTCTTCCTTCACTTGATTTGTTTTAGCATTTTCCGTTTTTGTGATCTCTTCTTTACTTTTATTTTTCCTCTTCCCTCTTCATATATTGAGTCGGGTTTGGGTTCAGATAAACCCTATCGCTATGGATATGGATGATGTAGATTCCACTGTAAGGGAAAGCGAAGACGGAGGAGGTATGGTTCATTTAATTTTTGTTGTTACTGTGTTATGGTATGATATTGTATACTGTTTATAATAAATGGAATGTAGGTGGAGCAAAGATGGTTAAAGGCAGACGCTGAGGGAGTACTCTGAAGTTTCATAGGTAGAGAGTTTTTTCACTTTCTTGCATGATGAAATGCTCCTACTCCATGATATTCATTTTTAAATCTGATCTCCATTTTTAAATCTGATCTCCAATGCAAATTATCCATTTTATCGTTATTCAAATCTGACTTTACTCTATAAAACTCTATTGATATTTATGAACTTATTCAATTACTCTCAATTAAATTCTCTCATAATTGTCCATTAAAATCTCCCACAATTCATAGTCTTTCCCTAAAGTCAAAAAGGCCAACACCCTACCCAAACTTTGTTATTATATTCTTATTCTGATTCCGATTAGCTTGATTGACTTTGTCTTTATTATATATAGATCATCATTGCGCATGTTCCCCATACAGCCATTTTTTTTAAATTGTTGTGTTTCCGCCGTATTGTTATATGACAGTTCAAAAAATTTAATCGTTATCCCTAATGGTTGATGGCTACATCCTCTGCATTCTCTCAGGAACATGACTGCGTGCAGGAACAGAGACGGAAGTTCAAAAAATTTAATCGTTATCCCTAATGGTTGATGGCTACATCCTCTGCATTCTCTCAGGAACATGACTGCGTGCAGGAACAGAGACGGAAGTCCTTTACTGTTGGACAATGTAACAAAATCGAAAAGGGCATATCGTTTAATTTTCATTTATTTTTTTTTTTCATTAATTTTTTTAATGGACATATGTTCTTTGAATTTTTTTTTTTTTTTTTTTTTAATAATTGAAAATTTTAATTTAATATTCTTTGTTTTTTTCCATTTGGTTTTCTACATTACAAAATAATTTAATTCATCCCACTATCCACATTAAATCATTTCAATATTTTATGACCACCGGTTTATAAGTAAGTAAAAGGAGTATGTCTCTATAATTATATAATATGTACATGGAAATGTTTTCTATATTACAGAATAATTTAATTCATCCTGTTACTCACATTAAATCATTTTAACATTTTATGGCCATCCTTTATAAGCAAGTAAAAAGGAGTATGTCTCTAGAATTATATAATATGTATATCGGAAACAATGTATTTGAGTAATTGATGTGTATTTGTATTGTTGTGATTATCTAATATGTTTGAACTTATTATGCTATGTTTTTTTTAATATAACATTGATTATGAGTATTGTGAATTATAATAGTGGTTGGTTTTTATATAAACATGTTTTCTTCAATAGTATATATAAAAAAAGCCTAACCCAAAAAGTCTGACTTCTTTGCAATTATAGTTAAACTATTTTATTTTTATAAAATGCAACCATGTATTTTTTTACTACAAAATGCAAATGACCTCTAGACTCAATGTTGAAATAGAAGATGAGAATGACATTTATTTTTCTACTACAAAATGCAAAGGATTTCTAAACTCATTCTTGAAATAGAAGATAAGGGTGACTTAAGCATTTAATGGTCACCTTCCTTTAAAAGTAAATTTTTAGATATTTTCATTTTGTTTTTTGCAAATATAGTATTATATTATAAGAGAAATTTTAAAATAATAATTATATTTAGAGTTGTTTTTTCTTTCTGTTTTCTTTAGGTTGTGTATATTCTTTTATTTTGTTGCATATCATTGAAAGTTTTATGAAGGTCTCACCTATGTATCATAACCTCTAATCATAACAAAACTCATGTGTCATAACCTCTAATCATAACATAGAGATATGGATATAGTGTTCAAGTAAGAATATAATTAAAAGGAAACCCTTACCTATTAATAACAGTAAACATTTTTAATATTATCAACATTTTATTTTTTTATTAAATTTGTTTTAAAATTAATATTTTATTTCAAATTTACTAAACTCAATTCACTTCAATTTTTATGCATATTTAAATTTTAATATGAGTTATTAACACATTCAACTTGCATGATTTGAATAACCATGCATAGAGATCCAACTAATACAACCAATTAGGTGGAGAACCAATTTCCATTTTCCACATGTAGATATGGTATTTTATATTTATAGTTAGGGATAGGTTCTCTCATCCATATTCACATTTTTATGTAGCTTTAAAATAGCTTTCATAGATTCATTTTTAGAAGGATCAAATCTTTAAAAGTACAAACATTTAATCTTTCCTCAAATTCTGAGCACTAATAAGATAAACTTACCTACCTAATTTTTAGTTTTCTTAATTGAACCAACTTTTTTAATTAACCTTTTAATTAAGCAATTTTTTTTTAAAATCTTTGAAATCTCAATTTGCAACTCTTTTCCATACTAAATACTAAATTATAAATCTGGGTAATGTCTAGAAGGAAGATCGCACGCTTATTAAATGGTTTACTAGTGTTTTTCCAGTAAAGTTTATTGATGTTTCCTTTCATTCAATTTAAATTTGACGATTCATATAATTTAAATTAAAAAACCGAACACTCAACCACAAATTGGCTTTTCTTCATTAATTTATTTTTAAAAACGTCTGAGTAACGAAATTTGCAACCTCTGCTCCAACGATTGTAAAATCACTTCACCTCAACGTATAATGATGGCCGAGAGAACACGACTTGAAACATTTTCTTCATCATATAATAACGGCCAAGAGTGAGTGCGATATAATGTAATTGCATTGAACTTGTAGACCACTTTTTTACCTTACGGGAGAGTATTAAATACATAATATTTTAGTTCATGGCCAAGAGTATTGGAGTGCTCGGAATTACATTAAACTTGTACAGCACTTTATAACTTACGGGAGTGTATAAATATATACAGCACTTTATAACTTACGGGAGTGTATAAATATATAATATTTTAGTTTAGGGAGTAAGTTGGGTGGATTAACATATTATGAGAGTTAATTTTTTAAACTTAAGTTATAAAAAATATAAATAACATAATTTTTAAGGGTATGGAAATAGGGTGTTTTTATATAGAAATAGAAAAGTTCAATATAAAATAAAAATGTTGATTTCTGAAATGTAAATTAATAGTCATTCTCTTTTGTGGGGTTGGTTATTTTATATTATTTTTGTTTTGTTATTTTATATTGTATTTTAGCATGTAATAAGATCTTAGAAATAATTAATCTCTAAAATCTATAATCTTTGTTTATAGTTAATCATGTCCTCTAAATATTTAGATTTACATTTTATATCTCCTCACCCATAATACACAACCATTAACATCTATAACATATATAATATTTACCTATCTCATATCAATCTTTAACATCTATAATTATTAATAAGATTGTAACTCTAGCCTGCACGGGTGTAGACGGATTGGCAAGTGCCGTGTAAATGAAAGGAAATTTGTAAAAATGAAGTCTCATGTTCAATTCTCACCTGGACTTACTCGTGCGTCATTCTTGCGGGCTGGGTGGTTGCACCTGAGGTTAGCTGGGGATCGGCCCCGTGTCACAGAGTACGAGAACCGCAAAGTTGTCGATTCCCCTAGTTTAAAAAAAAAAAAAAAGATAGTAACTCTAACCACTACAATCACTAACTCCTAACTCATATAACCCCTAATCTCTAACCTATAGAATATCTCTCAACCCCTAACACCAATAACCTCTTACACATATAACCCTATCAACCCCTAACACTTATAACTCTACATTATTACTCCTTATTCTTTTTCCTTAAAGAACATAACTCTTGACACAACCTCTATAAATATATGCCTTAACCTCTATTACTCGTAAACCCTACAACCATTAACACATATGACTCCTAATACCTAATGCGTATAATGAGAATTCTCTTTTTCCACTAACCCAATTAACCCCATAAACATAAAGTGTTATAACCATTATCACCCTTAGCCTATGTAACCCTAATGTAAACAATATAACCACTAATTTCTAATTGTGATAGCATATATCATCTATAATGTCTAATACAATCACTAACTCTTAAAACATATAAACCTTATAAGGTTTAACTACTAAAACCTCATCTATAACCTAACCAGGATAACCCATTGTTCCTAACCCTATACTTATATCTTCTTAGTACTAAAAATATATAGTTGTTCTACTCCTTTAACACATCATTCTTAATTCATATAAAATATCACCCCTAAAACATATCCCATAATTTTTATTACTCCAAACACCTAACTCTCTTAACATGATAAACACTATCGCTCATCCTTTCCATGAAAACTAACACTGAATTCATTTAACCCCTATTACTAATAACCCCTTACTACGAACTCATATTAACCCTTAATATAACATGATATATATATAATATCTAACCCTTATGACCATGAATCCATAACCCCTAGTAATAATAACTTTTGGTGTTATCCATTTACCATGAACACTTATAACCCGTAAGACCTAATACACATATAGCCTTCACCTGTTTAGTATATGACCCTAAACCTCTATATTCCATTATTCTGTAACGCTATATCCCATAACTACTATAATCCCTTACACGTAACCCCTAAACTATAATCCATCTAAATTTATGAATCAAAACCACTATGACCTCTAATATAAGGAATAAACATTATAATCCATCAAGTTCTAAGAATCACTATCCCTTCAATCTTATGATACCTATAACCCTTAATCCCTATAATCCCTAAGATCCATAACTCTTACTGTTTGCAACCCCGAATCTATATATTTCATAACACCTATGATTCCTAACCCGTATATCCCTTAGTCCATTTAAAACCTAACCATTTCAATACATCTAACCCCTAATTACTATAACATGTAATAATTAACCTCTAAATTGTATATCCCCTAACCATATAATCACTCATTATTAAAACAACTAACATTCATAACCTATAATACAACACGTATCCCTTCAACATATAAGTCATAAACATCTATAACACATCTAACATGTACACCTTCAACATATCCCCTAATAACTATAACATGTAATAATTAACCACTAAATTGTATAGCCCCATTTTCCCCTAGGGTTTGATTGTTGAAGCCTTGGCTCAACAACACTTCACCATCAAATTCTCTTTTCTTTAGACCTTCCATTGTTCTTCAATACTAGCCATTTTAGTTCATGTCATTGAGCTAAAGAAGGAGGAAAATGCACTAGGGCCTAGGGTTTCTACACCTTAGTGAGTTTTTTTCCCCTAGGTATTGATTGTTGAAGCCTTGGCTCCACAACACTTCACCATAAAACCCTCTTGTCTTTATCCTTCCATTATCATTTGGCTTCTTGAAAACTTGTCGCTACATTTGACTCCATTTTCCCTATCAATGCACTGATGTAAGACCTTTATGGTTGAGTGCCTTGATCACAAACTTTAGACAACCAATACTTTGAACAATTATTAACACCTTCTAACCCTAGCCTAGACTAACCTACTAAACCTATTGTCGCCATAATATATATGAAATATAGTTATACTTATACAATATTTTAGCTTCTTTAAGCAAGTTGAATGATCCGCTAATGCATGATAGTATTTGCTTCTAAATGAATGATAGTATTACTATATTGATGATAAAATGTTATTTCTCATTGTGAATATTTTTTTAGCATTTGTTGTGAAGTGACACATTGTGACTATTGCTATTTTACATCATTGATTTTCTTCATCAATATTATCAGTCAATTGCTTTATATATTAAATTCCTTGATTATATGAAGTACTAACCAACAAGTGATCTTGCATATATATAGTTTCTTGTTGCTTTGTTCCAGACATGTACATTTCTAGTTATCATTATCTTTATTGGTCATTTAGTCGGACTTTATAATCGGTGGTGACTTGTGAGGGGGAAACTTATACTTAGCCTTAAACCTTTGCCTTCTCAAAACCCTAGGTCATCGAGGACATCTCCCCTGGGCCTACCACCCTAAATAGAAAGAGATGCCCTATTGAGGTGATAGTGATAGGGTAGTCTCATGTTGTGCCAGTTTGTCTTCTTTAGCTTTCCTTATCCTTCCAAGTACAAATTGTGTGATAACATTTTGGCATCGTTGTCGGGGAACACTGAGTCAATTCTCCTCAAAGACGACACTTTTTTGGTAATCCTTTTCCTTAAAGAATCTTTATCTTACAAGCTTACCCGACGACTCCACTAGGGATGATTCCCTTATTTCTTTGATAATTTCAAGAATATTATGTGGTGACTCCACTAATGACGAAGCCAAATATGACTTCTCAATGGGATCAGGGAAACTACAATCCTTTAGGCATGAGTAAGATCCTGGGATACCCTCAACAAATTCCCCTTGAATACAAAAGTTTTCTCCCTAGATTCACTGATGGTGATAGGGAGAGAGTCGATTATCACATGAGAAAATTTTGGGATTTCTTTCTATCCCACCTTATCGCTGATGATGCTGAAGAATTGGTAATGAAACTTTTCTCTGCCGGTATTTATTGCAATGTTAGGGAGTGGTATAAAAACCTCCCCAATGCCAACATCACAACTATGTAACAATTTGAAGATACCACTCTAAGAAGATGGGGTATTTAGTTGGAATACATCTCAGTACTACTAAAAATACTTGAGCATATAAAGAAAATTGAGGATGAAACTATCAGAAACTTCCAGGATAGTTTTGAGGACATGCTGTATCAAATTCTCGAAATCCATCATCCTGAAGAGAAGTATTGTGTCCATCTCTATACCCATGAATATTTAGTGCATATGGGTTTTCCCCTCAGTAAGAGGGGCCCAAGGACACTCAATGAATCTCACAGCATGGATGCAAGAATTGAGCAATACATGTTCTTATCTAAGATATGATACCTCTTTACCTTAGGTACTCTTAGTATGGAAAGTTTGGTTGTCGTTGATAACTTTATTGTTGACTTCCAATAAGAAGGGAAACAAACCATAGATCAACATAGGACTACTGAAGACACGATTGAGGAGATGGAACCTAAGAAAAATGATGAATTATCAACCCGTGCTCCTCCCTATGACGAACCCATCCACGAACCTTTTCCCCCTACACAACAAGAAGAGAATGAGGTTAGTTTCTTTCCTTTTCAGGATTTTGATAATACCTTGTTCCATGATTCATAGAGTGAAGGAGAAGTGGAATCTTTGAACGAAGTATATCTTCCTTGTTGTATAGTTCAAGATGAAGGAGCAACTCATGAGGATGAAACAATGATGCATATTTAAGACACTGAAGTCATCAAAGCTCCTACAGAAAAAGAAACCAACACAGTAAGTTACCGTCCTCTCCAAAATTTTGATAATTCTCTACTTTATGATGTGGGAGATGAGGAGGAGATAAATGAGTCCTTGAATGCTTCAAAACCTACATGTTATGATATAGATAATGACATGGATGATAAAATTGATGAGCTCATACATGTTGGGAGACGTAGGCGGGATGTAGTTGGTTATGATATGGATCCCATTTATGACATTTAGAGTCATTTCCAAGTGTTGGATTTACAATTATCAGAACATATTACTCTTGACCAATGGCATTAAGAAGATGATATAATTATCGATATTTTCCAAATACCCAAGGTTGACATAGTCCCTTGTTTTTCTAATATTTTTCATTCATACCTTGAGGATTTTGATGAGTACTCCTCTAAGCAATTGGATTTATTCCATGAAGAAGATTATCAAACACTGTTGTGCTCAGATCTTGATAAGAGTAAGGAAATTTTTTGCCTAGGAAAGGATCCTTGTGACAACTTTCTCCAACAACCTATGATTACTTTACTTTGTTGTGTCTCTAGAGGTGTAGTTGGGAGATATGTATTTTGTATTGAGCTTCCTCTAGGGAAAAACCTAGAGTCCAAGGGTTGGTTGAATACTTCAAGAAAAAGTTTTCCATCTTAGTTTTTCAACTTTCCCTTACGAATTTGCCAGTCATCTACTAGATCTTTTTCAATCCCTTCCTAGGCTTTAGATTACGAGGACATCCTATGTAGCCATCTTTCATACCTTATGAGTAATTTTTTTGAGCCTTTGACTTTTCATGATCCCTTCCTAAAGTGGATTGAGCACTTTCCTCAGAGAGTGACTTAGCATGATTTTATCCCTCCCACCCACCTCCATGAGTTAGACTTTATGGTTTTCGATGATGCAACACATTCTCTAACCCACGTTATTTTTGTGCTTAACTTATAATTTTTTTGGTTTATGATAAAGCACAGAGGTAGGTATTCTGAGACATTTATAGGATGGTTTCAATGGTCATTTCAATACACCTAGCATTCAACTGACAGGTAAGTAATAATTTTCATTCATTGTTTATACCATTTTCATTTCATGCTAGAATATTTTTCTTTTACATGTGTACATATGCTTGCTTTCATTTTTATATATGAGTTGGGGCTGATATCACCACCCTAAAGGATTTCTAATAGTCTTATGTTGATATCAAGAAGGTGACAAGTTATTCTAGATATGTTGAGCTTCTCATGCGCTCTATGGTGAGCACATGTTCTTGAATTGGAGCCAGATGTTATCCCCCACTTTAGGGATACCTAAGGAGATTATATCTTGAGGCATGAAAGTCCTAGACATGGAGTATCGAGAGCAATATTGAATCAAGAATGGCTCTAGAGGGCCAATATTTTCTTCCTTCAACACCTCCACTTGTCATCACTAGCATCATCCATCACCTCGACCTGGTCTTGTAGAAGAAATGGATCTTGCTCCATGAGGTAATGAGTCTGGGTATCATGTTATGTGTCACTTTGATCCTCAAAACCTTTGAATATGTGCATCTAATTCCTTTTGTTTCTAATGGTTTCTTGTATATTATACCTATCCACTTGAACATATCTGGGGGGAATGACAGGATGCCCTACTAATATTGTTCCCATAGGTTTTGATTTTCCACTGGGGGGATTCATGAGAATCCATCATCATCCCCCACCATACTTACCACTTTCCCTATTTCTCCCACTCATCCATCCCATCAAATTGGTTTGGGCATTTGATTGGACAAATATTTAAGAGTTGCACCTTACCTTGTGGGAAGAAGGGGTTAAAGTCCTAGAAGGTAAAAGAAGATGGAAAAAGATAGAATCGAAAGAATGAAACCTCAAGATTCTTCACCAGGGAATCCCCGAGAAAGAAGTAAAAGGATTCTGAGAAAGAAATAGAGGGAGCCATAAAAATAATAAACCAAGACCTAGTTAGATGATAGGGGGTATCATCATGAGCCAACCTATTAGGTCCATGGACATTTAGCGGTACGACACTACTAGCAATGGTTTACCATACCAGGGTAGTGGCTCTTGGTGGAATAACCAAGAGAAAGGGGGTCCCATCACGAGACAACCTTCACATTTTCATGAAAATTCTTGTGGGTAACATTTCCACCACAAGTTACCACGCCAAGGAAGTGTCCCCTGACTAGATTCTTGAAGAAAAGGAAACAAGAATAAAGATAAAAGGCATGAATGGGCTTGGAAACATTTGCATCCATGATAGGTGTGGCTCACCTTCTACAGAGGCACCCACAGGTAAGCCATGCATTTCCCTTCTATCAATGCACCCCTTTTCTAGACATCCCTTACCACCTCATCTACTCGCATGGCTTGGATTTGATTTCTCCCAAAAGCACCCCACATCCAGTGAGCATTGGCCCAATAAGACACCCTGTCACTTCCTCCAAACTTGTCTTGCAGATTAATATAATGTCTTTGAGAACTTGACCGATTAAAAGGGGTTTTATGCACATGTTTAATAAAATTTATGATTAGATGTGATTGACATTTCTATTATCCATGTGACTTATGAGCCCATGGAGGGTGTATTTGTTGATGTGCAGGATCATACTTGATGGACAGATACCATTATGGATAGGTACACATGGGGAGATGATTAGTTTGGACCTCCATGGGGTTGGAAGCCCATGAGATGGATTTTGAGACCCCAACAGGGGGCATAGACAGATCACAGGGTTTTAACCAAAGAGGAGGAGGACATTCCACTAGAGGCAGCCTGGCATAGCCTTACCCAGGGGGGTTGTTCCCTCTCCACTAGTACATTAGCCTTGGAAGGACCATGATGTCACCCATGACATATTATGATGTCATCCAATGATGTGGGAGTTTTGGGAGGTAGTTATGGCATATTTGGCACACGTGGCAGCTTCTAGAGGCCCAAGGAGGGATAACGTTTTTCTCCAGGAAGTCGATGTTTCCCTAAAAAGCGATAAAGTGACCCTAAAGGGGCATGACATCACCTTTATTTGCTTTATTAGTGTTTTATTATGACATTTAATGTAAAAAATTGTTATTATGTATTTTGGCCTTGTCAGCCTTTTCGTGACCTAAAATTTAATTAAGGTCATTTCTATTGTATAAGTAAGAGAGAAAAAATCTCTTTTATTCATCATCTTTCACTCRCCACTTGGTTAGGTCTKAAAGTTTTGGCCCTTCTAGGSTTCTTGGCTRAAATTGTGGCACACTTGTTTAAGGAGGATYYTCTTTGGTGATTTTTGGCATTTTTCTTGGTGGAAGGCTTACAACTAGGGTTTGKCTTSATAMATGCATGGTGAATGTAAGTGAATTTCTGCAATCCTTCCCTTACTTGAATGGTTRTAGTGTTTTTCTTMCATTTTTTTAATGCAATTTGCTTGAAGAAAWCCTAGGAAACAAGCACATGTTSGTGTCCCTRTTTTAATTCCCTGCTAAGATTGTTCCAATGAGTATTTTATCCATTCAAGACATTGCTAGGGCCTTTCCATTGCAACAACCTACCTATKCTCTTTAATCCTAYATGTTTTTATTTTKTCATTAAGCTAAATAATGAGGAAAACACACTAAGGCCTAGKGTTTCTACACCMTAGTATGTCCTTTTCCTCTAGGGTTTGATTKTTGAAGCCTTGGCTCAAAAAAACTTCACCATCAAACCCTCTTGTCTTTATCCCTTCCATTGTTCTTCAATCCTAGTTGTTTTTGTTCATCTCATTGAGCTAAAGAAGGAGAAAAATGAACTAAGGCCTAGGGTTTGTACACCTTAGTGAGCCGTTCTCCCCTAGGGTTTAATTTTTGAAGCCTTCGCTCGAAAAAACTCCATCATCAAACACTCTTGTCTTTATCCCTCCATTATTATTTGGCTTCTTCAAAAAAAAATTCTACATTTGACTCCATTTTCCCTATGAATGCATTGATTTAATACCTTTATGCTTGAGTGCCTTGATCACAAACTTCAAACAACCATTACTTTGAACAATTATTAACACCTTCTAACCCTAGCCTAGACTAACCTACTAACCCTATTGTTGCCATTATCCATTTGAATTATAGTTATACTTTGCAACATTTTATCTTCTTTAAGCAAGTTGAACAATTGGATTTAATGCATGATAGTATTTGCTTTTAAATGAATGATAATATTAATATATTGATGAAAACACATTCTTTCTCATTATGAAGCTTTCTTTAGCATTTATTGTGAAGGGACACATTGTGACTATTTCTATTTTACATCATTGCGTTGCTTCATCAATATTATCGGTCAATTTATTTATATCAGAAAGTCCTTGATTATATGAAGTACTAACCAGCAAGTGATCTTGCATATATATAGTTTCTTGTTCCTTTGTTTCGGGCAAATACATTTTTGGTTATCATTATCTTTATTGGATGTTTAGCACAAATTTTTGATCCGTGGTGACTTGTGAGGGGGAAACTTATACTTAGCCTTAAACATTTTCCTTCTCAAAACCCCCGATCACCAGGGGTGTCTCCCCTAGGCCTACCACCCTAAATAGAAAGAGATACCCTATTGAGGTGATAGTGATAGGGTAGTCTCCTGTTGTGTCACTTTGTCTTCTTTACCTTTCCTTATCCTTCCAAGTACAAACTGTGCGATAACATGTACCACCATATATAATGGAAAATAGGAACATAATAATATTCTTCTATTTCTTTATGTATGAGCACAGATATATATGTATACTTAAATAAATATGTAAAACCATCACATTTCAAATAAACAATGTAATTGGAATTATTTAACTATGATAAGCCATGAAATTCCCAATAATAATAATCATAAACATAACATTAACAAGGAATGCAAACCAAGATACATATCTAAAACCAGATGCTAGAATAGAAATGGAACAACCATGTTCCACCCAACCGTAGAACAGAACAACCAAGTTCACTTGCTCTGTTCACCCCCTAGCCTGACCATGAGTCCATAAGGGAAAATTGAATGATCATCCGTAGCTATAATCACCATCGGCACATCATAAATTCCTTTGCCTCACACTAATAATTCTCATAATATAAAAATAATGTCATTTCCACAACATACTAAGCAGTGTCCTACCTTCTCCATATATTGTTTTTATAGGCATCTTGTGCCTAGGTTTTTCCTTCCCTCCTTGGGAAATTCCCATATTTACAAATTCCTTATTTTTAGGGGCTTTTAGTGATCAAATTCAACATTTTCCACTTGTAAAAATCAGCCTTGAGGTAACTCAAACCTGTTCCCCACTCATGGATTCATGGTCAACTATTTTTAACCTGGATGTTCCATTTGTCTTCTAACATTTAATTCATTAAAAAAAAATCTTACACATGTGTCAAATAAAAGAGAGATTTGGGAAAGTCAAATATTTTCCCAACAGTCATCAATAATTAATTAGAACAATAAAAATTCATAATTTGGATTTTCCATAGATGGAAAATAATTTCCAAATCCGAATTTTCCAAAAACAAAAATTTATTTCAAAGTTCACTGAAAACTTAATATTATAAAATTTGAGGATATTACATCCTCTCCTCCTTAAGTACAACATTGTCCTCAGTTTTCATTCCTCTCTCAAAATAGGGTTGGATAATATTTTTGCAAATCTTCTTCCAATTCCCAAGTGGCCTCCTCAGGGCTAAAGTTCTTCCATTGCACTTTTACCTAGGCGATGGCTATGTTCTGTAGTATTGTTTCTTTCCTGTCGAGAATGAACAGAGGTTCTGCTTGGAACTCTTCTTTTGGTTCCACCTACAATATGTTCCAATCAATGATGTGAGTAGGATCATGAATATACTTTTTTAATAAGGAAATATGAAAAACATTATGAACTATTAAGTTTGCAGGAAGTGTTAGTTGATACACCATGGGTCTGATTCATGTTTAAATATCAAAGGGGAAAAAAAAATTGGGCATCAACTTTGAACAATTTCCTAGATTTAGAGAGCTCCTCCTTGATTTGACTTTCATACATACATGGTCCCCAATTTGAAATTCTTGGTGTCTCCCTTTTAAATCTGTGTATCTTTCCTGTCGTTATTGAGCCTCCTTTAAATTTTTGTGTACCCTTTTTACCATTTTCTCCATTTCCTAGACCATTTTCAGTCCCATCATAAGCCTGTCAACTAGATTGTCCCACCTAATCAACGTTGTCCATTTCCTCCTGTATAATTCTTCAACGGGACTCATCTTGGTTGATGTGTGATAGCCATTATTGTAAGAAAATTCAACTAAATGTAGGTACTCCTCCCACTTAGTTGGTTTCGTTCTCAAATACATTCATAACATGTCTTCTACAATCTGATTCGTTCATTCAGTTTTTCCATTCATTTGTGGATGGTAGCTTGTGCTGAAATTCAGGTTAGTATCCAATCCTGTAAACAATTATTTCCAAAACTTTGATGTAAATTTCACATCTCTATCAGAGATCACCATCTTAGGAATTCCATGTGTAATGACCCCCTGAGGTTACGACAACATGCGATGATTTTTTTAATTTTTTTATAGAAAGTTAATAACGACAATGCATTCAATCATCGAATCTCGATGACGAAAACAATGCACACAATTCAAGCAACATACAAACATAACAACCTAACATACTAGCACATCGTGCAACTGGGAGAAACATACGAAATCCAATCAGATGAAGAATAATAACACCTACAAGCTGAAAGAAAACCCTCATTCGAATAAATGCAACAACACCAACCAACACACATAACACAAACCTTCAATGGGAGCAAGAATTAGAAATCAAGAATCAACAATGCAAGGAGCACAAGTAAATAACATTAGCCGAAATTTCATGGCCTTTCATCGTGCGTCACCAGATAATCTAATATTAGACAATACTTTAATTAACCTTAAATTTATGAGCATGCAAAATATATCTGCCATACACCATCTATCCAAAAAATAACCAACTTGAGGCGCAATTCTATTTATCATAGGATTCTTCAACCTATTAGCTTGTAACCATGTTGGTAAGATAAAATATGATGGAATTATTCCTTCTAAAACATTAATGGAGTCTCTAATCAAGAAGGAGTGACACCTCAATTTAATGGTGAACATCATGAACTTCCATTTACACAATTTAATAAATTAAAGATTCAAATTAAAAGGGATCCAATCATAGGTAATAATGCTTGGGATAACCATTTTCTAAAATAGGTTTCACTAAGGGTCAATCATGTTTATAGAAGAAAACCTATTTATCATTCAACATGTATTTAAGAACCAATATTTACTATCTTGCATCCACATTTAAATCGGTATTATTTAACTTATAATTTGTGTAAATTATAATCTGGGTGAAAATAAACCACAATCATCATATGCATAGTAATACATGGTATCATTCATAACTTGACCATTATAAGAATTATATGACATTCCTTCTTTATTTGGTTTTGCATGGCTCTTTGTATCAATGGATTTTATTTTTCCCCATTAATTAATGTTTTGGTGATCTAATACTATCAAGACACTATCATTAGTGAATTCCATGCCTACATATAACCTAATGATTAGGATTAAGGGATGGTCTTGTTGTGTTATAAGAACCTAGTGTCTCATCGCATTTTTTTCCACATACATGATTGCTTTGTTGGAGTTTTTTGACTTCTCAGTTTGTTGACATGGTGTTCATGATCATTAAAAATGATTCTTAAGGTTGTTGATGTTTCTTTTCCCTAGTATTATAGATCATGATCATTAAAACTTAGATCCTAAAGTTTCATCATGAGAAAGTTTTCACGATTTCCCTTAAGATAGTTGTAGAGAATAATTTGATTGTGGTAATAGTGCAGAAAATAATTTTTAAAACATGTCAATACTTGAAGATTGAGAATCTCTTGTCAAAATAATTGATGATTATCGTTATTTAGAGTCTTAATTCGATAGGCTATTATTCAACAAATCAGATCATAATTTGAGTGTTGTTCCACGAAGTAATCTTGAGATCGTTGAAGTAAATCTCAAAACCATGAACAAAGTTACCAATGTGCAGAGGTTATACCGAGATTGACGACATAGGTGAATTACTACTTTAAAGGAGTAAATGAGATCCTCCAATTAGTTTTTCCCTTGATAAGTTTCTTATTTGGTTTTCTTAATATTTTGGTGTACAGGTCCCACAGGTAAAAGAAATAAATACATGGAAGAATTGATATGCCTGCCATTATTCTATATTACATAAATTGAATGTTTTTTTTTTGTTTGTTAATTTGTGCGGGACTTGTTGGCTACGCGATTAACCTGTGGCTTGAGAAACTGCGACTCAGGGGCATCTAAGCCATCAAAATCACCCGGGGATCGCACCTGGCCTGAGCCACACCAACCCTTAACATGGTTGGATTTTTTGTCATCGTAGGTTTCGAACCAGTGACTTTAACATCACGGAGTGGCTTAACAACACACTCTGTCACCGACTATCCTACACCTCGAGGAATACATAAATTGAATGGTTACGCCTACCATTTGTCTGAGATATATAACTAAATATTGAATCTCATGTTGTGAAACTAATGCAAGGTTTCGAAAATGCTATAACTATTACAGGCAATGGATTACAACCATTATGTTTATAATGGAAACCACAAATTCTCCTTAGATAGGTAAAAATTATTTTTGCGCATTTTTAAAAAATTGTTGTGTTTAATCAAGGGGATTAAAATATGGGCAAACTTAACCCTAGGCAAGGATGATTCTAGGGGCTAAATTTCGCTCATGGGCTAATTTTCCATGGTTTTCCCAAAAATGATATACGTTATTTTAAAAATGATTCGCCCAAATTATATGGAATCAAATTATGTTACCTTAAAAATCGCCATAATTTTATAAAAACTATATAAAATACTTAGAAATTTGATTTTTTTTACAAAAAATCACCAATCATTTATAGTTAGCATATGAAGGATTAGTAAGATTTGCCAAGGTTTCTAAATTTTAAAATAAATTTCCATCCTTAAAATCATCCCTGACCCTAGGTCTCAGAATTAGAACTACGGAAAGGGAGTTTCCAGTGCAACGATGTGTGTTGTGAATAATCAAACATGCACAGTAACATCATAACTATATCAAAATATCTTTGTATAGCTCACTCATTGTGCTAAACCAACAAGTATCCAAGACCTTCCTGCAATTAGTCTCATCTGTTCGCAACTCCTAAAATCTACTCCAATCCCTTCAAATGAATTACATAAATGCCCCTGTAAATATGTAACCAAATATGTGATCATTATCACAGTTATTACGGGCCTTCGTTACTTTTTATAAGTAGGAAATAGTAGTATATATTAACTATCATAAGAAGTAACCAATTTAGAGAAAATGACATTATTGTTGAGAGGTTGATGAAATTTAAAATCCAGATGTTTTCTATTCATTTTCGATAAAGAAATCACATACAAGGGATAAAGTAAATGCATACACCATTTTAAAAACAAAATGCAATCAAGGTTTGACTATGGGGCTCAGTTTGGCCATTCAAGAAAAACGGATACAACCTCTAGGAAGAAAAACAAAATGTAACAAGAAAATTGCAACCAGAAATAAATCATTTGCAACAAGAATTAATTCATTCACAACATAAAATTCACTGCAAGAAATAAACCAAATGCAGAGAAATAAAATGTTTGGAGAACTAGAGAGACATCCAAAAAATCATTGTTGTGGAAGCAAGAGTTTGCAGATAATAAATCACAATAATCGCAAAGGATGAAGAGGGAATAAATGCTCAGGAGAGAAAGGATCGTATAGTTATTATCCATGCACAGCAAAGTAGTGCATTTGAATCTAAATTGTTAACACTAGAGTGAAATATAGTTGATTCGGCTCCTCGTCGATTACTTAGGCACGAACCGATAAATTAAAGGATAAAGGAAAAGAAGAAAATAACATGTTTTCTCCTTGTATTAGAAACAATAAAATAAAATGCAGCGAAGTCATTTACATTCAGATTTTGGGTTCACCATTGGAAATAAAATCAAAAGTATAGTGAGCATAAGGCTGGGATAACTTTCAATTCTCTGTTCACAAAATGTTGGGCTCTTCAAGACAAATTTGCTGAAATAAAACAAATGAAATGTCTACATAATATTACGTTGAATAAAGAATAGACTTTAACACAATAGAAGGACCTTAACGAAAGGCATAGGAACATAATTTAACTACCCTTCAACCAAATTTCACAAGCGTAAATTGTCAGGATAGAAAATTAACTAATTTTTAACACAGTGACACATGCATACTTTCGACGTTAAAGAGATGCATATATAGGGAATTCAACTACCATTCAATACAAATATACACATGCATACCATATCCCACTACGAATTCTTTGAATTCATTGTCTTGCACGTGGTCCATCCAACTTCCTCTTGCCAACTGATGTGACCTCACCGGTACCTCATAGCCAACGCTAGGGGTACTCTTCTTCCTCTTGAACCCCCAATACACAAAGTGTCCATGCACACAATACTCGAGAATGCTATCACCCAGCTTTCCTTGCAAGGTCAAGCTACCACTTGTCACCCAAGCTGGGTATCCCAACTCCCACAAGAGAAAGTTTAGTCAAGATGAAATTCGGAAGCATAATGTTATGCAAGATAGATGTGATTTGTACTCCTCCTCTGCCATCCTTTTTATAGAATTTTTTTAGTCATTAGTTTCCCAAAACCCTCATTATATTCCTTTTTCATTTAATTAATTTCGAAAAAACTCCCCTATACATATGTCGTCTGATCCCCTAGTTGCACCAGAAAATCAATTTATTAATTAGTTAAATTTGTCTATTTCCCTCACACACCTAAAAGAATTCCTAAAAATGCTCCTCAGTGTCCCTATATTCCCTTAAAATTATTAAATGAATTATTCCTTACTTAATTCTTAGTTGAGTTCATAAATAGAAAGTTCCAAAGGCTAGATTCCTTACTAAGTTAGAGATTCCCCTTTTTCTTTAAGTTTCCCCTTTTCCTTAGGTTTCCCCCTTTTCTTTAAGTTTCCATTTTTCTTTAAGTTTCCCCTTTTTTATAACTAAGTTCATAATTAGTAGGTTTAGACAAAAACAACCAATGCCCCTTTTATTAATTATTAAAATTTCCACTTTAATTATTAATGCTTGAATTTTGTTTACCCCCTTCCTGTTATATGTCTAGATAGTTGTTTTTTGTTCCAAGGCTCTATTCAGACCTAGGTTTTCAATTCACTAGGTTTGGTGACATTTCTTAAAGGAAAATTAGTTATTAAACTGTACTTATCACATCATTCATTTTAAGTTCGACCAGGTCCTATGGAGGCATAGTTTTCTAGGCACTAGGTTTATTCATTTACTAGTTAAAATCGTGATGTTACCTTCAGGATGCACCACATGCTCTAAGGCTTCTACTTGCCTCTTTTCATTTTATTCATGCAATGTGCCCTTCAAGATGCATTAAGTGCTTCAAGGGTTCCACTCACCTCTTGACTAAATTTATTAGACGTCAAACCCCTGGAGTCAATACTTCGTCAAGTGATCATGTGGGAGACTAAGGGTCTCTAAGGAATAAGGACTCTGCCTTATTGTCCAACCCTTAGAATCATGATGAGTGACTGTCATAGTCTTCCCTCACGACATCATGGGTCTTATTTAACTAGGTAATCATTAATATACAGTTCGAGACATAGTAGAAGTGCTAGTAGGTTGTGGCAAGGCTACTGCCATACCTCTCCCTCAATGTTTCTAGTTTTCATGCATGACCCCTTTACTCAAAATGTGAGTCTAGTGGACAAGCTATCATCAACCTACATCCATCAACAAATCATGTCAAAAATAACAATCAATATTATAATATCAAATCATAAGTACATATGTCACATCAATAACATTCAAAGCCTAGTAATCCACTCCCTCACTCGATCCAAAGTCCTAGGGGTTTCATCGATGCCTTGATATCCTCAATGCATAGAGTCCTTCACAATCAGGAGAACCCAGTCAATAGAACCTATATATGTAAATAAAACAAAATAAAATGTCATCAAATCCACAATATCTCATAATCATAATCAAAACAACCAATAGTATAATGACTCGGATCACTTGCACGCAAGTGTCCTCAAAGAATAAGTTCAATCAATGTGCACAAGAGAGGGATGTTACATACACACCCTCTTGTTTTAAACTTCGTGCCAAAGTTTCACAGTATGTAACTTCCGATATAAAGTGTATCACAGTATCATATGTCTAGTTATCAAACAAAAATGGAAACTTCTATCGCATATCATATGCATCCTTCAAGATCACCGAGTGAGGACTATAGTTCTCCCACTGCACCTTGACCTGATATACTGTCTGACATCGTAGTTGTCAAATGCGATTGTCTAGGATGTGGATTGGCTCCTCCATAAGAGCACCCTCATATGATACCTGCAAGGAAATCAAGTCGATAACATGTGTAGGATCACTAACATAATGTCTCAAAACGTATACATGAAAAACATCATGCATACGCCTCAAATAATTAGGAAAGGATAGTCGATAGGCCATGGGCCTCTTCTTTTCCACAATCTCAGACAGTCCCATGAACCTAGGAGATGGTTTAGAACCTTTTCCAAACTTGATCAAACTCTTATGAGGTTTCACCCGCAAGAAGACTCGATCGCGAACTTCATAACTATGGTCAACACAATGCACATTGGCATAACTCTTTTGCCAATCTTGTGCTTCCTTGATCCTTTATCTTATTGTTTGCATTTGATATTCCATTTCTTGGATCTCTTCTGGCCCCACCAAGACCCTATCCTCAAGTTGATCCCAACTCAAAGGTGTCTAACATGGTCACCTTTAAATAAACTCAATAGGCGACATCTTAATGGTGCTTTGATAACTGTTCTTATATGTAAATTCTACCATTGGAAGGAATTATTCCCAACACTTTTGTTCATCCATCACATACGTATGCAAAATATCCTCCAAGATTTTTTATTTTTGCTTCGTTTCCCATCTATTTCCAGGTGATACTCAGTAGTAAATTTAAGTTGGGTTCCCAAGGCCTCTTGGAAACTAGTCCAAAATCGTCATGTAAACACCGATACTCTATCGTATATAATCCTCTTAGGCACGCCATGAAGCCTCACAATATCACTGATGAGACATATAGCTATGTTAGTTACCTAATATGTAGTATGCACAGGAATAAAATGATCGCTCATCATCAGAGTGTCGACTACCAAAACAATAGAGTCATGTCTCCTTGAAGTCAGTGGAAATGAAAAAATGAAATCCATAGAAATGACCTTGTTACCCATAATTTTTGTCATCATGATGATGTTCTGATGATGGTGTACTCAGGTTCTTCATTAGAACTTTCTCCTAAGAAAAGTTACCTTCATATCTTTCCAGAAATCACATTATATATATTTTCCTGTGAGAATGCATGATTCTCGTAGGCTGCCTTAAGCTAGGGTGTGAGAAGTTTGCACTGTGTATAACTACTAGGGTGCGGAATTTTTCTAAAGAGAGGAAAAATATGAATTCTTGAAGCTTCTAGAAGGGAATCTTCTAGAAGGGTGAGATGGCATTCGAATGGTTATCTATGTACTAGCTTTCCTGATATTTTGGGATCATTCTTATCTATGTAACTAATTCATTCTCTCCTATATATTGAGGGGATTCTCATGGAAAAGGTTAGAAGAAAACAAGCAAGAGATTTATTGGAGAATTAGTGGAAGACTGTGTGAAGGAATGATGCTACAACAACTAAAGAAATCTAGCAAGTTAATCAAAAGTGGTTGATCTTCTTCATGCAAGTGAGAAAGTGTGTGTGTCAGAGATAAGGGCCATTGAAAGGAAGTTTGCAACATCAAGGCTCAGGTTGTAACCTTTACTTTCCATCAATATAATACAGTAATGTGTCCCTTTCCCATAAAGTTAGCTTCACTTTATTGTATAACTCCTTGATCATATACATAGATTAACTGTTGAATAGATTGTGTTTCTTTCACTCCGGTTGGTTTGTATTGTTTTGATATTGACTGTACGAGAGCACTGGAGAGAAGCAGGAGCAAAAAAGACCAAGGAAAGCGATCATAAGATATTTTATTTGATCGTATCTTATAGTATATTCAATGGTTAAAATCTAGGGAAAGAGTATCATTCTGTCTTGCTTTGTTCTAGATCCAGGTGGATCTAGGGAGATCGGTTTGTGTCTTTACTTACGCATTTATCCAATAAAAAAAATTGGCGACTTCACTAGGGAAATCCCTTTTTCTTTGTGGCCTTTTTTTCTTTTTCTGTGGCCATTTTCTCTAGTTTCATATTTCTCTTGTTTTATCAGTCTCTGAGTCTTCAGGATATCCTGATAGACCTTCTAGGTCCAGAAGCTTTTATCAATTTTACTTCAATTTTCAAAAAATTTGTTATGTTTAGGAGTTCTCGCACTGCACTCCATTGCATCCTGTGAGAATTGATCAGGTTCACACCCTGCACATAGGTTTCAGTGCGAGGTTCTCGCACCTTGCTAAAGGGTTGCCTGCGAGAATCATAGATTCTCGCACTGTGTAATATTGCTCACTTGCGAACACGTTTTTTCAAAAAATTTGAAATCGAGTTTTGGTCTTTCTAACTGCCCAGATTAGTTGAATTACCTCTTATGAGTTTATTAGACCATTGATTGATATATTTTTTGCTTTAGTTTGATTGTGTGAATAGTTTTAGGGTTTCAAGGTTTTTCTTGTCCTTTGTGTCTTGACTTTTGTTTCTTGACTCTTCTTGGAAAAACCATTCCCTCTGACTTCAAATTCTGAGTGTGTTTGATTGGTTGAGAACCAGTGATTGGTTGAAAGTTGAGTACTTGGTTTTTCTCATTTGCTTATTAGTTTGAAAGAACATTTTCGTTTGCATTTAGAAATTGGTTTTCTCTTTATTTTTTCTTGCGTTGAAAGAGTAGATTGGGTTATTTGCTTATTCATTGATTTGATTTTTGTACTCTCAATGTCATAGTTTGAGTCCTTTTGAAAAGTGAACAAATAAGTTTTTCTTTCAAAAAAAATTCTTTTCATTTTAGAAAACTTTGAAAATAAAATTATTGAGCTTATTGAAGTATTTGAAAAAGACACCTAGAGATTGTCATTTGATGAATGATTGTTTGCATTGACATTTGAAAAGAAATTTTGGATTATAGTTTAAGGTTGATTTGAACAAATTTCTCTCTCCCATACATGGGATTCATTGAACGAAAAGTGTTATATTTCATTCTCATCCTTCCATTGTTTGGGTCAGATTCATACAACATAAGTTTCACTTATGTTACCTTTGAGCAAACAACAGCTCTTAAAAACATTGCATAATCTTAAAATTTATCTAGTAACTCTTTTATAGGGATCTTTTACACCAACATTTAGCTAGGCTAGTGCTTTGGAGTAGGAAGAGAGATACACTCTCCAAAAGATCAAAACACGTAGTGGCCTCTTGAGTTAGAGAGTGTTAAATTCCATTTGCACCATATTGTCCTAGGAAGCCCTTGTAAAACAAGGGTCAAGAACTAGGTCACATTGGTGTTGGCAGAGTTACTCACCCTGCTTGGTTGACATCAGTATAGAGATTGCACGTATTACGGGGGTCACTCAGAGGTTTACCCACAATGATGAGTGGAAGCCTTTTGAGTTGATTTTGGGCTAGATACCCTGCCTTTGGGTGTGGATCAGACTGACGACTATTCCCCCAGGCTTTACTGTTGTTGGTGTTGACCTTAGTGGCCTATCTCTCTAGGTTCTTACCCAAGGTGACAGTGGAGGGGAAAGTATTCACATTACCTGGAATTGACGTTGATCAAACTCACTCGGGCTCCTTGGAGGGTATACCCATGATTATGTGTGGGAGCTTGCACCAAGGTGTAAGTATGTTAAGCAGGTCGTCAACCTAAAATTTCCATCCTAGCCCTGCCCCTTCTCGTATTGTTGTTGTGAAGTTGGATTTCATCAGCAACTAGTGGCTTTGATATTAGAAGATTTTGTTTGTCTGGTGAATGCTTCCTAGATATTGTTTACTAGTGTGTGTTGTTTATTTCTCGAAGTTGACCATAGGAATTTTTTCACGGATATTGTCACTCATTTACAATTGCTCCCCCATGATGTTCACATAGAATGCAAGGTTTATCTCTAGTGCATCTGGATGGTTCTCAATCCTTGCCTACCAATACACTTGAGGGCTCTCCTCATCAGAGTGAAGTCCCAGTTGTTACTCTACCACACGTGGAAACAAGTGATGTCCTAGTTGTCACCACACCACAAGTAGAGTCCACTGACTCTCTAGAACCTTTTCGAATTACCAATACTAAAGAGGACTATTGCATTCACCATGGTGAACGACCTTTTGTGCAATTAAATTATTCTGAAGAAGTAGTTTTTACATCTTTTGAATCAACCATTGGGCCTTCTCTCGATGTAGTAGGCCAAGATCCTTTTTGGTCAGGCAATTTCTGATGAGTCCTTTTTGGTACTGAGTCACCTACCATCTATGAAATCAACCCTCTGGTGTTTTCTGAGATAGAAACTACACCGGTGACTACCACTTATCACTTTGTTATCCCTCCCAAGATGGCCCATCTCATGAATACTACGAGTGTCCAAACCGAAATTACTGCAGCTAGGCTTTCTCCTATCAATGCCCAACGAATGCCTGATGTCAACCCGACATTACCAACCGGTTACCATGTGTTGAATGCATTGTTGAATGCTTCTAATCCAACACCTCTGCAAACCCCAGACAGTTCTCCAGGTGGTCCTCCCTTTCCTGGGCACCCTATCCCTATTTTTATTCCGACACTCCCTCAATTTCCTTTTGGAATTCCTAATCCCAGTGGCATGATACCGTCCATTACATCGAACTTGTAGATTCCCCTTGGTGGACAGGGTGGTACCACTCAACTTCCTTTTACCGGACATATTCCACTTACTACACAACCTTTGGTTGGAACACAATTTTCGGTTGGAACACCATCTACGATAGGGGGACCAACGCCACCTTTTGGACAAAATATACCTACTTCTTTGGCCCAGTATTGGAATTAGATTTTACAAAATCTTCCTCAAAAAACAACTGGGGGGCAATAAAATGTCCCTCCCATAGGCCAACCATATCCAGGTATACCCAATCCTATTTGGGGTCAGGGTCACAATGCTCAACCTCAGGTCCCTACTCAAACTCAAGGTTATAATCCTTGGAACTACTATCCTCTTCAGCCACCATCGAATCAGACGGGGTCTTCCCACACTAGTTTTCCCACTAGGCTTCCAACCTAAAGTCACCAGTACCCACAAGTGAATCGACAATTGCCTTTTCTTGCTACTTTGGATTTGCCAGATTTGTCTAGGATTCTAAATGATCCTATTCGTCACTCTCCCTAATGGCTTGTTATTCCAGCCAAGCTTCCATCGGACATTCCTAAATTCGATGACAAGGTGGGAGAGGACCCAAATAATCATGTTATGAATTTTCACTTATGGTTTTCATCCAACTCATTGATGGATGAGTCTATTCGTCTACATCTTTTTTAACGAACCCTTACCGGTTCTGCTGCGAAGTGGTATATTGAATTGCCATGAGGTTTCTTTTTTTATTTCAACACCCTAGATATGGATTTTCTTACACATTACCAGTTACCGATCCGTTATGATACTAGGACTGAGATTTTGATTCCTTCAAATAGACTAAAGGCACTCATATCTCGGATCATATCCATGAGTGGCAAAGGAGACGATGTCTCATTAAACTTGAACTCCCTGATCAGTTACTGGTAGAATGGTTTACAAAATCCTTCATGAATGAAATTGGTAAAGACATTGCCATGGGTGGTGTTGTTACATAGGAGCAGGCTATAAGTCGTTCTCAATATCTTGATCTCATTTATTCGCAGATGGGAACACTTTACGATTTGTTACCTGAATTACCTCGTCCTGGTACTTCCAACACTTCAACTATTCCAGTTGCTTCGCATGTAGCTGATGGTGTGATTGGTACTGCCCATGCCCACTCACATTTTATTTCAAGTACAACCCCTAAATATACCTCTTCTAATGTTCAAAATTCTCCATCTCCTGCCACTTCCATCAGTAAAACATCTGAGGTGAACGTTGTTCAATCTACACCGACCAGTAAAAATAAATCAAAGAAAGGGAGAGGCAAGAATAAGGAGGGTAAAAATAATAATCAAACTAAGCAAACTAAAACCCCTCCTATTGAAGATCGGGATAAGCACAAACCACAATATCCTTGCCTTATCTGTGGTGACGATCACTACATGATGGATTGTCCACGACGTGCCGAGGTTACTAAGTTCCTTCAAGGAACGCCAAAACCCTCTACGCTGACAGTCTTGTCCCAACCCTTCCCGTATCAACAACAGGCTCAGTTGGTAATCCATAACCAACCATCTACTTCTACGACATCATATGTTTTGATGTGTATCGGTGATTCTAAGAAAAATAACGTTGGACTCACGACTAGATCCAAATACTATACTCCATCTAAGGAGAAGGTTGATGATTTACCTCTTGCTTTGGTACATCCCTCTCCTCTGACTCCACCTACAAATGGTCCTCTTCATCTCAAACCAACGAGCCTTGATATAGTTCTACTACCACCCCCGAAAGGTGTCGTTAAGAAGTCGGCCTTCAATCCTCATGCTCATGCAGCCCATAACTATAGCATTGTAGAAGATCTGGCCCAAGCAACTTGAACAATGTCTGGCCTTGAAGTCCTTCAGTCTTGTCCTGCACAACAGAGGGCTCTGTTGAAAGATATAGGTGGAATTGATCCAACAGATATGAATTTAATAACCTTTGACTTGGAAGATCATATTCCAAGGTTACCCCCTCATCTTGCGTTCCAGATACAATTTGTTGTTTCTGACAAGAACATTTGTTGAACTGTTATCGATGAGGGTGCCTCTACATGTGTAATGTCTTTTTCTTTTTGGAAATCCATCATCTCTCCTCCTTTAAATGAATCACAAAATAATTTGAAAGCCTTTAATGGATCTGGTTTTAATCCTTACGGTGTTCTTCCATTGTTTCCCGTTACTTTAGAAGGTAAGACACTCCAAGTTGAAGTGGAAGTCTTTGATGCTCCCCTTGATTATAATCTTTTGCTTGGTCGTAGCTAGATAGATTCCATGTGTGCTTTTGTTTCAAGACTTTTCCATGTAGTACATTTTCCTCATCAAGGAAAAGTTGTTACATTTGACCAACTTGCATTCTTTAATTTCGATACTCGTACATGCAATGTACCCTTTATAGCTAAAACCCCGTAGAGTTATGAGAATGTCGATGTAGGCCTTTTGAAAGACTCTTCGTTAATGGGTACTTTCCCCATTCCACCACCGCTTGATGTTCCACACCCGTCTATTGCTTCTATCAACATGATCTCCATCATACCTCATGAACTCCCTATGTCTTATGACCCTTCGATAGTCCCCAACCCTGGAGATCACACTCGTTTCGGCAGCGTTATGCTATTAAGCCCGGTTGAGTCTGCTTATCATGCCATTCAATCGACGACACCTTCTACACCCTCTCTTGATGAGTTGTCTCCTGATACTTTCCATGTCATATTTCCCACTGATGATATGATCATGTCTATCATGGAGGACACCCCTTGGGATGATGGGCATCATCGTTCCATACTGTTTCTGGAACAACACACTCTCGAGAACTACCAATGGATTTCAACTCCATCGACTGTTGTTTTCATATCAAACATTCCTGGCTCTGGCTCTACACATGATGTGTTTGCCGAAGGGAACCTCAGTAATATATCTCCCATGATTCCCATTGATATATCCGTTAAACCTGGGATAGTTGAAAATGTTCATATTGGAGCTTTATGTTCTCTGGATGAAATCGTCACCTATACATCTCTGTTCAAAGAATTTTGCGATAGCTTCGCCTGGAGTTACGAAGAGATCCCCGATATCGACCCTACTATTGTTGTACATGAGTGTACCCTGGAGCTAAACCAGTTTGGTAGTTCCTTCGTCCAGTCCACCCACGTAAAGCAGCGACTATCAAGCTTGAGGTTGAAAAACTTCTCAAAGACGACTTTATTTATCCTGTGGCTCTGACAGAATGGGTTTCCAACCCTGTACCAATTGATTAGAAAGGAGGCAGTATTCGTGTATGTGTTGATTATAGGGATATTTACAAATCCTGTCCAAAAGATAACTTTCCAACCCCTTTCGTCGACCAGATTGTCAATGACTGTGCCGGAAGTGAAATCTTTTCTCTCATGGATGGTTTCTCTAGCTATAATCAAATTAACATCGCTCCTGAGGACCAACATAAAACAACTTTTATTTTTCCTTGGGCTACTTTCACCTATAGGAAACTTCCCTTTGGTCTTAAGAACGTTGGCGCGACGTTTCAACGTGCTATGTCTTGTGCTTTTCATGATATAAAGCATATCGTTCAACCTTATTTGGATGATTTACCACCTCATTCTTTACACCGAGTTGATCACCCCACTCATCTTCGAGTAATTTCCATTCGTTGTTGGTTCTATCGCATTCATTTAAATCCTCATAAATGTGTTTTTTTCATAGAATCTAGTTGTCTTCTAGGTTTCATTGTTTCACGTCAGGGGATCCGGGTAGATCCTCTTAAGGTTGAGGTGATTCTTAATCTCCCTCCTCCTTCTACACTGCGCCAGTTGCAAAGTTTGCAGGGGAAAGAAAACTTTATTCATCGTTTCATCCCTAATTACGTTGAGATTACTTGTGGTTTTACACGGCTCCTAAAGAAAGATTCATAGTTTGTTTGGGATGTTGTTGTCAACAATGCTTTTGAGGCTTTGAAGTTGTTCCTCACGAGAGCTTCGCTTCTCTTCCCTCCTGATTATAGTCATGATTACTTTATTTATCTTGCTGCCTCTAAGTATACCATTGGCATGGTTCTCGTTCAAGAGGATGATGCACACAATGAACATGTTATTTATTACTTGAGTCGAAGTCTGACATCAACTGAAATTAAGTATCAACATGTTGAAAAACTGACCTTGGCTTCCATTCAAGTTGTTCAACGCTTTCGGCATTATATTCTCTCAAGAAAAACTATCATGATTTCTCATTGCAACCCTATGGAACACATTTTGACATGTCAATTGATAGGGGGAAAGTAATCCAAGTGGATTGTCATACTCCAGGAGTTTGACTTGGAATTCGATCACGCCATGTCTAAGAAATCCTTAGTTCTTGCTGAGTTGATATGATATTTTCCTCACTTTGCCACGGAAAAAGTAGCAGTAGATTCATTCCCTGATGAATCTCTTTTCCTTATTGGCACTAACGATCTTTGGTATGGAGATATCATTGTATATCTCCAAACCCAGAATTTTCGGCCTGATTTGTCTAGTATTGACTGACGTCGCATCTGTTATCAAGCTCATCAATACATTATCCTTGGGGATACGCTTAACCGTCGGGGAATTGACTCTGTTTTTCGATGTTATCTAACTTTTGACGAAGCTGAGAAAGATCTGAATGACTTCCATTCTAGAGCATGTGGCGGTCATTTGTCTGGGTATGCTACTGCTCAGAAGACTTTACACATAGGATACTTTTGACCTTCCTTGTTCAATGACTACATTACTACTATTCAGAAATTCCATGCCTGCCAGACCTACAATCAGAAAATTCGGTCACATCTTTCTCCTCTTCATCCTGTGGTCTCAGTTGGTCCTTTTACGAAATGGAGCATTGATTTCATGACATGTCACCCTCACTCGGATGGGGGGCATGGTTACATCATTGTAGCTGTTGATTTTTTTACAAAATGGTTCAAGGCGATGCCGACATTCGATAATACTGGAAATACTGTAGTGTTGTTTCTTTTTAACCATGTCATAGCTCATTTCGGTGTTCCCCAAGCTATTGTTACTGATCACGGTAGTCATTTTCAGAATTTTATGATGTCTGAACTTACAGAAAAGTTGGGTCTTCGTCATGATAACTCAACACCCTATTATCTACAAGCTAATGGCCAGGTCAAAGCAATCAACAAAGTTCTTATAACTATGCTTCGATGAATGATAGGAATTCATAAAACAAGTCGGCACACGATGTTGTTTTCAGCATTGTGGGCATATCGGACATCTGTCAAATCTGCTACGGGGTTTACGCCTTTTTTATTAGTCTATGGTGTGGAAGCCATTCTTCCTATAGAATGTGAGATACCTTCTCTGAAGCTAGATGTCGAACTCTTACCCAATACTTATGTTGAAGAAGAACATCTATTGTATCTGATGTGATTAGATGAAACTCAACATGACGACACTCTAGTAATAGAATCCCAGAAGAAACGTGTCAAGGCACACTATGACAAGCATGTCAAGCCTCGCGTTTTCTCTGAAGGTGATTTTGTTCTTCTTTATGAACAGGATTGAGATGTGTTAGGAGCTGGTAAATTCAAAACAATGTGGAGAGGTCCTTATATTGTTTGTCGAGTTTTGGAAAAAGGAGCGTATGAGCTGGTTGATTATGATGGTATCCCTTTGAGTGAATCCAGGAATGGGTTGTACTTGAACAAGTACTATGCATAAGTCATTTGTGCACAAGTATTTGTATTTTATGTATCATACTTTGTGTGTGTTACTTTAGTTTGCTTTTGACGTTATCTGGTATCTTCCCTTATGTGATGTTGTGTTTGATTGCTAGATGTCGGAGTCTTCGCTACCCTATATTGGCTTCGCTGATGGTGCTAGTAGCAGTACTCAAAACCTAGCTTCCACTGCATGGGAAATCTATGCCCCAACAAACAAACTTATATCTTTAGAAGGTGTATGTATTGGCCGTGCAACCAACAACATCACAGAGTATAGCACCATTATTGAATTATTGGTTGATGCTATCTCACTCGGAATCCGTCATTTTCTTGTACGACTTGAATCGCATCTTGTAGTACTACAACTAAGTAATATGTACTCTATTCGAAGTCCTAATTTGTTACGGGTGTATTTGCGAATTCATCTCTTGGAAAGATATTTTGATCACATTGAATATCAGCATATTCCTAGATGTCTTAATACATTAACAGATGCATTGGCTAATTATGTATTAGACAGACATTTGAACCATTTATAAATCAAACACATTAAAATTCACACAATATAAAGTAAACCAATAGAATCCATCTGTATATATAACGATCAAAAGAGTTTGTTTTTACAAAAAGTTTGTTCGAAGACCAAAATATCAAAAATTGAAGCTTATAGCTTCTACAAAGTGACATCATGGATGACGTTCACAGTAACACAAAAATTCCCTAGAAACCCTACGGAGCAGTCGACCCATAGCTGTTGATACCCCTACAGTGTGACGTTGATCACGTCGTGGAACCTCTTCCAGAGTCATATTTGGAATGTCTGTTGTCAGGCCCTCTAAATTCTGTTCCACCACCTGATAATCTTCGGCATATTGTGGTGCTATTGCTGTTACCTCTTCTCGTCACTGAATAGGGGAAGTGCCAAGAGGTCTATACGGTCCAACATCTGTGTTATCAACAAACATTTTGTGTTAGTCTTTGGATAAATATATAAAACAAAAAACATTTGGATATGATAAAAAATTCAAAAACATTTAAAAAGAGAAAATGCGTGTACTTCTTACCGAGGTCTCCCCACTGAGCATCCTCAGGAAATGCTAAATCTAGATCTCCTCGGAAATCCAATCCAGCATATGCGTAGTCATCAACCATCAACATATGGTTTCGAAGCCAGTCAAAGAAAATATCGTCATAGTTGATTATTGGTCCTGCCACGTGCCAGGCCATGAGTCGACACCATCTAAGCATCCGTGGATCTCTAAGATCTGGTAGGTTCCACTCAATCTATAGTCTAAATACGGGGACCCTCTCGAGGAATAAAGACACTAACAAATATCCATATCCAAATTGTTTCAATTCACCCCGCCTGCATTTTGTTAATTGCCTTTTGATACTGCGAAGCACAGCATACGCCCAGTTGAATACTCGGGGCTCAATACACTCGATGGAATACTGGAAGTAGCACTGTAATTCCATATTAGGAGAAAAACTCCCCGCCATCCGAGCTATAGTAAAGAGAATCGTGCAGAGGGTCAATTCTTTTACCCCCCAGATAGCAACTTTCCCCTTTCTCCTCTCAGCCTCAGGTACACAGTATTGATTGCAGTATTCACTCATCTTTAATCCACCACCTCTACTACCGGTCAGGCTGATATAATACCCGCACCTAGACAATCCATTCAAGAAGTATATGTCTTCAATGTCAATGGATAATGTGTGAGCTCCTACATTGAAAACCTTTTGATCTGGGTCCCACATACGGACCAGGTACTCCAGTAGTCTGAGTTGGGCCCTCATGCCCGAGATACGGAAGTATTTTAAGAGCCCATAATCTCTCAATGCAGCTATGGTGGGAGGATGATTCTCGGCATTCTCATTATATTTCTCATGTTCTCGTTCACACCACTCAAGCACCTTGCTTATGGCTAATTATCTGCACAAGGAACATAGAAGGAGGATTAGTGATGATTTGAATCTTTTTCATTGGCTAAATATTTTTAAAAAAATAGGTTATGCGTTACTCGCAGGTGCCTTATTTACACAGTGTGAACACCTCGTAGGTGGCTCAAGTTTCACCTGGGAGAACGTATCATTCTCGCAGGTCCCATATGGGTTGCCTGCGAGAATGCCTATGCACATGTAGGGTTCAAAAAACCACTTAAAAATGAAAAACTAACCAATGAAATCAAAAATTTAAACCATGAAAATGTCAGGAATGAAGAGCTTACCGTAATGGTGCAGAATTCTCATCAAATGATCTCTTGTAGCTCTCGAAAATCAACGTCGAATTTGGAGGGTAAAAAGGGGGTTTTAGAACTCAATAGTGAAAATGTGAAATGATATGGTAAAAATGTGTATTTACTCATTTAATTTACTTTTTACTATGTCATTTTTGGGTTTTTATGTTTATCTATTGTTTAAACCTAATTTCTAATATCAAGATGAGTGTAATGACTTGCAGGGGTGATGATATTGATGATTACATACAAGGATATGGACATATTTTTCTCCGTTATGGTGTGCTTTTTATTGTTTTTTATGGTTTTTACATAAAACCTTGAGCGTTGTTTTTGTCTGTTCTTGCGCTCGTGAAAAACATGAGAACGTGATTGAGCATAGTTTTATCACTTTTTTGGGCTCAACAAGGTTATACAAAAAAGGAACCCCCCTGGAGTTCTCTTTAAGATCTTTTCAAACTCTCTAAATATGAAAAGATCGTCGAGAGACCTTGCTATTATCACGCTCGATAAAGTATTTGAGGTATGCATCTGGTGAGTGATAATTTTTCTCTTTTTTGATCTCATCCAGACTATTTTACGAAAAAGGAACTGAGAGAGTTCTCTTTTAAGTGTTTTTCCAAACTCTATAATCTTGAAAAACCTTCGAGTTTACTATCTTTGGACTCGTTAAACAAACATTGATAGACCCATGATGGGACTAAACCTCTCCTTCTTAGGGTTCATTAAATATACTCCGAGGGACTCGTCCGAAGGATGAGCTTATATCAACAAGCATATGTGATCCTCTTCAAGATTGCGTAAAAATAAAGAGATACTTGCCAGAAATGGTGGGGGAAATTTTGGGAAAGGGATATGTTTCATCTTCATATTAATTGGCAGTAAGTGTCGCTCTTGAACATGAAACCCCTTATTCATCATTTGAAGCCGGTTTGGGAAATCCATTTGTCTCTCTTTCAATTGATTACAAGGTCATTCCATGTGTCATTTTTGAGTCAATGCTATCAAATCATTGGTCGTGTCATTCATATGTTCAAGAGAAGTCCATCTGAAACCTATATTGAGTCGGCCATCTACAGTTATCCATTCTCTCCATGTCGGCCTTCCCTGTGTCCAGTCCAATTTGCAACATGCTCTATTTCACTTTCAAACTCTGTTACTCATTTCGTGTCATTGATGGGGGATACATCAAGGCCCTCCTGTGACGATTTTTGTTCCATCAACTTCAGCTCATTATCCAGAATCAAGACTTAGAAATTATTTAGTGCCTTGGAACTTGCATGCCTTAATGGAAAGTTTCCTTGCTTTCAACAATGGGTTTACATCATTGACCCCTGATCGAAATATTTCGTCGGGTGTTTGACATCAAATCATTTATTCACACTCGATGGACTGTAATATAGTACCTTGGGAGTCATTGACATCAATGGTGATTTCCCTCGCACTTGTTAACGGTTTCATTAATGATAGGTAATCAAGTGGTTTCTACCATGTTCGACTTCAACACATGTAATCACATGATTAGATTTGTACTTTGGGCGAGGAGATTGAAGACCCTAGATTGATCCAGGTTGCAATGGAGTATGTATAATTTGTGACATATAGATCCACTATGTATGTTTTGTGGCTATGTCGTCTTGATTTGAAATTTATCGCATAGATCCATAGTGTATTCAAGTGGCTATGATATATTTTGATGGCATGGATCCACAGTGTATGATTGGTGGCCATGACCTTTGTTTATGATGTCATCATTCTATGATCTGAGTATGGGAATGCCTACCTCAGAATTGGTATAATTTATGATATTCTGCAGATGTTTGGGTGTTTTTAGGTTTCTGATTAGATGTTCTCTTGGTTCTTGACACACACATGCAACTTACAAAGTCTATCAGTTGTCACTAGTTCCAACCTCATTCTTTGGGGGGCATTCTGTTGCCCATAATTTTGGTTGTCATGATGATGTATTGATGATGGTGTACTCAGGCTCTTCATTAGAACTTTCTCCTGAGAAAAGTTACCTTCATCTCTTTCCAGAAATCACATTTTTTAGGAAGGTTCACAGGCTGCCAATATATTTTCCTGCGAGAATGCATGATTCTCGTAGGTTGCCTTAAGCCAGGGTGCGATAAGTTCGCACTGTGTCTAACTAATAGGGTGTGAACTCTTTCTAAATAGGGGAAAAAGATGAATTCTCAAAGATTCTAGAAGGGTGAGATGGCATTCGAATGGTTATCTAAGTACTAGCTTTCCTTATATTTTGGGATCATTCTTATCTAAGTAACTAATTCATTCTCTCCTATATATTGAGGGGATTATCATGGAAAAGGTTAGAAGAAAACAAGCAAGAGATTTATTGGATAATTAGTTGAAGACTGTGTGAAGGACTGATGCTACAATAGCTAAAGAACTCTAGCAAGTTTATCAAAAGTGGTTGATCTTCTTCATGCAAGTGAGAAAGTGTGTGTGTCAGAGATAAGGGCCATTGAAATAAAGTTTGCAACATCAAGACTCAGGTTGTAACCTTTACTTTCCATCAATATAATATAGTAATGTGTCCCTTTCCCATAAAGTTAGCTTCACTTTATTGTATAACTCCTTGATCATATACATAGATTAACTGTTGAATAGATTGTGTTTATTTCACTCTGGTTGGTTTGTATTGTTTTGATATTGACTGTACGAGATCACTGGAGTGAAGCAGGAGCAACAAAAACCAAGGAAAGTGATCGGGTGAAATCATGAAGGTGGGTTACACTTTTGCTTGTTTTATGACAAAAAAAACTGTATTTTCACAAGTTATTCAACTTCCAACATATAAAAGTATTTTTTTTATTTAGAATTTCACTTTAGAGTAAAAACAAAACTTGTGAAGAATTGTGTTAGCTTTCTAATGACTATTTTTCAATTTTTTTTTATCACGATTTG
>JZKD02S0182486.1:297196-308173 GCA_000966675.3 Picea glauca | reverse complement strand
TAGTTGACTATGTCTTCCTTCATTCCCTTCCAGAAGAATAAGTGCTTAAGGTTTTCTCTCATATTCATGACTCCAGGATGTTCCATATACACTGCTCTATGAGCCTTGTTTAGGATGAAACTCCTCAAATCGTCGTTGGGTGGTATATAAGTTTGATTTTTAAATCTCAATAATACGTCGTCGTCCAACATAAATCCTTCAAATATTGGTACCATCATTGTGTTTTATCTGATAAAATCCTTGACCTCTTTATACTATTCATCGTTGTGCTCTAAGGTTAGAATATTTTCTCGTAGATTTGTCTGAAGAGGAATCACCAAAAATATGCCTGATCTCCAACTCAATGCATCAACGACTCTTTTCATTATTCCCTTTATGTAAGTAATCTAAAAATCGTACTCGCTAAGGAATTATGACCAATGTTGTTGTTGCATGTTCAATTCACTTTGCATAAAGATTTGTTGTAGTCTGCAGTGGTCCGTTTTTAGTTCAAATTTTCATCCAATTAGGTAATTTCTCCAAACTCTCAAGGCATGTACAATGGATAAGAACTCCAAATTGTGCATTTCATAGTTCTCCTCGTGCCTTCTCAACTTTCTAGAGATGTAAGTGATCACTTGACCATCTTGCATCAAGACTCTTCCTAAGCCTTCCTTGGATGCATCAATGCATACCAAGAAGTCCTTGTCCATGTCAAGGACCTTTAGTATCGGTTTTGTTGTTAATAACGCCTTGAGCCTCCGAAATTCCTCCACGCATTTCTCGGTCCAAACAAATTTCTTGCTCCACTTCTTCAATTATGTGATCGCATTTTCTATCTTTGAAAAACCCTCAACGAACCGTCAATAGTATCCCACTAAACCCATTAAACTATGCATTTATGGGACATTCGTCAGTGTATTCCATTCCATAATTGCCTCAACCTTTAGTGGATCCACACTGATACCTTATCTGGAGATGGCATGCCCTAATTAATGAATCTTCGATTGATAAAACGATCATTTCGACATTTTCCCAAAAAATTTGTTCTCTCCTAGACACCATAGTACCATGCGCAGGTGCTTGTCATTCTCCTCCATCGTCTGAGAGTAAATTGAAATATCGTCAATGAATACTTGGACAAACTTGTCCAAGTATTCATGGAACACCTCATTCATCAAACTCATAGATACCTCTGGGGCATTCGTCAGTTGAAACAATAAAATAATAAACTCGTAATGTCCAAACCTCTTCTTAAAAGTGGTGTTAGGGATGTTTTCTTCTTTGATCTGTAATTGGTGATACCCTCATCTCAGGTCAATCTTTGTAAACACCTTCATGCCTTTAATATGATCAAACAGATCATCAATCCTTGGAAATGGATATTGATTCTCAATCATTTCCTTTTTCAATTGATGGTAGTAAAGGTAGAATCTGTACGACCCATACTTCTTTCATATGAATGTAACAGGTGAACCCCATGGTGACACACTTGGATGTATAAGTCCTAGGTCCAGCAACTCCTTCAGTTGCATTTTCAAATACTGTAACTTCATTGTTGACATTCTATAAGGAATTATTTTTGTTGGTTGAGTTCTCGATTTTAGGTCGATGGTAAATTCCAACTCCTTCTTCGAAGGCATCTGAGCTAACTCCTCAGGGAAGACGCCTGCAAACTCTCACAAAACCAAAAATGTTTCTAGACCTTATGTTAATCCAATCTCATTTAGGGTAAGGATATCATAAATATTACATCCCTTGCACCTGTTCTTCTGTAGCTGCAAGAAAGAGATGAACGTCAAGGAGACTCCATGGTTCAGACCCACAATCACGCGTCTTTGTCCCTCATCATTGACCAATCTCAAGCATTTTGTCTTACAGTTGAGTATCACCTCATGTGATTCCAACCAGTTCATACCGATCATGATGTCATATGAACCTAAGGTTGTGATGTAAGGTTTTCCTTAGTGAAAAACTCTCCCAGGATAAGCATACAACCTGTAACCTTCCCGCTAACCTTTTTTTTGGCTCCTGAAGCCATTTATACAAAGATAAACTTGTCCTGTTCGATTTCCTTTACCTTAATTATTTTTAGAGATCCACTAGAAATAAAAATCTCGGTAGCACCTAGATCTATCAAAATACTAAGGGTCTGGTCAAAGACAGTACCTAATGTCTCGAACATAGTCGACTGGTTCTCTGCCCGACGGTTATTCACCATTGCATGAATCTAATGGGCCTTTCCCAAATCTACCACGGTAGTGGGTCCCGCTGATCCAAATGATCTGGGCATCACCACTGGGTAGTACACTGGTAATGTGGCTCCCCACATGTCCAACACCCTTTCTTCGGTCTAGTACTCCTGGTACCTGAAGTAGAAGCAGATGACCCACTGTTATCGAACCACCCACTAGCCTAGAACCCTGGTCTGTTCTACTAAACAGGCCTAAACTATTGTTGTTTCTATTGACATTGTTGTTGGTGTTGTGGTCCTCAGTAGAGAGTCTTGTATTGAGGCATTGGTCACCAATGTGTAGTTAAAGTAGATCATCTCTGAAATCCAATATCTAGCTGGTGTCTGATGTTCTTGCGCACTAGATGACACCTGCCCCATTGGTCTTACTAGAGTTTTTCTCTAACCCCCATTGATAAGATCCTCCTCTGCTATGAGGGCCTTCTTGACACAGACCCTGAACCTCGGGCCAAGATCCGCATAGGATCGATCTTCCTCAAATCGATAGAACTAAAATAGTTCTTTCAATCCCTCACTAGAACCCCATGAATCTAATCCACATGTCCTTCAAAAACCCTACCTGTGGGAACAAGCACTAGGCGTGAGCTTCAACTCCACGCGACCACAATGTTGTGGTTGTATCTGGATTTTGGTAACCAAGAGCTTGAAATGCAAGGACCCAAACCACTACCTCCTCTACCTTCCAAACCTCGAAATGTCAAAATGCCAAAAAGGGGTGCTATTCTGAATGCTTTCAGGATTTTGCGATATCGCGAGTCAGGACTCCACGTCTCCCGACTCCTGGCCTAGGAACACTAAGGTCCCAAAATGTCAAAAAGGGAGGTCCATAACAAAGCGCTACCAGATTTTGCGATTTAGGAATCCATGATGCAAGCGTTACCCCTATCCTATGTCTTTCCAATCCCCGTTGTATGAATCCCCAAATTCCCAAAATGCTAAAATCTACCGGTGACCATGGTCCACTATTCGAGATTTTCGAATTCATGATTTCATGATTCTAGCTATAGACGGTTCTTGGTCCTTTGATCTCTCAGACCTCAAAATGATGAAATTTTGAACTCCAAAATGGTTGGTTCCTCAGTGACCACATCCCTACTCCAAGGACACGTCGCATTTCATGACTTTGGGGTTTTCAATGAAAAGTGCCCCAACTCCTTTAGCTCCTTTTCATAGGGGTTTCTAAAATGTTGAACCCCGAAATGATGAAATCCCACTCCAAAGGGTTTCAGTGACTCATTTTTATTCTCATCCAATGGTCATGGCATTTCACACTTCTTCCATGAAGTGTCTCCACCATCTGTTTCATCTCTTCCATTACATCACCTCTACGAGTGTAACCTCCATGTAGTTTTCCCTGATCTTGTGATCAACGGTTATCTGCACTACTAATCCAACGATACCTGTTACTCCTTCCTGATCATGCACTTATTCCCTTCCTGTTGGAAGATTTTCAAAGTTTCAAAGGCCTCAACCTTTGCTTCCTTTGTGAGCTCAATTAATGTGGATACCGCCTATGTTCTAGGAATGCTATCCCTCCTGAGATTTGTTCACTCTAAAACCTAAGAGGTTTCACAACCTCTACAATCCTTGCAGGGTCCCTACGCACAACTGTGCTATCCGTCCTGAGCTTTATTTACCCGAGCCTCTAGTGGACTCACCCTTCTGTGTCCTCAAAGGGAAACTTGGTGTCCTATTGATGACCTTCTACTCAAACCCTCCTTGCTGAGCTTAACAGAGTATTCAATAACTCTGTGAGTGTCTCTCCTTGACACTTCTCTTCCCAAAAGAACTCGAAAAGAGTCCTTATGTGCACTGTATGCAACTTCTCAATGTATTATTCAAAGAGATTCATAGAAAGTTAGATGTTATGTCTTCCCTGAACTCGAAACACAGTTCCTCTTGTGCACTCCTTGCACTCGCTCAATGCCCTCAGTGATTCTATTATCTTTGTGCCTTCCTCTTCACAGTCTTACCTCCAAGGTGTTCAAAAACCTTGAGATTTCTCCCTGGTTCTAATACTTTCTCTGGTGCACCCTCCTAGCATAACTCTATCCAAATTTTGCATAATTCATAAGTGCACTCTATGCACTGGCTCAATGCATCCTGTGCATTTTCTCAATGCCCTCCTGGCAGAGTCTTTACGTAATTCTTAACAATTCTGCTTCTCCTCTTTGTTCTCTCCTCTGCACAGTTTCTCCTTCAAGGTGTTCAAAAACCTTGAGGCTTCCTCCTTGAGTCAATGACTTCAACTGGTATTACCTCCTGGCACGTCTTTGTCTAAATTCCATAGAATTCAAAAGTTCACTACTGCACTGTTTTTCAAAGACTGCACTACTCTGTCATGCAACCTTTTACATGAAGCCTCAAAGAACCCAAACCTGAAATCAATGAATTCATAGATAGGAAAATATATCTATCCCTACATATGAAAATTTAACATACATCGACAACATATCATCAACACATAGAGACATTCATTCATGAACTCATAAACACATGAATAACAACATGCAAGAAAAACTGCTCTGTTTGTATTAATCAAGAATGCCTGATTACAATGTGTTCAATCTTGGACTGCAACAAAGTCTCGGCTCTTCTCTTATCCCTATTCTCTCTTCTCTACATCTCTACCAACTAATTATCCTACAGATACAAAGGTTCTTTTTACAAAAGGGGGCTCCTCAAGCGCTTCCCTCCATTCTCACCAACTCTCATTAATTACAATGAATTACATTGAATGGGCCATCTAATCCAAATCAGATCTAGATCCCCATCAACACGTCAGCCATTAAAGGTGAAACTAACTACAACCTACTCAAAGTCATGACTTGGCTCTTAAGCCTTACAACATTTAATACAATTTCAAAATTTGAAATTTGAAAGTGAGAGGGTTGTGCCTCTCCTCTCCATTGAACGCATGTTGGGTGTGCTAGTTGGTTAGTTCTTGATGACATGGAGTGATGATCCTGCATGATACTCCTCAGCTGCAAAAATCATGAGCTCCTACTCATGTACTTCCCAGCACTACTATTGAAATCCACCTGGATCCCAAATAGTTCTTTGGAGTTGCCCCTTTGCTCCACTGCTTCGCTACTGCTACTGCATCTGTTGCCCTGCTTCTATGGCAGGTTATCCTCTTCTTAACCTCCCTTTTTTGATTGCTTCTATTGATCTGATCATCAGCCTTCTGATCTTCTCAATCACCATGTCCAGTTTCTCCCATGGTCAGCTCTTTATATGTAGTCTTCTCTGATGCACTTATGTCTTCTCAATGGGAAGATATGGTTGATATCCCATGCTATCTCTATTTCCCTTTGTGGCACCGAGTGACCACTCTACTACAGACTCCAGCTCTGCAATCTCCTCACTGAAATATTGCTCAGCTTCTTCCTGTGGCAATTCTATTGCTGCCATTTCTTTTGCTGTCATATGTTTAGCTTCTTCTAGCTTCCCCCTAGGCTAGAATTATCCTTCATCTTCTGCTACATGCCTCATCACTGTAGTTATCATCTTTTCAGCTTCCTAGATCCAAATTCTGAGTGATTCCTCATAATTCTCCTCTGCTATCATCTGCATGACTGTCTCCTCGTGGTAGCCATCTACTGGCTATGGATGGTTCAACCAATCCTCCAGCATCTCCAACTCCATCTCCCATGGAGTGAGAATCTTATCTATGTGCTCCTCTTCTTTTCCTTGGGAATCTTCTGACATATACTTCTTCCTCATGATAGTCATCGTTGATTGTCTTTATGTTGTTGTTGCATTGGCAACACACATGCTGGCCTCAATTGGGATATATGGTAGGAATACCTTTATCCCTCCAATCATCAAAATTCTCTTCTAATCTTCCTTCACTATCAACTATCCTTGATGATATGAACTCACCTCTAAACTCATCTTCTCTATGAGTTCCTCTCATTGATCCAAACTCATGCCTGAGTTCATGAGACTTTGAAATAGTCTCATCTTCTCTTCCTTTCCCACCTGGAAATATGGGATTTCCTCTCTACCCTCTTGGCAGTCTATGAGGTCCTCCAATGATCTCATCTCATTTCCCTCCTGGCAACCTAAATTTTCTGTTTTTCTGTCATGGCGATCTTTGAGATCATCTAGTGACCTCTTCTTATTGTATACCTAGCAAATTGAAAATTCCTCACTACCTTCTTGGAAGTCTATGAGATCTTTGTTCGATCTCTCCTCTTCATTATTACTAATATTTCTCCCAGCTTCTGGCTCATAGGCATGAACCATCTCCTCTATGGCCCTGAGGATTTTCACATACCTTAGCCACCTCCTCAACATCCTTTGTTGTCTTCAGGCCAACAATTTCTTGACTGGCCACTTTGCTTTCCTCCTCAAAGGCCATTCATATACCCAATGTCTCTTTGCATTATGTTGCACCCAAAGTGCAAGCTCTTCCATTCTTGCCCTTATCTCAGTGAGATCTTCATCCATCTTATCTTTTCTCTACTACTGATGGTTCTTCTTTCCACCATGTCCATGGCCTTCAATAGTCATCTTCCCGTTCCTATCTACCCTCCTGGAAAACTTGTTGTTGTCACTCTATAACCATCATTGCTTCAAGCCTTTCCTTAAGTACTCCTGACTACCTATTGATTGTTGTGTATTTGCGAACAATCACCATAGAGATTCAACACTCTGTCGTGTTCTTCTTCTGTCTCCCTCTTCCTGTAGTCTAAATAAGAAAGTGGCTCTGATACCAACTGACACATAACCTTGAACCTTGGGCCAATATTTGCAAAGAATCGATCTTCTTCGAATCCACATAATTGAAATAGTTCTTTCGGGCCCTCACCAGAACCCCATGAATTTGATCCATAGGTCCTTCAGAAACCCTACCTCTGTGAACAAGCACTAGGCATGAGCTTCACCTCCATGTGACCACAACATTGTGGCTGTATCAGGATTTTGGTAACCGGGAGTTTAAAATGCAATGACCCAAACCACTACCTCCTCTACCTTCTGAACCCTAAAATGTTCAAATTACGAAAAGGGGTGCTATTTCAAATGCTTTTAGGATTTCGTGATATCGCGAGTCAGGACTCCACATCTCTCGACTCCTAGCCTCTTGAACACATGGGTCCTGAAATGTCGAAAAGGGTGGTCCATGACAAAGCGCTACCGGATTTTGCGATTCAGGAAATTGTGATGCGAGCATTTCCCCCTATTCTCTATCTTTCCAATCCCTGGTGTATGAATCCCCGAATTCCCAAAATGATAAAATCTACATGTGACCATAGTCCACTATTTGGGATTTTGGAATTCATGATTTCATGATTCTGACTGCAGACGATTCTTGGTCCTTCGATCTCCCGGACCCCGAAATGCCAAAATGTTGAACTCCAAAATGGATACTTCCTCCGTGACCATAGCCCTACTCCAAGGACATGTCACGTTTCATGAATTCGACATTTTCAATGCAAAGTTCCCCAACTCCTTGTCATTGGGGTTTCTGAAATGCTCAACCCCAAAATGCTGAAATGTCGAAATCCCACTCCAAAGGGTTTTAGCGGCTCCTGCTGCTTCTCATCCAATGTCTCATGATATTTCTCACTTCTTCCATGAAGTGTCTCCACCATCTATTTCATCTCTTCCACTATGTCACCTCTACGGGTGTAACCTCGTCGTAGTTTTCCCTAATCTTGTGATCAACGGTTATGTGCACTACTGATCCAATGGTAGCTGTTACTCCTTCCTGAGCATGTGCTTCTTCCCTTCCTCTTGGAAGATTTTCAAAGTTTCAAAGCCCTCGGCCTTTGCTTCCTCTACAAGCTCAATTACTTTGGATACTGCCTGCATTCTAGGAATGCTATCTCTCCTGAGCTTTTTTTACTCTGAAACCTAAAAGGTTTCACAACCTCTGCACTCCTTCCAGGTTCCCTACGCACAATTGTTCTATCCATCCTAATCTTTATTTACCCGAAACTCTAATGGACTCGCCCTACTATGTCCTCAAAGAGAAACTTGGTGTCCTTTTGATGACCTTCTTCTCAATCCCTCCTTGCATAGCTTAACATAGTATTCAATAACTCTACGAGTGTCTCTCCTTGACACTTCTCTTCCCAACATAACTCAAAAATAGTCTTTCTGTGCACTCTATGAAAATTCTCAATGCCCTCTTGGTAGAGATTCATATAACTTCAGACGTTTTGTCTTCCCTAAACTCAAAACAGAGTTCCTCCTATGCACTCTTTGCACTCTCTCAATGCCCTCCTAGCAGAACTCTACAAAACCTTCAATGATTTTGTTGTCTCTGTGCCTTCCTCTGCATAGTCTTACCTCCAAGGTGTTCAACAACCTTGAGGTTTCTTCGTGGGTCTAATACTTCCTCTAGTGCACTCTCCTGGCACAAATCTGTCCAAATTACAGATAATTCAGAAGTGCACTCTATGCACTGGCTCAATGCATCTTGTGCATTTTCTCTATGCCCTCCTGGTAGATCCTTTATAGAATTATCAGTAATTCTACTTCTCCTCTATGTGCTCTCCTCTACATAGTTTCTCCTTCAAGGTGTTCAACAACCTTGAGGCTTCCTCCTTGAGTCAATGACTTCAACTGGTATGCCCTCTTGGCACGTCTTTGTCTAAATTCCACAGAATTCAGAAGTGCACTACTCCACTGGTTTTCAAAGACCACAATACTCTGTCATGCAACCTTTTGCATGAAGCCTCAAAGAACCCAAACCTGAAATCAAAGAAATCACAGATAGGAAAATCTATCTATCCCCGCAGATGAAAATTTAACATGCATCTACAACATATCATCAACACATAGAGAAGTTCATTCATGAATTCATAAACACGTGAAAAACAACATGCACGAAAAATTGTTATGTTTGTATTAATCAAGAATGCCTAGTTACAATGTGTTCGAGCTTAGACTGCAACAGATTGTTGGCTCTTCTCTTCTCCCTATTCTCTTTACAAAGGTTATTTTTACAAAATGGGGCTCCTCTAGTGCTTCCCTCCATTCTCACCAACTCTCATTAATTACAATGAATTACAATGAATGGGCCATCTAATCTGAATTGGATCTAGATCCCCATCATCTTATCAGCCATGAAAGGTGACACTAAATATAGACTGAAGAAAGGCATGGCTTGGCTCTTCAGCCTTACAACATTTAATACAATTTCAGAATTTGAAATTTTAAAGTGAGAGGGTTGGGCCTCTCCTCTCCATTGAATGCATGTTGGGTGTGCTGGTTGGATGGTGCTTGATGACGTGGAGTGATGCTCCTGTATCACTTCTAGACAACATCATGCAAGGTTTGAGGAATCATAATCCTAACCTTTGCATGAATATTGACATTAAGGCCAAACACAAAATTCTTGACCTTAAGTTTCTCGGTATTCGGGTGGGGAGCATACCGAAGAAGATCCATAAAACAGGCCTTAGACTCGATCATCATATGGCTGCCCTGTCGCAAGGAGTTCAACTCGTTGGGATGACACTCGATGAATTCCTCAGATAAATACCTTTCCTAGAACCATTCCTCGAACAGTTCCCATGACATGTCTTCACAACCATGTTCAATTGTGGCAAAAGCATCTTCCACCATAGAAGAGTGTTCCCCTTCAGTTGAAATACCACCATGCGAACCTTCATGTTAGAGATATAGTTGTGAAGTGAAAAGCACATCACCATATTTCCCAACCATGCCTTGGTGGCTTCATCATCCGGGGCACCAAAGAACTCGAGAAATTTGACCTTCTCGAGTTCGTGATGAATGCTACCAGTACTGACCAGAGCATGCAGTGGACCCTTAGGAGGTGTCAATGCTTTGGCCTCATATATGTCCAAACGTTTGATCAGTGCCTCAAACATCCTCTAAAAGGACCTCATTAGCCCAACCACATCACCCATAACTATATGTTCATGCCCGAAAACCTATTCGTTTTCCTGGGGGTTTGACCCCTCAGGCATGGGTTCTATTGGGGGAATCATGCCTCCTCCCCTATAACCTCGTTGTCTGCCTCTGCAATGCCCTATAACCATGATTAACGAATCTGAATAGAAATCAATTTTTAATTAATGACATTATAATCAAATATGTAACCAAAGGAAGCCGTAGTGATCCCAAGTCATGGGTTGAACCAGTTTTGATACCATATGTAACGACCCCCCAAAGTTATGACAACATGCAATGCCATTTTTTTTTTTTTATAGAAAGGGAATAATGGTAATACATTCAATCATTTCAACTCGACAACGAACAAAATGCATTCAATTCACACAACATACAAACATACAGACCTAGCATAGTAGCACATCGTGCAGCTAGGATAAACAAACAACATCCAATCAGACAAAGAATAAAAACACCTACAAGATAAAAGACAATGCTCAATCGAACAAGAACAACAACACCAACCGACACACGTAACACAAAGATTCAATGCAAGAAATAATTATCAATCACGAATCAACAATACAAGGAAAACAAGTAAATAACATTACCTGAACTTTAGTGGCCTTTCACCGCACGTCACCAGATAATCTAATATTAGACAATACTTTAATTAAAATTAAATTTATGAGTGCGCAAAAGATATATGCCATACACCATCTATCAATAAATAACCAACTTGAGGTGCAATTCTATTTAGCTTGTAACCATGTTGGTAAAAAATATGAAGGAATTATTCCTTCTAAAACATTAATGGAGTCTCTAAGCAAGAAGGAGTGAAACCTCAATTTAATGGTGAACATCGTTAACTTCCA
>JZKD02S0182486.1:285655-297186 GCA_000966675.3 Picea glauca | reverse complement strand
CTTGATGAGCTTGGGCTTTACCAAGAGTAAAGAAGATTCTAATCTCTACTTCAAGATCATGGATAATGAACCAGTAATACTATTACTGTATGTGGATGACTTGTTCTTAACTAGATAAGAAAATCTCATCGCTAAATGAAAACAGAGACTTGCTGCAGAATTTGAAATGAAAGACCTTGGCCTAATGCATTATTTCTTAAGTTTTGAGGTATCGCAGAGTCCGAAAAGAATCTTCCTTAACCAGGGGAAGTACAGGGTCGAAATCCTGAAGAGATTCGACATGCTCGAATGCAAGTCCATGAATACACCCATGGAAGCAAAGTTGAAGTTGTTGGTTGATACTTCATCAGATTTGATAGATGCCACTCTGTACAGACAGATTATTGGATCGCTGATGTACCTGACGAACACCAGACCAGACATTTGTTTTATAGTGAACACCTTGAGTCAGTTTCTGGTGGAGCCCAGACATGTTCATTTAGTGGCTACAAAACATGTGATGAGGTACCTTAAGGGTACAATGGATTATGGTCTCAGCTATGATGGACATCATGACTTCACTCTGATTAGATATACTGATGCAGATTGGGTAGGAAGCATTGCTGACAGAAAAATCACTTACGGATGTTGTTTCAGTTTGGGATCATCTATGATTTCATGGTAGAGTAGGAAGCACTCCAGTATTTCTCTCAGCACAGCGGAAGAAGAGTACATCATTGCATGTTATGCTAGCTGGGAAGCTATATGGCTTCAAAAGTTGTTGTCAGGCCTATTTGATTTGGATATGAGAGCAACCATGATTCTATGTGATAATCAAAGCTATATTTAAATGACAGAGAATCTTGTCTTCCACGACAGGTCGAAGCACATAGAGATCCGCTATTATTTCATCCATGACATGGTACAAAGAGAATCCTAGAAGCTCTAGTACATTAGCACAGATGAACAGGTTGCTGATGTGATGACTAAGCCTCTATCTCGTGTAAAGTTTGAACACTTTCGAGATAAGCTTGGTATTGTCCGAAAGGACCTTCCTTGAAAGGGGGAGTAGATGTGATTCCTTGCTTCTGACCTCACTGTTAGACGTAAATCAAGATGAGTCATGCTTTTGACCTCGTTGTTAGACGTAAAGCATGACGCCATGATGATCCTTGCTTCTGACCTCGCTTTTAGACGTAAAGCAAGATGAGTCATGCTTCTAACCTCGTTGTTAGACGTAAAGCATGACGTTGTGATGATCCTTGCTTCTGACCTCGCTGTTAGACATAAAGCAAGATGAGTCATACTTCTGACCTCGTTGTTAGACATAAAGTATGATGTTGTGTGATCCTTGCTTCTAACCTCGTTATTAGACGTAAAGAAAGATGAGTTATGCTTCTGACCTAGTTGTTAGATGATTCCTCACTTCTGACCTCATTGTTAGACGTAAAGCGAGATGTTGATGTTCCTTTCTTCTGACCTTGTTGTTAGATGTAAAGCAAGATGATTCATGCTTCTGACCTAGTTGTTAGATGTAACACATGACATTGTGATTCCTTGCTTTTGACCTAGTTGTTAGACGTAAAGCAAGATGAGTCATGCTTCTGACCTTGTTGTTAGACATAAAGCACGACGCTGTGTGTTCCTTGCTTCTGACCTCATTTTTAGATGTAAAGCAAGATGAGTTATTCTTATGACCTAGTTGTTAGACGTAAAGCATAATGTCGATGATTCCTCTCTTTTAACCTCATTGTTAGACGTGTTATCACCCCATAAATTATGGAAATCAACTTATGACTTGGATATTATGGATATTATCTGTATCTAGTATTTTTATTGGAAAATTGATTTTCATTTTGTAAAAAGAAAGAAAAAGAAAGAAAGAAAAAAAAAAAAAAAGAAAAAGAAAAAAGAAAGAAAAAAAAAAAAAAAAGAGAAAAGAGGGCATAAAGGAATGGAAACAAAAGCCCCATGCAATAATAGAAACTTGGTCATACCTTTCAAGCATGACCAAGTTCTTTTAAATTTTCAATGTTGATAGGCTAGTGAATACATCTGATCAGACTGTCTAATCCTGGTCAGGTACCTCATACGTTAGAGCTAGTGAATACATCTGATCAAACCATCTAATCCTGGTCAGATAGCCCCTAGGGTAGAATTAGTGAAAAGGTATGACCAGGCTGTCTAATCCTAGTCAGATATCCCTTAGGAAAAATAATGACTTAACCCAACAATCTAACCTAGTTTATTTGTCTTGTGAAGGAAGGTTAGAATGTATACTAATTGCTTGGCCTGCCTTGCCCAAATAAAACCCACCCGAAGAAAGTGCTACGCCCAAGTCTTTCATTTCCTTAGGATAGTTGGAACAAGGTCCCCTTGGCGGTGTCTATGAAAAAATTGAATAAAACCCATGAGAAAGCGCTAATCCTAAGTTTCGCCTACACATGACATTTGCCTCTCCTGACCTATGCTTCGTTCACCTTTCAATGGTTCAGATCACAACGATTAGATCAATGGTTCACATAGCTTTCCGGACCCCCCTGCCCATTCTGCCTTTAACGGAGGGGGGGGTGTCCGGAATCGGCGATAATCTTTGTGTAGATATGGACGGTCTAGAACAGAGCACGCAAATCCACAGCTCACATTGGATTCTGGACCCCCCCTCCATTCTACCTTTAACAGAGGGGGGGGTCCGAAATTGGTTATAATGCAGGCGCAGATCTGAACGAATCTAAGAGGAGTGCTCAAATCGACGATCCACATTGAATTCTGGACCCCCCCCTCCATTCTGCCTTTAATGGAGGGGGGGGGGGTCCAGAATTGATATTAAAGGATGCACAAAGATCTATGGTCAGAAATCCAGCACGTGGATCAATGGATCACGATGGATTCCGGAACCCCCTTGGTTTTCTGCTTTTAATCAAAAGGGGGGGTCCGAAAAGAATATTCCTTACGGAGGGCCCCCTTGGTACTTGTGTCATTGTTCTATTGGTCCATAGGTCCCATCCTCCACATGTTGTCTGACACCCCGTCACCCCTGGACGTCATCCTCCACTAGTCCACTTGTCCGACTTGCTCCCGGGTCGAAGTCCCATCCCGTAACTGCTGTCAATCCATGTTGTTAGTACCATAATCCCCCTTCATTCATGGACAGCCTCCTTTGGCGAATTTTACCCCCAAGCACAAACCTCCACGTAAGTCGTCTGTATACTCTGGTCACCATCACCTGCCATATCACCCCAAGTGGCCCGTTGTCCATTAATAACTGGATAACATACCCATTGTCACGCTGACCATCTTCCCGCGTCCAACCGACCCGTTTTTGAATAAAAAGATCATTTCCATGTGTATTCGTTATTCATCCATCGCGCCATAAACCTCCTTTTCCTCCATTGCTCCCACATTGTTTTCACCTACAGTCAGTCGACCCCACTAACGTATTTTTTGTTGCAGGTACAGTTGTTGAAATGGTGTCTAATACAAAGCAAACGGAAGAAGAAGAGAATCCGTTCATTCCTCCTCTGGTTGACCTGGATAAAATCCCTTTGGTCGACAAAGATCGCTTGATAGCGGACACTATATCCAGTTTTGACTCCTCTGATCTGCAGTCATGGCTCTGGGAAGTCTTCCTTGACCAGAGTGATGAGATTGGGCTCTGGGAGTCCAATTTTCCCCTATATCTATTCCCCCAAATTCACCATTTCCCAGAATTTGCACTCAAGTGCCAAGCTCACTACATCCCCAACTAGAAATCCATTGCTTCTTCATTTGGGGACGTCCTCTTCTTCATCACCACATAGGATATCGACCATATGATGTAGATAACCCAACCAGAATCTGTGTCCCCATTCAACCTGGAAATCCTCATTAAGCTTTATCAAAAGATGACTTTCCCACAGAGAGCTCATATAGTTGAGCTTTTCCTCCCCACTTCCACTCCGCTCCCGTCCACCAATCCCCCGTATCCTTCTTCTTTGTTTTCCACCAAAGGAAATCAAATTATTTCCTCCCTGTGTGCCCTTCTTGGGTACTATTTCAATAAATGGGTAGACAAACCCATCCTAGGTTTTCTATCTATCTTCTCAAATGACGAACCGTCGACCACGCAGTTCAACTACAGCACTTTCCTAGCCAATAACATCCATGAAAAATTTGTTAATTTCGCCACAGAAGGCATGTTTAGGTATTCATCCATCCTGGCTTACATGTTCATCTACTTCCAAGCAGACAGGTTCAATTTCTCCATGCAGAAGATGGACGCCGACGGGAGGCCACAGCCAGTCACAGCGTGGACTTCTCTTCTGAAACACAATTCTGTCGAATACGACTTCACAGCGTTCATTAATCAATTTTACCACCCTGTGGTAAGTATGTTGAGTGGCATACCTGAGCCACGAATAAATGACGAAGTCCAGAGAATTCTACACCTCTCGGACAATGCGAAGACAGGAGACTGGTACTTGTATAATAATCACTCCGAGATCTGAGTTTATGGGTGCGAGTTGGCACCGTACAAGCTTCTGATATATATACTGGTAAGGATTTTCACACTGGAATATATTAGACAAATTATGAATTCTGATGATATTTACTTTGTTTCCCTTAAAAAGAAGCAACAATTGCGGATTAAAGGGCAGATAGGCTCTTTCATCTGCAATAGTAGAGGCGTGGGTGATGAAGCAAACAAACTGTTGAGGGAAATGAAATTTCTGACAAGTTTCATCTAGCATTATGATCCCTGTGGGATCATTTCTGAGATGAGAGCCAAAAATAAGAATGCCCCATATGCGCATGAGCCCAGGCCAGAAATCAAGAGATTTGCTAATCAAACAGAATGGGAGCCTGATACGTTGGTGGACATGGAACCAACTGTCGGGATGGAAAGGCAGGTACCCTCAACAAGAACACCACCCACTGCCACACCTCAGAATCCCAAGGGAAAGAGGCCCCGGCAAGAATCATCTTCTCCGGTAACAGAGGTGTCTTTGGAGAAATTTAAGATGCACACCAATAGCCAAGGATAGTTCCAACGATAGGCATGACAGTGGAGCAAGAGATCACAACTACCACAGTGGCCACCAAAGGGGTCAAGCCCGCCAGTTTACCTTTCGGCTCGAGTCAGCACAAGGAAGTAGCAAAAGAGTTAAAATCCACAGACTCTCCCACAAATGCTCCACCAAGCAAGACCAAGCCCAAGGTTGGCATGTTTGAAAAATATGATTTCATCAAGAAGAAAAATTAGACTCTTACTACCAGCACTTATGCCCAGTTCCAGAAGCAGTCGTCCACAACTCAACACAGTCTTCTTTCAGCATTTGATACAGAGAAAGGTAGGATGCATATGGCCTTCCTCCAAGCACAAGTGATAAATCCCAAGGTTATATCAGATTATAAAAGGGCCACATTTGATTTTCAGGCTAAATACGTGCATCCAGCAGATCAGATGGATCTACACAAGAAAACCGATGAGAAGGTTTTGCACACTTTGGCCCACGCTACAGCCTCTGCATCAAAATTTCGAGTAGCTTTGACCAATGCCCAGACCCAACTGAAGCTGGAGAAAATTTTGTCTTTCGTGAAGGAAAAAAAAATCAAAACATTGGAGGAGCTAGTCCTCAAGATTGGTTATGACCCTACGAATGTCAAAGCAGCTGAAGAGATGATTAAAAAGAAAAATGATGATATCGAATCTTTGAGAAAACAACTAAATCTCCCTCCAACAGAAGACCCACAGGCTAAGGAGATAGCTGAAAAGGAAGGTGAAAAGGATGAGATGCTGAAATTACTCATGGAGCATAATGCTCAATTAAAAGAGATGGAAGCAGAAATGGAAATATTGTTGAAAGAGAAAGAGCAAGAAAAAACAATAGAAGGCATCCCATTGAGTGTTATCCCAATTGCAGGATTGAGCATAGCGATAGTGATAGCCATTCCATCTGCTGCATCAATACCACTACCAGAGGGAGCAACGGACTTGGCCAAGTCTATGGAGAGAATGAACCTGGAAGAGTCTGAAATCAACAGGATTACGAAAGAAGTAGAGAATCTCCAAGAGCTAAAGACTTCTTTCTAGGATAGTCTGTCCAAAGAGAAACAGGTGAATGAGCAAATCAAAAAAGAGTTACAACAGCTCCAGAAACAGACAATGGCAGGAAAGACTTTGGCTGAGGTCAAAGAGATTGTGTGGACAGATATTTCCAGGTCCATAAATGAAATTTGGCCTATGGTTCAAATCATGTTTGAACAAAACGAGTTTCTCGAGAGGAGCAAGCAGGCAGTGGAGAAAATCATAATGGAGCTGGGAGACATGCCAGCGCAGGCTAATGAAATCATAAGGTTCCTGAATTCAAAGGCTAGGGAGGAACTAGAAGAATTGAAAATCAAGGACAGGACATAAACTATATTGGAGGTGAAAAGAGTTCTGACCAAAAGAGGCCTCATGCTTCAGCTTGAGGAGAAAATTCAAGTTATGGATCAAGGAATGTAGAAGTTTTTCCACAAGATAGATGCTCTACAAAGGAAGGGCATTCATGGTATGAAGGTCATTAATGACAAATTAATGACACTCCCTGACTATAAGAAAAGGTTGGTTGAAGTGTCTAAGGACAATTCTAAGTTTGTAGGCATACAGGGAAGCATCACAGGAAAAGCATTCATGGATGCCTTACAGTTGGATATTAGTATCCAGCACGATATTAAGAACATATTCATCATCAAGCCCACATTTGCTAAGTACACGGACATGGATGAAGTGTACCAGATATTGCTTAAAGTCACAGTGCCAGGTCATATCAGATGGGAAGAGTTGTGTGATCTACTAGATTAACTGATGAGTTGTCGCATCCAGTCACCTGTCCTGTAAGAAGAGGTTGCGGAGACACCTCATGAACGGCCTACCCCTAAAATTCACCATCTTGTTGTATTGAGTCATCAAAATAGTTTTGATTAGTTAAGTTAGTTAGTCTAAAAATAGCATGAGCACATCCTGATCAGTTATGACAGGAGCGTTTTTATTTTGTATTATAAATACTTAAGTTTCCGAAGTATTGAGGGTTGTTTATTCGCACACCCTATTGCTGTCAAACTGTATCATTTTTTAGGAGATCCACCATTAATAAATAAGGGGCATTTCACAGGATTCTTGCGTATGTTCACTGGTGATGTGATTTTCTAAGTTAAATGTTTTCTTTCTCTGTATTCATTTTGTTTTCTGAATCTAATCTTTATGAATAACATTATGTTGCAGGATTTATCTCTGATACCCTGTTTCCGATTCTAAAGATTTAAATTTTTATCTTCTAATATCTTCAATTAAGAAATTCTTAACTGCTTCTTAATTGAATTTATTTTCCTCACCTGTTCTTCCATTCATCATTTTAATTACTAAAAGATCTAGTGAATGCATTACCTCGCCTTGTGAAAATTTTATTTAGTGTTTCTGGTTATTTCTCAAATTTGATTAAATACAGACCCCATAGCCCAGTGGATGTGTAGTTTGTCTCAACCATCTTTAGAAACCCTTTACAACAAAACCAATAATTCTTTTAACTAGCCTCATATCTGAAATTAAACAAAGCTAAATCATATAGAGAGATCCCTCTCTGAAGCTGGAAGGGCTAGATTCCATCTTTAAAAGCGGTTGGTTAAGGTTACCTTTGTGAATTTCTTCTTTTCAACCTCCAGGAAATTTACTAAGTGCTAACATAAATGGCGACTCCACTGGTGAAGGACTAAAACTGAATACCTCACTTTTCTTCCCCTAAAGAAAGTTTGACTTTGAGAAGAAAGTAATATTTAGAGGTTGATTAACTCTATACATATTACTTCCAATATCTTTCCTAGGACCTTTTGTTCCTCTATGACTGTCCCTGCAGCAGTGCAACCTAATATCGAACCTGGACTATCGAATCAAACGCATATTGCGTCAAACCTGTTTGATTTAATCCTCCAAACTGCCAATAATCGGGAAGAGATAGAACGTTCGTGGGTAGCCATTGAACGTGAAATAGTTGCTCGGGAACAATTGGAAGCTAGACAACGTTAGCATAGAAATCACCCTTAGTTTGCACTGATCATAAAATCTAAAAAATATATATATATAAAAAACCAAAAAAGAGTTCTGGCTCCCAAGAAAGTCCACACTCGATCTCATCCCGACCCAAAACCCTCCACAGTGTTAGATAACCCCGAGCAATTATTGAGGCAAAAGACCTTCATTTCCAGTTCAATAAATTGGACTCCCCTTCACAAGTCTCCTTCCTTTTCCAGAGAACCTGATAACTTACAAAACCTCGACCTTGAGCCTTTTCCGCAACGAAACCTGATTAGAGCATGGTCTGAAACTTCCGCATCTAAGCTCATCTTTGACCCAACTGTGGTGCAACCTCGAACCCCCGAAGTCTTGTATCCTACGACTAAACTACAAATCACTACCTCAACCCCACTCAGTCCTTCGTCTTCCTCGTCTTCAGTCAATACCTCTCCTACCACCCTGTCCATCTTTCCGCCTTCTCTGCCCATTATGGCAGCTTGATATGCTCCTTTGGTGTTGGTTGCACCTTTTCATGCCATGCCCCAAGACTACCAGACTAGACTACCATAGTTCGATGCAACAGGAACATTAAGCACACAAAAACATGTAGATAAAATGAATGACTACTTGGATTTACAAGAAGTTGACAAAGTCGACGTTCAAATGAGACTGTTCACCCAGAGTCTAACAAGGGACATCAAGAAATGGTTCAAAGCTCTACCTGCCGCATCAATCCCTGACCTTGTCGCGTTCCAAATAAGTTTTCTCGACAGATGGGAGGTAAAGAAAAACCCTCTTCAAATACTGTCAGAATATGAGAACAAAAAACAAAATCAAGGTGAAACGGTCCAAGACTATTGCATCTGTTTTAACAACTTGTATAATGCAATCCCAAATGAAATCAAACCTCCCCCAGGTTTGGCATTGATTAAGTTTCCTGATGGATTCAATGTTGACATGTCTTACCAATTAAGAGAAAGAAATGTTTCCACCCTTGAAGACATGCAGAAAAGTGATATTAGTGTGGAGGCAAATCTGTTGGCGAAATGGGCCCGGCAAAGGTCAGAAAGAAGGGTCACTATCAAAGAAGAACCTTCCATGTCGACCACAGATTCCAAGCTGGATTCTTTGGCCCGAATAGTGGAATTAATGATGGAAAGAATAAATTTGTCCGACAAAAACCCTCCCAGGGACAACGCACCTGCTCCCCAGATCCGAAACCCCAATTTTAGGAGAAATCGTCCTCTAATCAGGCAAAGAGATCAAAGAGACCTAAGAGATCAAAGAGAGTAGAAAGGTCCTAATCAGTCGATCAGGCCTCCCCTACAAGAAAACTATGTTGATGATGGGGGGCAAGTAAATGAGGAATTGGAGGACACTCATATCAACCTCATGGGAATTCATGATAATGAGGCCATTTTCCTTACTCAAGAAGAGCAGGAACTCTTTTTGTTAAATCAAACAATGGTTAGTAAAGAGGCTGAGGATGTAGGACAATAGGACCATAAAAACACTATTTTGGAAGTACATCGCCAATATAATCTACGAATTAAGAAGACAGAAAGAAATTCTTCTAAAAAGACGATCGAAATGCAGAAGGTAGCCGAGGATGAGAAAAATCTCGAGAAGGCCATTGCTGAAAAGTCTCATGAGAAAGGTAGAACTGATGCTCTGGTGAAGAAAAAGATCACTATACTGAAAAAACCAGCACAACCCAAAGTTTCACCTGCTAATCTGCCTAGTACTTCTGATCAGAGGAATATGGGGGACCAACCAAAACCAATGTGTCAGACCCGAACACCCACACCTTTTAGCCTGGAGGTAGAATTGGCCAAAATTAAAATTCCCATCCCATTGACAGAGTTGATACACAGAGGCAGTTATCGTTCACAGGTACTAAAGGCATTAGCCATTGAACTTGACATAGGCACCAAGGCCTTAACTATTAGATCAGTGACTCACTCAGATACTGTGAACCTTGCGAACGATCATCGCGAACTCCTTTTCGGACCTGAAGTGGATGGTCGAGACGACACCGGTGATGTAGCTCCCTTTTACATCAGTTTGAACATACATGACTTGATATTTCATAATGCCATGTTGGATTCAGGTGCCTCACATAATCAGATGCCCAAGGTGGTAATGGAAAAACTAGGATTGGAGGTCACTAGGCCTTACAAATATCTACGCTCGTTTGACTCCAACAAATTCAAATGTATTGGTTTGATTAAGGACCTCTGCATCACCCTGGTTCAGATCCCTTCAAAAAGCATGGTAATGGATGTAGTGGTTGCAGACATCCTGCCAAAGTATGGTATGTCGTTATCCTGGTCTTGGGGAGCAAAGTTGAAAGGAAACCTGCAGCTGGATATGTCTTACGCCACTATCCCAGTGTTTGGACAACAAAGGAAGTTATATAGAGAAACACTGATGAAATATATGGTCAGTAGTCAAGAAAAGCCTCACAATTACCCCCTTTACTCTGCTCACTCTGATTTAGATTCATTCATCTTGTACAATGATGGGGATAATGGAGAGCAAGATACTCAATTGATAGAAGATGTAGCTAGTCAAGATGAAGGTCCAGAAAGTAGTGAGGCAGGAACGATGGAAAACGTAATCATTGAAGATTTCCATGTTGATTTCTGGAGTATGGATTTTGATGGTGCTGTGAGTAAAGAAGGAGCAGGAGCTAGAGTCTAGTTGCATAATCATCGAAAAAGGTATTCGGAAAATCATTCCTATAAGTTAAATTTCCACTGCACTAACAACGTTGCCGAGTATGTGTAATAACCGGATTTAAATTAACGTTTAAATTTCTTCCCAAATTTCCGTAATTTCTATAAGATTTTAAAGAAGTAAATTTTTCCATAATTTACAATTTAACTCAACACCTACGCTAACACTTACGCAAGTAGAATTTAACAATAAGTAATAATCTAAGTAAACCATTCATGAATTTGAATTTACATACCTCACTCTGATGCTATCCGCAACAGCTTGCTCCCTTCGCTTGAACTTGCTCCTTAGGACACCCCAAAACCAGCCACCCTACCAACTAGTATGCTTAGCCCTAGGACATCAATGGATGTCCTAGCCCTCCGAGCCCAAAACCTCTTCAGCCCCCTGGTGCACTGTAAATCCCACTGTAAAATTTCTCTCTGTCCCAATACTCCCAGTTCTCCCCCTCCCCCCCAATGAATGAATGTATATATCCCTTTCATAATCCTTCTCCACCTCCCTTATTCCTCCTTCACCGCCCCTCACATTTAATCCCACCTAACGCTTTATTACCCTTATCCCCTTCGTAAAGGCCTTATCCCAATATTAATTGCTTTATCCCCTATTAATTGTCTGATCCCTTATTTATTTGCCTTATCCCTTATTTAAATGTTTCCCTTTTATGTATTGGTTACGTTATCCCCCTATGGGATACATAACCCCATTTAACATTATATTTTATTTTTAACCATTAATTTAATACTTAATCAATTAATGACTCACTTAATAATTAATTATT
>JZKD02S0182486.1:265169-281983 GCA_000966675.3 Picea glauca | reverse complement strand
AATCGATCTTTGAGAATACCACTGCTCCTTTCATCTGATCGAAGAGGTCATCTATTCGCGGCATCGGGTACCTATTCTTCACTGTAGCATGGTTCAAGTCCCTGTAGTCTATACATAGTCGTAAGGATCCACCCTTCTTATTTACAAAAATTACCGGTGCGCCCCAGGGTGAGACACTAGGCCTTATTATCCCTAAGTCCAGTAACTCTTTCAACTGCATTTGCAATTCACAAAGTTCTGGTGATGTCATCCGATACAGAGTTTTGGAAATTGGTTCTGCACCAGGTTTTATCTCAATAGTAAAATCAAGCTCCCTTTCTGGAGGTAAACCTGGTAAGTCGTTCGGGAAAACATCTTGAAATTCTGACAAGACCGGATACTGATCTAATGAGGGTCCCTTCCTATCTTTCACTGCCTCTACTACATAAAGTCGACACCCTTGTATCAAGCATCGCTTGACCTTCATAGTGGATATAAAGCGTAACGACACTTTTCTCTGTATACCTTGGATCTCTATTGTTCTTCCTTCATCATCGACACAAAGCACCCTCTTTGCGAAACAATCTACTAAAGCTCGATGAGATGCTAACCAATCCATTCCAACGATTAAGTCATACGTCCCAAGAGCAGTGACATATACTTTCAAACTGGTAGTACACACTCCCAGGTCTACTATACAATTATCAACACTAGGTCCTACTGCTTTTTTTTCCCCCGAAGCCATCTCGACTTGTTTAAAGTCATCGTGCTCGTAGGCTGCCAACCCACTCTTTTCTAATGCAGATGGTGAAATAAAACTATCTGTCACACCAGAATCAAATAAAATCTTAACATTGATATGATTTAGCGTACCTGACAACTCCACCACTGTGGATTGATGTTCGTCCTGGCTGTTATTAACTGCTGTGTGAATATGATGGCTGCTACTAGCTCTCCCCACTGGTGCCTTTCCTTCTCTGTGGACAAACCCTGATGGTAACTCCAGAAAATCCCGTTCATAATGGGGTCCCTCGCATCTCCAACAGGCAGTACGAGATTGAACCGGTGCACTATTATGTGTCTGTCTTTGAAATGAGTTCCTTCCCCTGGAACCCCTGCCCCTGCTCACTGCTCCCTGATATGGTCGTGGTCCTATCTGCACCGTTGGCAATGAACGAGATGCTACACTCGCCGCCATTGAAATCCCTATAGCCATTGTTCTTGGCATGAATCTATTACCATACGGCGGTGGCCTTGAGCCCCCTCCCTTAGGAAATGTTCGCGGGGCCTTTCCTACGAATCCAAGGCAATGCAGAAATGTCGATCTTGCACCCCCAGTCAAGTTCATATGTTCTTCCACGTAACGGGCACTTTTCACCGCCTCCGCTACTGAAGATGGATTCCACATCCTCACCATAGCTCTTATCCTGGGGTTAAATCCATAGATGAATCTCTCTACTTGTCGTTGGTCACTATGCATATACGACACATATTTGACCAGTTCCATAAACCTGATGTTGTATTCTTCTACCGTTTTGTTTCCCTATACTAAGGCATGAAATGCCCCAACCTGTTGCTCCTCGTAGTACGCCGGTAGATATTTCCTCTTGAACCTTTCCTCGAAAAGTTCCCAAGATACCATGTCTGGGGTAAGGTGCAGTTGTCTTTCCAGGTTACCCCACCAATTCAGGGCACTGTCCCTTAACTGAAAAATGGTGATCTTCTCCTTCGAGTTGGACGCATAGTCCCTTAAGGCAAAACACCTGGTCATGCCTTCTAACCATGCTTCCGCACGTTCACTGGCGCAACCTCCGGCAAACTCTGAAAGTTTGATCTTTTGCAACTCTTGCGTGATGTCTTCAGGTGGAGGTCCTCCCCCTGAATCTCTCGACGCTTCTGGATTACCTGCTCCAGACGGTGGGGGTTCCACTTCAGTCCCCGCCGGTTGTCGCCCCTTTAAAGTCTCGTTGATGGCTTCCAATGAGCGCAGTATGAGGGCGAGTTCGGGCGATAGTGGTGGTGGCACTGGTGGTGCTTGCGACGACGCTCCCCTGCCTTGACCTCCTCGAGTCCTGACCATCCTATGTGCTTTGACCTGCATCAACCAAAGTTTCCAGGGTGAGTTCCAGGATGTTTTAAATTGGTGCTACTAAACTTTAGAAATGGGGTTAGGCGTAAGTTTTTTTTACTTGTCTGTAAACAGACATTACTCCATTAGGGGATTGGCTCGGTTAGGGTTAGGTTTAAGCATCTAAGCTTAGTTTCTTTGCCCCTATGAAAACACTATTGGTTTTCTTCCCTATAGCTACATTAGCCTTGCACCTCTATGCTTACGCTTCTAGTGCATATGCCATCTCGTTTCCGCTTGTGCTAGTCGGAGCCCTTTTAGTTTACGCTTACAATTTTGACTAAAAATAACTTCCTTCCTTATGTTTATTAATTTGTGTCGAGAGGCGTACACCTACTGAAAATGGGCACAATCAATGATCTTTTAATCTTAATTAACCTAAAACCATTATCTGATGGTTATATACATACTACGTTTAAACGATTAATTAGGATTAAATTGTGGCATCTAAATAATTGTCCACCACTGTCGGCCACATCTCGGATTTCACTGCGTTGTGCTCCTTTCAGCGTTAATCAACAGCCAGCCACTTTGTGGCTGCGCCCATTTATTAAAACTAAAAATCTAGACTTAGCTTAATCCTAAGCTTCAAGCGTCTTAATCTATACACATATTATTTATTTTTTAAATTACATAGTGTGGTGCGTTGGTAGGGCGTACTTTGTTAAAGCGCTTGGTCTAAGGTGGAGGTCCGGGGTTCAATCCCCACGAACTCCATTAAATTTTCATTCTCCTATATTATTCAACTTTAAATTTATTAATTAAAAGTAATTGAATTATTAAACAAAGTTAATTAAAAGTTAATTAAAATATTAATTAAACTAATTGAATTATTAAACAATTTAACTTTTCTTTTCTTTTTTTATTTATTTTTTATTTTTTAAACCTTATTATATCCAGATTAAATTTTATATATTTTCTACTTAAAACAAATAAAAAAAAATAAGAAAAAAAAATATGTATACATATAAAATAAAATTCTATACATAATTACCATATATATTTACGACTCCAATTAAAATTAAACCAAAAATCTGTTTTTTTTTATAAAATAAAATAAAAATTGTATTGGCATCGTGGGGATCGCATGCTTCCCTGGGCTTGCATGCGGCCCACGTGCCCTTCGCCTCTTGGGAATCCGATCTGTCTCTCCCTAGTCCAGTGGTTCCGCATTGAGGCCAACTACCATATTCGTTTATTGTAAATACAGGCAAAGTTGGCTGAGAGAGCTTTGGAGCTTCTTACTTCTCGATTCCTAAACTTCTTCCTAATATCGCCTTCGAGCGTGAAGTAGATGGTGATATGTTGTGTATCCCTCCTTTATGGGGTGGTCTATGACATACCTGATTGGAACTGCGAGGTTCCATCCGCTGCCTGTTTTGTTGGTTGGTTGTCTGCTATTTTTTTCATGGCAGTGGAGTATACTCTGGATCTCGTTTTCATTTGGATTATTGAGGAAGTATGGCGAGACTTATTCAGAAAGAGTACTAGTGACCTTGAGGTCTCCAAATACTCCATTAATAGTAAGAGGGTTTGCCTCTGATGCGCTGTCTACCGCAGAGATCAAATCTGGCGAAGTCCTCGTGAGTTTGGCGCCTTGATTGAGCACTGACTTGTGTTGCATGTATTCACTACCTCGTGTCTTGTATGACTCCAGATGTGTAGCTTCAAGCACATAAGTATTCTGACATGGAAATATTGGTAAATGACTTGGTCAGGTAGGGCATTAAATTCCCCAAGGATAAGGGCATCTTTCTAATCGATTTATGCCTGGATGCAGTTGTTTCAGACAAGATTGTTCAATTGATAGAATAAAAGGTCCAGAAACTTCTGTTCATGGTTAGGTCAACTTCTGCTGTCGAAGGAATAGAAGAGTTTATTGGTGGCTAGGTGCAAAATCTTTTGTTAAGGTTAATTGATGCTTTATTCGCTGTCCATTCTCTTATGATCAGCATGCAGTCATGACCTGATTAATTTATCTTTTGTCTAGGAGCTGTTTACCTTATCATATTGTCATTCTGTGTTTGCAGTTTTCATCACGAGTATCTTCTCATTTAGGCTTTCTAGGGTTTGTAGGTGTGGTATACACCATTGTATTACATAACTTGCTGGTAAGTCGAGTATGATCCCAACGGGATTTTCAAAAGGTATGGTTTTCAATGAACAGTAATAGATATGTTGGTTTGACCAATATCTCCCTTTTACATTCTTGCGCTTCCCATTCTTTAGTATTATCTATTTGAAATGAAAGCATACTATGAACAGGCTCTGAGTCCAGTTGATCATATTTTATTTCGATTCCTTTTTCGAACCTACCCATTCATTTTGGTTATTTTGCCTTAAGCGAAACTAGGTTTTTTTTTTTATATCTAGTATGTACTTTGAAACGAGTTATTATTGGAAATTTGGATTATATATGGACATTGCGTACTCTGGCTAGTTGTTGGACATTGTGTACTCTGTCTTGATCTTCTTATCCTATTGCGTATATATGGACATTGGGGTCTGGTGTATGCGATGGTGCTGCTGCTCTGTGTGTTTGCTGTTTGATCTGGTCGTTGGGCATTGGGGTCTGGTGTATACGCTGGCGCTGCTGCTCTGTGTGTTTGCTGTTTGATCTGGTCGTTGGGCATTGGGGTTTGGTGTATTATCTATAGTTGCATTTCGATGGGATGGAATTGGTGTTTCTCAATCTTTATGGAGCGGCCTTAGCTTGTTCATAGACTACATTTGGGGAGCCTATGTACTCAAGGAGCCCTTGAAAAATCATGGTTTATCGATCTTGGATTTATTAGTTATGGCATTAGGAATGATAGGAGTTGGATTTGCAGTTTCCGAGAAAATGATCTTTCATTCTTTGCTTGATATTTGGCTCAAGCTAAATCCATTCTCTACTAAAATTAAGGATTGCCCACAACTTAGCTACATAGATGTCCAAGATTCTTCAGAAGCTTTGATACTGTGTGAAACCACAAAGACCTGTAGAGTTGAGGAGGAATATGCCGATCAAAAGTATGAAAGGGAAAACAAACTTGTAAAAGGTGTGCCTTGCGCAATTCTTGTGGGAACTATGAATGGAAGCTTCATGGTCCCTCTCAAATATGTGCATAAGGATGTTGTTGGAGAAAGTTTAGGGTTCTCATCATATATATGTTGGAATTTTAGTTTTATATTTGTTCCCTGCTAAAAAGTGTTTTTTAAAAAAAAAGTATATTATCATTTAACCGTTAAAAATAAATATGCATTTTTTATTTTTTTTTAACATAAACGGATATGGAGCTTTATTTAGATTAAGGCAAAGGGGGCTGCCGAACCCTTACATATCATATTAGAGCTAACGCTCTGTAATACAGTTCCAGCCAGATTCTTTTACCAAAAACAAACCAGAATTACTCCTAGGAGAACGATATAGCTAAGAGAAGGACTACTAAACAAGCCGATATTCTGGGCTGGGGCTCCTTGAAAAATTGAGACGGCTGCTCCGCCCTTAGTGCTTTCCTTTGCTCCTGGTGCTGGTGGCTGCTTCTGCAGATGCTTCAGAGATCTTGCTGAAAGATGTGGATAACTCCTCCACTTTCTGCTCTAGGTTGCAGAGGCGCTTGCCTAAGTCTCCCATGAGGTTGGCTGCATCTTTCAAACCGACGTGAATTTCATCAGATAATTCATCTTTGATGTCTTCCATTTAAAATTTCAGAAGATCCCACTTTTGCTGGTTGGTGGAGGCCCTTATGCTTTCTAGTTCAGCTCTAACCAGATCGATTTGTTCTTTTGGCATGAGGGGGGTGTTAGAAGCCGAGTCCATGCCTGTTGTGCTTAAGAAGTCGATGCTCCTCTCTTCCTACGCGCTGCTTGTCCTCCGTCTTGACTGTTGAAGTGTTGGCCAAGCCTTTTTTAACTGCAAATCCCCTGTCCCTGTTGGTGCTTTTCACGGATCGAGTAGAAGGCCGAATCTCTGCATAAGGATCCTGTCCATCCGACTAGAGGAATGAGTTGTCGCCCTTTCTGACTGAAGCCAGGTCGATGTGAAAGAATTCAATTGAGCGGGTCTGCATTTAGGGGGTCGGGTAATGGGAAGTTGTTCCATTGATGATCAACTGTCCTTTATTTTGCAGGGACCCAAGATTCGCCTCTTTATCCGCGTCCACATTCAGCGTCCTGAGCACGTGGTAGATTTTGAATTTATTCAGCTGTTCCAAAAGAATTAAGATCTTTTTATATAGTTGAGCGAGCCTCATATCCTTAGGCGGATTATGGAGGTTTATGGCATCCACTACCTGCTTTGAGTCCCCTGCAATTATGACTTCTTTAATGCCCAACTTGAGGACTTGATTCAGGCCTTTCCAGAGTGCTAGGTATTTGGCCTGGTTGTTAGTGGCAATTCCAAGGCCCCATGCGAAGGAAAGATTGGTTACACCATTAGGATCGAGAAGAGTTCCTCCTCCCCCTGCCCTGCCAGGGTTGCCTTTCAAGGCTCCGTTAAAGAGAAGCCACCAATCATCTAGAGTCGATCTCCATTTTAGAAATTCTTGTTCCGGCAAACGAATATCCCACTTTCTGGTTTTTGGAGGAATAGGTTGGTTGTTATTCTGGTGCTCTGCTTTGAAATTCTTCAGCCAGATCGCTTCTCCCTCGATTATTGTGGCGGAATTTTGAATGGAGGGTTTTTCATTTATAGCTTCTGAGATCATGGTCTGGACTTTGATGGCCACCTAGGCTGGCAGTCTTTTTTCTTCTTGAAAAATCTTGTTGTTTTGTTCTATCCATATCTTCCAGCAGGTGAATTTTGGAATCCACATCCAAATTGTTTTGAGCAGGTTCTTTTTTGTTAAGTCAAACGGAGACAGAGAAAGCCAACAGTTGAAGAGCTCCTTGCTCTCAGATGGAAGATTAGTGGATAAAGGCCCTACAAGGAGCCCCCAGACTTCTTTAGAGAAATCACATTTGAAAAGGAGATGATCTATGGTTTCTTCTGAATGAGTGCACAGGGGGCAGCGGGAGGGCCCATTCTAGCCCCTTCTCTTCAGGTTGTCGAAGGAAAGAATTTTGTTGTGAATGAGAGTCCAGGAGAAGAGGTCTACCTTGGGGATAGAGGGGTAGTTCCAAAGGGCTTCCCATGATCCAGGGTTTGGAGGAACCCAGGGGATGCCCGTGACTATTTTGTAACCAGTTGCTGCAGTATAAAGCCCTGAGCTTGTTCCCCAACCTATTTTGTCTTTGCTTTCAACACTTAGAGGTGATTTCCCTTGAAGTAATTCCAACAAGTTGGAGGCTTCCTCGTTGAGTTCTTCCGGTTAGTTTCCAAGATTCTAGCCTTCCCAGGTGCGCTTGGGATCATTTTTCCAATGAGATATGTCCCAAAGCGTTTTGCAATTTTTGTTCAACAGCCAAGCCTTGATATGCTCTATTTCTCTTAAGTCCGAGAAGGGTAGCTCTCCGAGAATGGATTCTTCCCAAATGCTAATCTTTGAACCATTCCCTGGAATCCAAGTGAGATGATTGCTGAGGATAGGCAAGGCTCTTTGGCACAAGTGGAAAATGGGCGATCCTGTTCTTGTCATTGCAGGCTTTTCCAAGCATCTGTCTCGATCTCCTGAATAATATTTCTTTCTTAGCATTTGGTTGCTCCAGGATCTCTTTCCTGTTATCATGTTCCAGAGCAACTTCCCTCCCATGGCTAGATTGTGGGCAGCCACGTCCCTGATGTTTAATCCTCCTTCCATCTTTGGTTTCTTTATTTTTTCCCATTTTACTAAATGAAGCTTCCTTTCACAGTTTTTACCTCCCTCCCAAAAAAAATTTCTGAGTAGTTCATCAATTTTATTCGTGATTTTTTTGGGGGCGAGAAGAATCGAGCACTGGTAAATGGGAAGACTAGTGACAACTGAATTCATCAAGACCAATTTGCCCACTTTATTGAGCCAGTTAACTCCCTAAGATTGGATCTTAAACTTGAGTTTGTCTACCAAGGGCCTCTAGTGAGCTACTTGTGAGAAGGACTTGAAAATTGGAATGCCAAGATAAATGAAATTATCCCATGCTGTGAGTCCTTTCATTTCTAAGACTCGGCTTAGCTGTAGCATGTCTCTGGGGTTGCAGTTCCAGCCGTAGATAGTGATTTTTTGGTAGTTGATCTTGCTGCCAGAACATCTTTTGTAAGTGTCTAACTCTGTTTTAAGATTTCTTGTTGTCTTTAGTGAGGCATCCCCCAAAAGAAGTGTGTCATCGGCGAATTGTGTGTGGCTAACCTCCTTAACTGCTGGAGCTACTTTAATGCCTAAGATAACTCTGTTATGGAGAGAATTTTGCAGCTGGAAGCTAAGCACTGATGCTTGGATAACGTACAACATAAGGGAAAGAGGGCACCCTTGCCTCAAACCTCGAGAGGCTTGAAAGAACTTGGCTAGGCGTCCATTGATCAAGGGAGCAACCCAAGGAGCCTTGATGCATGCCTTCACCCAATTGATGAATTATTGGTTGAACCCAAATCTTTGCATAACTGAAAACAGAAAATCATGCCTTACCCGGTCAAAGGCATTAGCTAAGTCGAGCTTGACTGCCATACCTTTTTCCTTTTTTTTGCAGCTGGAGTGTATAGCCTCTTGGACAAGGATAATGTTGTCTAGAATGTGCCTCCCATGAACGAAACCTCCTTGGTTTTCCGGAATCAGACGAGGTAGAACTTTTTTAAGTCTATTTTCTATAATTTTGGATATAATTTTATACCCTGTATTACAAAGGGAGATTGGTCTGAAACAAGCAAAGCTTTTAGCTCCTTTTTCTTTCGAAATTAGTGCTAAGAAAGATGAATTTGTACTACCACCCAGTTTATTGCATACCTGCGCCCTCATAACCATTTTGCTTAAATCTTTTTTAATAATATTCCAGTAGTGGATGTAGAAGCGTGGGGTGAACCCATCTGGTCCTGGCGCCTTATCAGGATGCATTCTGAAGACTGGCTTCTTGATTTCTCTCATGCTGATAGGTCTGTTCAAAAATCTGTTATCCTCTTCTGTAACCAGAGTTGGGATTTCTGAGAACGGGTAAGAGTCTATCTCCAAAGCCTCTTGATCCGGAGCTGTATAGAGGTCTTTGAAGTAGGAATGGGCTGCCTCTTTGATTTCTTCAGAGTCCTTGTAGATTTGACCTTGCCACTGTATTTCACTGATATGGTTATAATTGTTTCTGGCTTGGGTTTGTTTATGGAAGAAAGAGGTATTCCTATCCCCTTCTTGGAGCCAAAGTGCTCTCGATTTAACCTTCCAGTAGACTTCTTCTTCTCTGCTGATTTTGTGGTATTTTCTTTGCAGATCTGATTCTTCATTAAGGAGTTCCTGGGTGATTTGAGCGTCTTCCATAACTGCTTGGTGTTTTTCCAGGATTTCCTGAATTTCCTTTTTTTCTTCCATGGAGGTTCCAAGATGTTTGGCCCAGGATTTAAGATTCAGTTTGATAATTCTAAGTTTCTCTTCCCAGACGAAGGAGGGGGAACCCGAGACGGGGAGACTCCAGGAGCGGAGGACAAGGGAGTGGAAGGATTCGTGATGTGCCCAAGAAGGGTTGAACTTGAAAGGGAGGGGGCCAAGAATTGAGGGAGGGAGGAGAGACAAGGAGATCGGTTTGTGGTCTGAATTAGAATTAGGTAGGACTTTCGAGGTGGCTAACAGGCCAAGAGAAAGGAAGGAGGACTGGACTAGAAAATGATCCAGTCGGGCCGCAATGTGACTTGACCCTATCCTCCTATTAGACCAAGTAAATTTACCATTTATTGGGATGATATCTTCAAGTTCCCAGTCGGAAATTAAATCTTCAACCCATTCCTGGGCAGGGTCTCTGACTATCGACCCCCCTTTCTTCTCGACTTGAGAGAGGGTGACATTTAGATCCCCTGCCACTATAAGGTTTACTGGAGTGTGCTGGTTTATAAAAAGGGCTAAGGAATCCCAGTAATCTTTCTTTTCAGTAAGAGAAACAGGAACATATAAGTTAAAAAGACTTACCAGTTGTCCGGATCCTTTATGCAGCAGCTTGGTGTAGAGCCAGTGGGTGGTTGCTGCTTCTTCTACTAAATCGATTCTTGAAGAGTCCCAAAGGGTTGCTAATCCCCCTAAGGTGCCTCGGGCGCTTACTGCCCGGCTCGGGCCTTTCTTCCAAAAATAATTACTTTCCCGGAGGAGATCTTCCTCCTCAAGTTTCGTCTCCTGGATAAGGAGGACTTCAGGTCTTGCGAGCCTTGTTAAGTCTTTCAAGGCTTCTTCTTTGGTCTTCCTGCCTAGTCCTCTACAGTTCGAAGAGACTAATTGCATTATTTACTTGCTTGAGGAAGGGGTTCCCCTTTCGGCGTCCTCCCCTATTTCGACCCCTGTCTGGTGCTTATCATCTCCGGGATAGTGTGCTGTGAACCCTAAGCTACTTCCTTGTAGGATAATTCTTCCCGTCTTTTTTTCTCTGTCTTTCTGCCTCGTTTTGGCTGGTCAGGTGATCCTTTTGGGCTACTTACTTCAGTGTCCTCCTCGTCCATAGTTTTGGCCTTAGTGTTTGTGTCCAGATCGGTGTTTTCCTTGCTCGAGCTTATGATTTTGACTCCTGCGCTGGGACTTGCTGCGGCCCCTGAATGTTGATTGCCTCCTTCTTCAATAACTATAGAGGGATTACCTTGTGTATTTGAGTTTCCTTGAGCACTGTTCTTAGAGGTGCCTTCCTTGGGTGGTTCCTGGTGCATCTTTTCTCTGTTTTTAGTATTCTGCGAGTTTTTCCCTCTCTTTACTTTTCACCATCCTTCTGCCTCCTCCGTCCCACTGGCTTGAAGCTTGGGGAAATTCCTTTGAAAATGACCGTATTCCTGGCAGTTCCTGCACTTGAACGGCAGATGCTCATAATCAAATTTTTGGTAGTGAGTCCAAGAGCCAACGGTTAAATTGACTGCTTCTGGAAGTCCTGCCTCCATATCTACCTCCACACAGATTCTGGCGCATGTATATTGTCCCTTATTGTCTGCTTTGTCAATAAACTTTCCTACTCCGTTCCCAATTCTTTGCAATGATTCGAAGTCCCAGCAATGAAGAGGGAGGTTAGGAAGTCTAACCCAGACTGGCACTTCCTTAGGCATGTCCACCAATGGGTTGAAGTCAGGTGTCCATTTGTTTAAATAGAGGCCCTGGGTCCCCATGAAGTAAGGTCCGTTTCTGAATACCAAATCTCGGTCTTCTTCAGAAATGAATTCGAAAACGAAATAACCTCTTCCCACTGGATAGCAGGTTACTCTGTTTGCTAGATTAGGTCTCCAGTTCCATTGTATCCAATCGTCTGTTGTTTTGGTAGACGTCCACAGGCCCATAAACTGTCCCACTAAACCTCGATTGGCTAGATCTACTGCTATTTTCATTGTATTCTCTTCAGGGAGAGCAATTTCAGGAATTTCATTCAGTTTCTTTATAAACTTTGGGATCTCTGGAGGAGAAATCTTCTTCCCTTGGCCATGGAGAAGCCTGCGGAATGTGTCCTCGACCGTTTTCATGGAAGAGGGGGCGGGAATCCTGCCCCCAGCCGCTGCCATGAGCCACTCTGCGTTCAAACCCTAACGCTCGCACCAGACTAAACCCTAACGCTCTCGCTCCCTACAATGTATTAATATGCATTTTTTAAGATTATATGTCCCAATATTTAGGAAGTGAAATATATAAGTTTTCATACACTAAGATAGTTGAGCGAAAAATATTCCTTGTCCACAGATAAAAATATTCTTACAATTTTGTTTCTAGTTATTAGTACTATTAGTTATTCTATGACTTTAGATTCAATGATCTCTTCTGCTTCTGGACACCGTTATGAGCCATGGCCTTATGATTGCCTATAAGAAAGATGGATTTTATATATAGCGGACAATACATAGGACATGGTTTTAGCTTTTACTTAGCTTCACCAGTTTATTGCTCTTAGTTTTTTTTTCCTTTTATTTTTTTATTAATGTTCTATGTTTTATGTGTAGGTTAAGCATGCCCTCGGTTCCAGATTTGAACCAGGGATCTGATACTAGATGTAATAACCATATTTAAATTAACATTTAAATTTCTTCCCAAATTTCCATAATTTCTATAAGCCTTTAAAGAAGTAAATTTTTCATAATTTACAATTTATCTCAACACTTACGCTAACACTTACGCAAGTAGAATTTGACAATAAGTAATAATGTAAGTAAACCATTCATGAATTTGAATTTACATACCTCACTCTGATGCTATCTGTAGAAGCTTTCTCCCTTCGCTTGAACCTGCTTCTTAGGACACCCCAAAACCAGCCACCCTACCGACTAGTACGCCTAGCCCTAGGACATCAATGGATGCCCTAGCCCTCCAAGCCCAAAACCTCTTCAGCCCCTCGGTGCACTGTAAATCCCACTGTAAAATTTCTCTCTGTCCCAATACTCCCAGTTCTCCCCCTCCCCCCAATGAATGAATGAATATATCCCCTTCATAATCCTTCTCCACCTCCCTTATTCCTCCTTCACCGCCCCGCACATTTACTCCCACCTAACTCTTTATTACCCTTATCCCCTTCGTAAAGGCCTTATCCCAATATTAATTTATTTATCCCCTATTAATTGCTTTATCCCTTATTTATTTGCCTTATCCCTTATTTAAATGTTTCCCTTTTACGTATTGGTTACGTTATCCCCCTATGGGATACATAACCCCATTTAACATTATATTTTATTTTTAACCATTAATTTAATACTTAATCAATTAATGACTCACTTAATAATTAATTATTCATTAACCCTCATGTACACTATTTAATAATATCCAATTAAAAATATTATTTTATGATATAAATACAATTTAGATAATCTTTAGGATTATTATTAAATTAACCATCTTAATAGTTAAGGGTCATTACAGTATGAAGCTTTAATGCTTGGCCTAAAGCTGTTGAAAAGGGTCGGTGCTAAACAAATAATGGTAAGGGGTGATTCTGAATTAATTATTAAACAAATTAAAGGTGAATATACTGCTAAACATCCATGCCTTAGAGCCTACCGAAATGCTATTCTTGATTTATTGAAGTGTTTTAACGAGGTTGACTTGTAGGTGATGCCAAGAGGACAGAATATCCTGGCTGACGGGCTATCTATGTCAGCTGTGTCATGCAAGATTCCTTTCCGCCAAACTCACTCATACACTGTGGAAGTAAAATGTAGACCGACAGTGCCCAATAATATCAGGTACTAGCAAGTGTTCGGAAATGACGACCAAATAGATGACTTTCTGCAATGCAAGAACGATTTTGAATGTACAAACATAGATTTAGAAAACGAACAAGAGAATGTAAATAATTCCGAATTTGAAATAGATAGTGTGAATAATGAAAACATGGTAGATATAGTAGATTTAGGAAGGATTGGAGATGACGAAATGGATGCCGATGTTTTGCAATTAAAAAACAACGTGTTGCCTAGAGGCCTTGTCCCTTTAGAAGATCTATTTGACAATGATGATGTAGCTAAGAAGCCAAAAATAGAAGGCCATGGACAAGGGATAGAAGACTGCAATATAGGAACTAAAGAGAAACATAATATGGTTAAACTGTCCAAATCTTTACCCCCAGAACAAAAGCTTAAGTACATTGAGCTATTCAAAGAATATTCAGATGTTTTGTCCTGGAGCTATGAAGATTTGAAAGCCTATGACACCAGCATTATACAACACATGATTCCCATAAAGGAAGACCAAAAACCGTTTAGGAAGAAACTTAGGAGGATAAATCCCAAGTTGCTTCCCTTGATAGAAAAGGAGATTAAGAAAATGTATGATGCCAAGATCATAGTCCCACTATGTTTCTCTAAGTGGATTTCTAATTTAGTCCCTACATGAAAGAAGACTGGGGAAATCCGACTCTATATAGATTTCCGAAATTTGAACAAAGCATCCCTGAAGGATAATTGTCCCTTGCCCAAAATGGATCACCTCCTACAAAGAGTGGTCGGGTGCAGTAGAATTTCTCTGTTAGATGGTTTCTCAGGCTACAACCAGGTTCTAGTTCACCCCGACGATCAAGAAAAAACTGCTTTCACCACCCTGTGGGGCACTTTCATGTATGTGAATATGCCTTTTGGTATGATGAATGTAGGAGCAACTTTCCAGAGGGAAATGGACATCGCCTTCATAGAAGAGTCAGGTAAGTTTATTGTCATTTACTTAGATGATGTGACAATGTTTTCCCAATCTGATGATGAACACCTGCAACACCTTAGACGAGTTTTCGAAAAGAGTAGAAGGTTCGGGATTTCATTAAATCCCAAGAAGTGTCTTTTTGGTTTAGAAGAAGGTAAAATATTGGGACATATCATCTCTAAAGAGGGAATCAGAATCGACCCCAGCAGAATTAAGGCCATACTAAAGTTAGAACACCCAAGAAACCTCAAAGAACTACATTCTTTTATAGGGCATATTAACTTTCTTCAAAGATTCATTCCTAATCTAGCCGAGCTCCTCTGAAACATCACAAACATGCTAAAAAAGGACGCAAAAATAAAATGGGATCCTATGTCCAGGCAATCCTTCGAACAGGTCAAAAGAGCACTTACTGAAGCCCCAGTTCTGATTAGTCCCGATTTCACCAAAGATTTCTATCTTTTCTCTTTCGCCTTAGAACATACTATAGAAGCTGTATTACTGCAGAAGAACAGTGGAGGGTACAAACATCCCATAGCTTTCTTTAGAAAATCTCTAAGAGATGTTGCCCTGAACTACAATATTATGGAGAAGCAGGCTTTTGCTTTGGTAAAGGCTATAAAGGACTTCAGGGTCTATATTCTTCATTCACATATCATAGCTTATGTTCCAAACATGTTAGTGAAATATATCTTGACCCAAGACAACCCTGATGGGAGAAGGGGAAAGTGGATCGCGGTTATCCTAGAATACAACATAGAAATTAAGCCCACAAAATTGATCAAAGGCCAAGGCCTTGCCAAATTGATGGTTGAATCTAACTTTCAGGCTCTTGACATTAATTTTCTAGACGTAGCAGATGAACAGGGTGAGATGGCGACTCCAAATGTTAAAGAGGTTTTTCTAAACTCTCCTTGGTATGCAGACCTTATTTTTTTCTTACAAAATTTACAAGCTCCCCCTGGTTTAACTAAAACTAAAGCTAGATTTTTAAAATTGAAAGTGTTGAAATTTTGTATTCTAGAAGGGAATTTGTATTGGAGAGACCCTGCAGGTATTCTTTTAAATTGCTTACTCAAAGATGAAGCTGACAAAGTGTTGCAGAAGTTTCATGTAGGTGAATGTGGTGGCCACTTAAATTGGAAGGTTATAGCCAACAAAATACTCAGAGCTGGTTTTTACTGGCCCACCTTGTTTGCAGATGTACATCAGAAAGTAACAACATGTCACCAGTGTCAGTTGTTTTAGGGTAAAAGGAAACTTCTTCCTCTACCTCTTAAACCAATTTCAGTTGAGTCTCCTTTCCAACAATGGGGACTTGACTTCATTGGATAAATACACCCTGCGTCTTCAGGCCAACATAAGTGGATTCCCACTGCCACTGATTATTTCACCAAATGGATCGAGGCTGTACTAAGCAGGCAAGCCAGTGACGCTGTTATTATTAAATTTCTTGAAAATAATATTTTATCTCGTTTTGGTTGTCCTAGAAAGATCATTACTGACAATGCAGTTGCCTTTCATTCGAATAAACTTATTGACTTCTGCAGTCATTACCATATTGTCTTGGGGCATTCCACAACCTACTACCCTCAGGGGAATGGGTTGGCAGAGTCCTCAAACAAGACTTTGGTAAATATCATCAAGAAAATGTTGCAGGAGAATAAAAAATCATGGCATGATAAGCTGGTATTTGCTTTATGGGAAGATAGACTCACCACCAAAAGGTCAATTGGTATGTCACCATACCAACTAGTTTACGGTACAGAGGAGGGGTTCCCAACTTATTTGGGAGTCCCTGTCATGAAGTTACTTCAAGAGATGCAAGCTGAACCAAATGACTCCTAGAGACGAATCAATCAGATGATTCATTTGCAGCAAACTAGAGAGGATGTTTTCAATAAAACACAGGTCATCCAAGAGAACATTAAGAAGATCTTTTACAAACGAACCAAGCAGGATGATTTTGAGCTGGGAGACATGGTGTTGAGATGGGATGCCAGGAACGAGGACAAGGGAAAGCATGGGAAATTTGATCATCTGTGGACAGGGCCCTACATGATCCAAGCTTTTAGAGGAAACAACGCCTTTTTGTTAAACAATGCCAATGGGTCAGATCTGCCAGGAGCACCTGTGAATGGCAGAATGCTAAAACATTATGTCCCTCCTTAGTAAGAGAATTGAAGAAATCACTCTCCATTGTACATACTATTTTAATTTTCAGTCTCACTTGAATTTTTCTGAGTGAAGGACGATGGTCAGTTTGTTGAAGCCGGAAGAGAAGGCCCTAAGCTACTGATCACTTTTTTCCATACTTTCCTTAGAATCAGACTAATGAAGGCTACTAGACAGATTGGTTCAGGATGACAGGAAACTAGATTCTTGGCACTTAACAGAGAAAGTACCATCCCCGTGTGGAGCCCCCTGTTATCACCCCATAAATTATGGGAATCAACTTATGACTTGGATATTATGGATATTATCTGTATCTAGTATTTTTATTGGAAAATTGATTTTCATTTTGCAAAAAGAAAGAAAAA
>JZKD02S0182486.1:244225-258609 GCA_000966675.3 Picea glauca | reverse complement strand
ATTGTGGATGTGTATTTCTCAGTGATCTTGTGCTTATTATGCTCTTATCTTTATGAAATGCAAAGAACTATAATAATGGCATAAACATTAACAAAATGACACCATGCATTAAAAATACCTTTCAACTGAAGTAACTAAACTTAAAATAACTAACTATAAAAGGTAACAATCTTAACGGTGGATAAAGAAAGTAATTAACTCCTTCACATTAAATTCATATCGAATCTTAATCGTTGCTATATTTGAGACTAGACGTTGAACTACGGGAGATACAGAATGATTTGGTTGAGCGTGTACACGATGGGTGAGCGGAATTAATGCCATGTGAACAACATGATAGCTGTGGGTAGATGGAAATAATGGTTTTTCCGCTGAGTGAATCAGCACTGTTGCGGACTTGTGCAGTGGGTAAATCAATGCTACAGAGTGGACAGAAAAGGGTGGAACAATTTAAGGAGTTTTCAATACGTCCAAAGAGCATCTCCACACATGCCCATTCATTGTCCCTCATGCCATGCATTGAGATGAATGAATATCTACTGAATTCCCAGCGTAAGCCACCCAAAACATAGGGGATTATGCTCAGAACGTTGTGGTTCAGATTTGAAAACATAGGCCCATTTTTTCCCCCTCATGTTGTTCATGATTCACTCTCAAATGCATGGGGAATACATATAAAATGCAGAGGTATTGCGCCTAAGGACGCACGGGTTCTGAAGGTTAAAACAAAAATTTGCAGGCTCAGTAAAGAAGAAGCTCGGCTACACCCTAAATGAATTGAAAAAGGATTGCCTGGTTAGGTTGATCACTACCTAAAGAATTCAGAGGAGAAATGTGGAACTGTAGAGGAGACATAAAATGAATTAATTCAATTTTGAAGTTTCCCTTGCATAAGCGGTGGAATAACATAGGGTACAGTGCCAAAAATTCAATGGACAAGATAGTCGCAGGTCAGAGGATGTCAAGCAGAGTGCTTTAAATTTACCCCAAGAAACAGGAAGGAGCCGGGTAATGAACAACTGTGACAAAATAATATCAGGGTAAGGTCATGTAATAGGGAAATCCGTGGGATCTGGGTGAAAAATAATTCAGTCAAAATTCAGTCTATGGGAAAATATATAATAGGGTAAATCGTGGTTGAAAACAACAATCCAGAAAATTTTTCCCAAGTGCAAGGTAGAATGCCGTCAAATAATAATTCATAGGGGAAGTCATTAGAACCATTCCCAAATCATAGAATGAATTCGAAAATTTGTTTATCTAAGGACATAGAAAAGGTAACTACTATATCTAACACATAATGAAGATGTCAGTAATAAAAATGGGGACAGAACGAAAACAATTGCCTTTTTCTTTCTTTCTATCCATTAAAAATAGAGGAACCCATAGAAGATAAATCTATCCCCAAGGAACCCATAGAAGATAAATTAGTACATGATTTCAATAGTAATATTGTATCGCGTGAGAATTTTTAAATAAAAATAGCAGTTGCAGCAGCTACACTTATAATCGCCGAGTAGAAAAATATGACAGCCATTAAATCCAATTACAACCAATATTTTGATACCAACATAGATCATAATGCATCCTATTCTACCAAATTAAAAACAAACCATATTGTTGCCTTAACTCCCGCCTCGAATGATGACTACACACTCTGTGTCGCTCCTGCTCGGTTCCGCTCCTACCTGTCGACCGTCGAGACTACACCGATACCTCCCAGCCAATCGCTAGGAGTAATCTGCTTCCCCCTTATCCCCCCAAGATGCAAAGGGGCCACACACAATCCAGATTGTCCATCTAGCTTCCTAGCTCACCTCACAAAGCTGAGCTACCACTTCTATCCAAGATGGAAAATCCCAACTCCTCACAAGTAATCAGTTAAGTCACAAATTCGACAGTGTAACGTTACGCTATCAACCGATCCCCTTCTTCCTTCTCTTCCCTTTCTTTTATAGATTTTTAGAACTTCAAACTTTCCCTAAATCCCTTTTTAATTTAAGTTTTAATGAAATCCTCTAAAATTTCTCCATCGTACAAGTGTCATTCATCCCTCACTTTCCTCTAAAATTTATTTTCTTTAAATTATTTAAATGACTCATTTCCCTCACCCACCTAGAATTGCTCCTATAATTTCTCCTAGGTGTTCCTAGATTCCCCTTCAAGTTTAAATACTTTCCCTAAAAGTACGTTGCTAATTTAGTTCATTTTAGAAGGTTCTGAATTGCAGATTTCTTACTATGTTGACCTCGCTTTTTACCATAAGTTCCCTTATTTATTTTATTATGTTTCCTCCAATTCTTAGTTTCCTAATTTTTATTTATCCCTTTTTTCCCCTTTTAAATAAAGCCAAAATTGCAGTTGCACATTTTACTCTTTTCCTTTTATTATTAATTTAAAATCTTTTTACACTTTCACAATTTAAATAATTTATTTCTTCTTTACAATTTAAAACCACGGATTTTAATTAAATTAATACTCTCTTCATTTTACCCCAAAAATTTAAGAATACTAAAACTATTACTTAAGTGGTTTTTAGTTTAAATTTTTTATTTTATTTTTATAGGGTCTCCTCTTAAGATTAGACAAAATTTTACCTTGAAAATTTTTAGACTTAGGACTTAGATTCTGAACTAGGCGACATTTAATTAGGGAAGTAGTTTAAGAATTTCTTAATGTGTTAAATGTCTTAGGGCCATCTATGTTTGTTCCTTCATCAACATCAATGCGACGTGCCCTTCAGGATGCACCACATGTTCCAAGGGTGCCACTCGCCTCGTTCATTTTTTTTCCGCGACGTGCCCTTCAGGATGCACCCCATGCTCCAAGGGTGCCACTCGCTTCTTGTTTTTCTTTTGCACGACATGCCCTTCAGGATGCACCACATGCTCCAAGGGTGCCACTTGCTTCTTGTGTTTATTTTGCGCGACGTGCCCTTCAGGATGAACCACGTGCTCCAAGGGTTCCACTCACCAACTTGACTGATTGGTAGACATCAATAACCCATGGAGTCAACACTCCACCAGGTGAACTTGGGGGAGACTAAGGGCTCTAAGGAATAAGGACCCCACCTTATTGCGCACCCCTTAGAATCATTGTGAGCGACTGTCACAGTCTACCCTCATGGCATCGTGGATCCTCTCGAACTAGGTAATCGTTAACCTATGGTTTGAGCCACGGTGGGAGTGATAGTAGGCTGTGGCAGGGATGTTGTCCACACCTCTCCCTCAACCTCTCTGGAAATAGTGTGTGGCCCCTTTACTCCATATGTGAGTTTGTTCGGCAAGCTATCGTCAGTCTGCATCATCAACAATTGTATCAGAACATGTCCACATCATATAATAAATCAAATATACTAAAATCATAGTAAACAATCAACCCCAAAGCACACTCCCTGACTCAATCCGGAGTCCAAGGGGTCCTGTCAATGCCTCTGCATCCTCAAGGTCAAAAAACCCTCCACACTCAGTAAAACTAAGTCAATAGCACCTCTCCATGTCAAATCAGTAAAACATCATGTCATCTATCATATCACATCATAATCAAGGATAAATGTTTTATTATCATAAAAGTCCAGATCACTTGTGAGCAAGTGTCCTCAAAGAATAAGTTTTCTCGGTGCACCAGAGAAAGATGTTACATACACCCCCTCTTGGTCTAAACTTCATCCAGAAGTTTCATAGTATAAATGATGAAATAAGTGTATCACAGTATCATAAGTCTATCTATCAAACAAAAATGGAAACTGTTGGCGCATATCATATGCGTCCTCCCAGGTCGCCAAGTGTGGACTATAGTTGTCCCACTAGACCTTGACCTGATCTACCATTCGACGTCGTAACTACCGAGCGTGGTGATCTAATATGTGGACCAGCTAAACCATGATGCTCCCTCATCTGATACCTGCAAGGAACTCAAGTCAATCACATGTGTAGGATCACTAATATAATGTCTCACAATCGATACATGAAAAACATTATGCATACGCCTCAAAGAATCAGGCAAGGCCAGTCGATAGGCCATGGGCCCCTTTCTCTCCACAATATTGAAAGGTCCCACGAAACTAGGAGATATTTTAGCTCCCTTTCCAAACTTGATCGAACCCTTATGCAGTTTAACCCGCAAGAAGACTCGATCAACAACCTCGTAGCTACAGTCGACTCAGTGTGCATCGGCATAACCCTTCTATCGAACCTGCACTTCTTTAATCCCTTGTCTTATGGTTTTCATTTGTTCTTCCATTTCTTGGATCGCTTCTGGTCCCACCAGGAACCTATCCTCAATTCGATCCCAAATCAAAGGCGTCCGACACGGTCGCCCGTAAAGAAACTCAAAAGGCGCCATCTTAATGGTGCTCTGGTAACTGTTGTTGGTAAGTGAACTCTACTAGAGGCAAGAATTCCTCCCAACACTTTTGTTGGTCCATCATGTACATACGCAACATGTCTTCCAAGGTTTGGTTCATTCATTTTGTTTGTCCATCACTGGGTGATACGCAGTACTAAAGTTAAGTTGGGTCCCCAAGGCCTCTTGGAATCTCATCCAAAATCATCCAGTAAACACCAATCCTCGATTGGATATAATCTTCTTAGGCATGCCATGTAGCCTCACAATCTCACTGATGAAAAATATCAGTATGTCAGGTGCCTCATACGTTGTACACACAGGAATAAAGTGAGCACTCTTCTTCAGAGTGTCTACTACTACAAAAATCGATTTGTGTTTCCTTGTCATCAGTGGAAATCCAATAATAAAATCCATCGAAATAACTTCCCATTTTGATTCTGGAATGGCATGTGGTTGAAGTAATCCTACCGGGTGTCTATGTTCAGCCTTTACCTACTGACACTCTAGACATCTAGCCACAAAGTTGACTATGTCAGCCTTCATTCCCTCCCAGAAGAATAAGGGTTTAAGGTTTTCCCTCATCTTCGTGACTTCTGGGTGAGCCATGTACACTGCACTATGAGCCTCGCTTAGGATCAACATCTTCAACTTGTCATTTGGCGGTACGTAAATACAACCTCTAAACCTCAATAACCCATCATTATCAAAATAAAATCCCTCATATTGTGGTACAATCATTGTGTTTTGTCTGAAAAAACCCTCGACCTCTATGTACCATTCGTCGTCGCGCTGTAAAGTGAGAATTTTCTCACGTAAGTTCATCTGAAGAGGCAACACCAAGAAAATGCATGGTCTCCAACTCAAATCATCAGCCACTCAGTTCACTGTTCCCTTTATGTAAGTAATCTCAAAGTCATCCTCTCTAAGCAATTCCGACCAACGTCATTGTCGCACGTTCAGGTCGCTTTGCGTAAAAATGTGTTGTAGTCCATAATGATCAGTATTTAGTTCAAATTTTCATCCAACCAGGTAGTGTCTCAAAACCTTCAAGGCATATACGATGGCTAATAACTCCAAATCGTGCATCGTGTAGTTCTCCTCATGCCTTCTCAGTTTCCTCGAAATGTAAGAAATCACTCATCCATCTTGCATCAAGACTCCACCTAAACCTTCTTGGGATGCATCTATGCATACCAAGAAGTCCGCATCCATGTCAGGGACCTTTAGTATCGGCGTTGTGGTCAACAACTCTTTAAGCCTTCAAAATTCTTCCACACATTTCTCGGTCCAAACAAACTTCTTGTTTTTCTTCTGCAATTCTGTGATCAGATTTTCTATCTTCAAGAATCCCTCGACAAACTATTGGTAGTATCCTGCTAAACCCATAAAACTATGCACTTCTATGAAATTTGTTGGCGTAGACCATTCCATAATAGCCTCAACCTTTTTTGGATCCATGGTGATGCCTTCGCCGGAGATGACATGCCCTAAGTAGTGAATCCTCAATTGATAAAAAGAGCATTTGGACAACTTCCCATACAGTTTGTGCTCTCGTAAACACTGTATTACCAAGTGCAAGTGCTCGTCATGCTCCTCCATCATCCGAGAGTAGATAAAAATATCGTCAATGAATACTTGGATGAACTTTTCCAAGTACTCATGGAACACCCCATTCATCAAACTCAAAAATACCCCTGGGGCATTTGTCAGTCCAAATGGAAAAACAACAAACTCGTAATGTCCAAATCTCATCTTAAAGGTGGTCTTAGGGATGTCATCCTCCTTGATCTATAACTAGTGATACCCTGATCGTAAATCAATCTTGGAGAATACCATCACACCCTTCATTTGATCAAACAGATCATCAATTCTCGACAAGGGATACTGATTCTTGATCGTAGCCTTGTTCAGTTGATGGTAGTTAATGCAAAGCCTCCATGATCCATCCTTCTTCCGAATGAAGATAACTGGTGCACCCCATGGTGACACACTAGGGCGTATCAGTCCTAGGTCCAACAACTCCTTCAGTATCATTTTCAAATATTGCAACTCCGGGGTCGACATTTGATAAGGCATTCTTGCTATCGATTCGGTCCCCGGTTTCAGGTCTATGGTAAACTCCAATTCCCTCTATGGTGGCATCCCTGATAACTCCTCCGGGAACATGTCTGCAAACTCTCTCACCACCGGAAGGTGTTCTATACCTTCCGCTAATCCATTCTTGTTTAGCGCAAGGATCACATAAATCTTGCACCCCTTGCGCCTACTCTTCCGTAACTGTAAGGAAGAGATGAACCTCAGGGATACTCCCTGGTTTTGTTCTGCAATCACACGTCTCTTTCCCTCATCATCGACCAAGCTCAACCATTTCAGCTTACAGTTGAGTATCGCCTCATGCAATTCCAGCTAATCCATACCAATCACGATGTCATAAGATCCTAAGATTGTGACATACAAGTTGATCCTTGTGACAACCTCTCCTAGGTTAAGGGCACAACCCGTAACCTTTCCTCCAATCTTCTGTTTGGCTCCCGAAGCCATCTTTACAAAGCTAAACTCGTCCTGTTCAACTGCCTTTACCTTAATCCTTTTTATTGCTGCACCAGAAATGAAACTTTTAGTAGCACCTGGGTCTTTCAAAATACTAAGGGTTTAGTCAATGACAGTACCTATCATATCGAGCACAGTCGACTAGTGCTCTACCTGGCAGTTATTCATCGTCGCATGAATCCAATGGGCCTTGCCCATATCTCCCATAGTAGTGGTTCTGGATGATATGGACACTCTGGTCCTCTCCACAGGACAGTCGGTCTGGTAGTGTGGCTCCCCACACGTCCAACACCCCTTCTTCGGCCCAATAGTCATAGTACCCAAAGTAGAAGATGACAACCTACCGGCCTGGAACCCAGGCCTATTTTGTTGAACAAGCCTAAACTGTTGTTGCTACGGGAAACGCTACTGCTGATGCTATGGTCACCGATAAGCTTCCCTCTACTGAGGCGGTGGTCGTCGGGGTGTAGTGAAAGTGGATCCTCTTTGAAAGCTAAGATATCTCGGCGTATGTCTCGCTGGGGTGTGATGCTGCGGTCTACCAAGTGAACCCTGCTCTGCTTGTCTCGCTGGAGTCCTATTCTGACCCCCATTGATAAGCTCCTCCTCTGCTATGAGGGCCTTTTGGATGGCATCGTGCAAGGTTTGAGGCATCAAGATCCTAACCTTTGCATGCAGTCTACTATTAAGGCCAAACATGAATCGATTGACATTGATTTTCTCTGTGTTAAGGTGTGGAGCATACTAGAACAACTTCATGAAACGTGCCTTGTACTTGGGCACCGTATGACCTCCTTGTCATAATGCATTGAACTCATTGAGCTGACGCTCAGTGAATTCCTCTGAAAGATACCTCTCTCGAAACTGTTCCTCGAACAATTCCCATGACATGTCTTCAACGGCCATGTTCAGCTGCGGTAGGAGAATCTTCCACCATAGAAGAGTGCTCCCCTTCAGTTGAAATACCGCCATGTGGACCTTCATGTTGGAGGTATAATCGCGATCTGCGAACCACATCACCATGTTCTCCAACCATGCCTCGACACCTGCATTGTCCGGGGTACCAAAGAACTCAGGAAATTTGACCTTCTTGAGTTCATGGTGAATGCTACCAGTAACGGCCAGTGTACGTGGCGTAACCTCAACAGGTGTCGGTGCTCTGGCCTCATCTCTGTCTAAGCAGTTGATCAGTGCCTCCGACATGCGCTGGAAATATCTCATCATCCCGACCACGTCGCCAACTGCTATCTGCTCCTGTTCGAGAACCTACTCACCTCCCTGGGGGTTAGACCCCTCAAGTGTGGATGCTACTGGAGGCGTCGCACCTCCTCCCCTTGCACCCCATTGTCTACCTCTGTGGCATCCTCTAACCATGATTACCTACATGCACACAGTCAACTCGATCGACAATAGTGTAATTAAATCATGTCAATGAAATTTGTAGCGATCTCAAGTCACAGGTTGAATCCGCTGTGATACCACATGTAACAACCTCCTCGTTATGACAACAACTCCAATAACATGTGCAATTTTTTTTTTTGTTTAAGGTGTGTGCGCGCATGTAAAAAGGAAATAGTCACACTTGACTCTACGTCGCCACCTGAAGACTAACAAGACACAACCATGATGTTCACAACAAGAAGACATAAGGCGCACAATAAGTAACTGCAAGCATTAAACGACACACTATATTATGTACAATATGAACACAGATGAAAGAATCCATAGTAGTAGATTTTAATATTTCTGTACAGGAAAGCAGGGTGTTTAATCTTAGTTCTCTGCTCCGGAGAGAGAGGATGTCAGATAGGCCCCTAGATGACTACTCAGGAAGAAGCTAGTAATCTCTGTCAGAAGGTCGCAGTGGTGGGAGCCTTACCTTTAAAGAGCCCGAGACTACTAATACATCACTAGATTCTTTACACCAAAAATAATCACACACAGAGACTTATATATAGAGCGACTAGTTTTACTAGATCGAAGAGTCTGATATCATACAACTGTGAGGTTGGAAAATTTCAATTATAGTACTAACCCTAAAATTAATTAACAATATCATTACATCCTATATGTTACATGGAGAAAGGAAACAATTACATCTATCTCACCCCTCTACAAATTCAGGGTGCACACATTCTATTTTAACCATACAATTTGCTCGTTCTAGTGCCTCACTTAAAGGCTCGTGAGTAACAATTTACAAATGATTTAAGCTAAGTGAAATACACTATCATAATAAAATAAATATAGGGTTTTGTGGCTTAAATACCATTATGATGAATTTTCACTATCTATTAAATGAATGGATCAAACATGGAGGTTTCCAAGATTCCTTTGCATTCACGAACCCTATACATATATCTTTGAAATTTTATAGAAATTTACATTACAAAAATATATCTACATAATTTATTAAATACAATTACACTTTGTATATATCTATTAAATAAATTGATCGAACATTGAGGATTCCATTGTGTTCACAAGCCTATTCGTATATCTTTGAAATTTAAAGTAACTACACTACAAAACCAAATCACAGAAGGTTCAGGGGTCTCTTAATTGAAATTTCATGTTTCATATTTAGTAGTATTCTTGGATTTGACCTCACAATCATCCTAAGCATTCCATTTCATATACAAAGCTCTATATTTCAATGGTTCACCAATTCACTAAGAACAATAAATAACATGAAAATTTATAGGTTAACAAAATCAACAACAATCAACCACATTACCCTAATGATATCAACGATATCTTGTTTTAAGTAACCTTGCCGAAAAATATCATCACCTAAAATGCAGTGATATTTAACATTTGAATTAAGGGTGTAGGATTATACATTCGACAACATTCAATCTCTTTTCCATAGAATGATATCAACATCACTTTTTATATGAACGTGACTTGTAAATAAAAACAATTACTGCACTTCTTGCATGTTAGCAATGCAGTATATTATAATAACTCACCCTAAGACAAATCGACATTTCACCTTGTACTATAAAGATCTTGCAAATATTTAACAATAAAATTCTGTTTCATGTGGTCTAACACTAATGCTATATTTTATTTTAAATTTCAATAGCATTACTATCAATGATAAGGTATATATAAAGGCCCACAATTATAGTGACTAAATTAAAATATCTAAACTATAATGGATGACCTCCTAATCTTCCTTATTGTTACCATAAAGGACACCATGCATTAAAAAGACCTTTCAACTGAAGTAACTAAACTTAAAATAACTAACTATAAAAGGTAACAATCTTAACGGTGGATAAAGAAAGTAATTAACTCCACATTAAATTCATATCGAATCTAACTCGTTTCTATATTTGAGGCTGGACATTGAACTATGGGAGATACAGAATGATTTGGCTGAGTGTTTACATGATGGGTGAGCAGAATTAATGCCATGTGAACAACATGATATCTTTGGGTAGACAGGAAGAACAGTTTTGTCGCTGATTGAATCAGCACCATTGTGGACATGTCTAGTGGGTAAATCAGTGCTGCAAACTGGGAAGAAAAGGGTGGAACTGTTTAAGGAGTTTTCAATCCATCCACAAAGCATCTCCATGCATGCCCATTCGCTGGCCCTCACCCCATGCATTGAGATGAATGAATATCTTCTGAATGCCCAGCGTAAGGCACCCAAAACACAGGGGATTACGCTTAGAATGTTGTGTTTTGGATTTGAAAACACATGCTCATTTCTTCCCCCTCACGTTGTTCGCGGTTCACTCTTAAATGCATGGGGACTATGTCTGAAATGCAGAGGTACTATGCCTAAGGAGGCATAGGTTCTGAAGGTTAAAAAAAAAATTTGCAGGCTCAGTAAAGAAGAAGCTCGACTACACCCTAAATGGATTGACAAAGGATTGCCTGGTTAGGTTGATCGCTACGTCAAGAATTTAGAGGAGCAACGTGGAACTGTAGAGGAGACATAAAATGAATTAATTCAATTTTGAAGTTTCCCTTGCATAAGCGGTGTAATAACACAGGGTACAGTGCCAAAAATTCAAAGGACGAGACAGTCACAGGTCAGAGGATGTCAAGCACAGAGCTTTAAATTTACCCCAAGAAACAAGAAGGAACCGGGTAACATATAGTTGCGGAAAAATAGTATCAGGGTAAGTTCGTGTAACAGGGCAATCAGTGGGATCTGGGTGAAAAATAATTCGGTCAAAAATTATTCTATCAAAAAATATATAACAGGGTAAATCGTGGTTGAAAACAACAATCCAGAAAACATTTCCCAAGTGCAAGGTAGAATGTCATCAAATAATAATTCGCAGGGGAAGTCATTAAAACCATTCCCAAATCACAGAATGAATTCAAAAATTCATTTATCTAAGGACATAGCAGAGGTAACTACTATATCTAACACAAAATGAAGATGCCTGTAACATCCCACTCTGGCGCACTGAGAAAACTTATTTTTTGAGGACACTTGCTCGCAAGTGATCTAGACTTTTATGATGTTACACCATTTATACTTCATTATGATGTGATTGACAGATGACATGATGTTTTACTATTTGATGTAGACAGGTGATATTGACTCACTTTTATTGAGTGTCCAGGTATTTTGACCTTAAGGATGCAGAGGCATCGGTAGAACCCCCTTGGACTCCGGACTGAGTCAGGGAGTGTGTTGTTTGGGTTGATTTATTTACTGTGATATTTCATTGATTTGATGATTTCATGTTGACATTTCTCACATGATTATTGATGATGCAGGCTGACGATAGCTTGCCGACCAGACTCACATATGGAGTAAAGGGACCACACACGAGTTCTAGAGAGGTTGAGGGAGAGGGGTGGACAACAACCTTGCCACCGCCTACTAGCACTCTCGCCGTGGCTCGAACTATAGGTTAACAATTACATAGTTTCGAGAGGATCCATGATGCCATGAGGGAAAACTGCGAGAGTTTCTCACGATGATTCTAAGGGGCGCAAAATAAGGTGGGGGCCTTATTCTTTAGAACCCTTAGTCTCCCACAACTTCACCTGGAGGAGTGTGGACTCCAGGGGTTATAGATGTCTACCAATCAGTCCAATTGGTGAGTGGCACCCTTGGAGCACGTGGTGCATCCTGAAGGGCACGTCGTACAAAAGAAACACAGCAAGCGAGTGGCACCCTTGGAGCACGTGGTGCAACCTGAAGGGCACGTCGCGCAAAGGAAACAAACTAGGTGAGTGGCACCCTTGGAGCACCTGGTGCGTCCTGAAGGGCACGTTGCATTGATGAGGATGAAGGAATCAGCCTAAATAGCCCTAAGACATCAACACCTTAATAAATCCTTAAAAAATTCCCCTAACCAAGTGTCGCCAGTCCATAATTTGAGTCCTAATTCAAAAAAAACTTTTCTAGGGTAAAAATTCTAGTCTAACCTTTAAAAAAAAAAAAACATAATTCAAGACTATACATTAAATATTCATTACCCCTATGATTTGTAACCTCCACCTAATCCAAGGAGTTTCCTTCCTTAATTAAATATATAAAACAATTCCTCCTGTAATTGAATTCATAAAGTAATTCCTTCCTTAATTGCATACATAAGGCCATTCCTCATTCTCAGTAATAAGCTTGATAATTTATCTTTTTAGTGAAGGTACTACTTCTCTCTAACATAATAATCAAAACTTAACCATCTCCTAATAACAATGCCATTATATTCTAGCTCTCAATAGCTTTGCCATTCAAATAACATTAAAATTTCATTTCCTACTAGCTAGCACTAACAATACATGTGCTAATAATAAAATTAAACAAAAAAAAAAAACCAACTTAAGCTAATGTGAGTCTTCATAAAGTGTGTAGGGTAAAATAAAGAGACTAAGAAATTAATTCAAATCCATGGTTGTAAATTTGAAAAGAAGGATTTAATTAGTTAACTTATGGGAGTATAAAAGAAAAAAAATATATATGAATTAAAAAAAATAAAAATAAAATGAAAAGATGCTTAGCGCATTTACCTTTGGAGTTTTTTTTTAAAAAGAAAAAAAAAAGGGTGGGGGGAAATAATTTTGGGAGAAACTTGGGGGATGAGTGACACTTGTAAGACATGGAATTTTTAGAGGGTTTTTGATTAAAACTTAAAAATAAATGTGATTTAGGTCAAAACAGGATAAAAGAAAGGGGATGGGGAAATGAAAAGGGGGGAGCTATTAGGTATTGTTATGCCAAAATTGAAAATGGGACTGATTGCTTGTGAGGAGTTGGGGATTTTCTCAGCTGTGTTAGAGTGGTAGCTCAGCCTTGGAGGTGGGCTGGAAAGCTAGGTTACTATTTGGATTGTGTGTGGCCCCTTGCGGCTCGAGGGGCTAAGGGGGAAGAAGAGTACCCCTAGCGATTGGTTGGGAGGTACCGGTGAGTTCTTGACGGTCGGCGAGAATGATTTCACAGAGCGCGCGGACAAACCTTCGGAGAAGGCGAACAGGAAAAGGTACGCCCTTCAGTAGAATGAAAGATAGTGTAAATTAGTTGTTTAATATTCTGGACTGTGTAAATGGCTTGTGTTTCGTATTCTGGACTCTGTAAAATAGTTGATAATATCCTGGACGGTGTAAAATGGTTGTTGATATTCTATACTGTGTTTTATTTTCTGATTGGGATTCGTTCGGTTAGTGTTGGGCGGATTCCTCCCGAGGAGTTCTTGAACAGGAGATGTGGGTGTTGTCTCCATTGGGTTGAGTGGGTTTCTGTTTTGTTTATGTTTTATTTGCGTGGGTTTCTGGGTAGTCATCAGTTGGAGAAGAAAAATTATGTCGCTCGACTCCACTCCAGTGAACTGGTAAACGGGGATAGAACTGGAGCGCTGCCAGATTTCCTTGAGTTTTAAAATCCTTTCATGGCTACCGTTGATTTTTGCCGATTGCTTGAGTTTTTCGCTAGCATTGCTTCCCTTGAAAATGTTTATGTATGTAGGTGTTCTGAATGAAATGTATGAAGTGCGAGTCATTTTACATATTTTTCAAGAATACCGGGAGGGTTTAGGATGCGCTGCCTGCGTGTTTTCCCGATTCCGAGACCCCTTCGCTGGGGCGTTCTTCCTGGCGACTCCTTCTGGGTTTCTTCCATTAACCCTGCATGGTCGTTCCATGAAATAAAAAGGGTTTTATTTTAAAACTTCAGTCTCTTCCTTGCCTCTTCTCCTCCCGCAATCTCGGGTCAGATCCCTCCTGAGAAAAATATATATACATATAATAAATAAAAAGGGGACAAAGGGTTGCGTGAGGATGGAAGGGAACCCAGGGACGCTATCACTGCAGGCGTTTGGATCTCACGACCTCTTATCCCCGTCCCAATCGAAGGCAGACAATAAACTATACCGGGAAAGATCTTTAGCGAAGAGATATGCGTGGGAACTCTACCACAGTACCAAATGGCGGCTTCTATTATTTTGCGTTGAAAACCTCTGATATTGTTCATGTTTTAACATATTTTGCACCAGTAGATAGGGTATATTTGG
>JZKD02S0182486.1:223603-236733 GCA_000966675.3 Picea glauca | reverse complement strand
GACTGTGTGTTGCCGCTTTGCGGCTCGGGGGGCTGAGGGGGAAATAGAGTACCCCTAGCGTTTGGCTGGGAGGTACCGGTGTAGTCTCTACGGTCGACGAGAAGGAGCGGCACGGAGCACAGGAGTCATTTGCGGAAAGCAATAAGGCAATGGTATGCTCATGTATTTAGTAGAGTAGAAAGCATAGTTATTTACTACTGCGATTATGATTGTATTGTTGTAGAATGTTATTTCCTCATCCTTTAAATTCTGCAAGAAAAAAGGGGGGGTATTTCTTGAAGATTTTTCGTTTTTATAATTAGTACAGTTTTATATTTGGCACAGTTTTAGGGTTTCTGGTAAATTTGTTTTGGGTTTATGTTGTTTCGTTTTTACTCTCCGTGGGAATTATGCTTGGGCTGTGGGCATTTGATTTTGATGGGCGCTTTAAAATCTACAGAGATTGTTTTGAAGGCTGAGTATGGTTGAATGCTGGTGGGTCTATTTACCTCTATATTAGTGTATTTATTTCTGTGGGGGCAATTTCACATTGCCAGGAATGTTTTTTCCCTTTTCTATGGACGTTTTTCTTTTCCGTGGGTGTATTTACCTCTGTATGGGCGTATTTGTTTCTGTGGGGGTGATTTCACATTGCTAGGAATGTTTTTTCCATTTGCTATGGACGTTTTGCTTTGCTGTGGGTGTATTTACCTCTGCATGGGCGTATTTATTTCTATGGGGGCGATTTCACATTGCCAGGAATGTTTTTGCCATTTGCTATGGAAGATTTGCTTTGCTATGGGTGTATTTATTTTTGTGGGGACGATTTTCCATTACTAGGAACAGCTTGCAAATTGTCGTCAACCTCAACCTATGTAACTTCATTTACCTCTACGTGGGCGACTTACATATTGACTGTAAATATGATATAGATCCTAAGTTATTAAGAATTGTTGAAAAAAAATTAGGTTATTAAAAATGTGTTATTAAAAATGTTTTTCAATTGTTTTTATCCTATCTTAAATTTAATACGTAATATTGATTGGTCCATGATTATTAAATGCTTTATCCTATCATAAATTTTATTGTTTTATACTATTTTAAATTTGATTGTTTTTATCGTATCTTAAAAGCGTTGTAACATTAATTTCCCTTGTAAATGGAAGGGTACGATCATGGTAATTATTATTTCTGAAATAGTAAGGGTAAATTTTGTTTCCGATATTGAAGAGGGTAAAGTTAGTGCTAGAACTCACATAAAAGCATTAAATGGAACGTAATGATTTATGGTAGGTAAATGATTTGCATTAAAGCAAATGATATTTAGGTTATAATGGAAAGTAATCATTTTAGGGAAAGTAAATGATTTTCATTAATAATTTCTTTATGATTTTCTTTTTATGCGGCATAATGGAAAGTAATCATCAGTTATGTTTAATGCTATTTTAATAGAAAGGCAATTGCATGGCATTTATGTTCAAGTTTGGGAGATCCGTGGATAATAGTATCTAAAAGGGGGAAGTACTCATTATTTAATTTGCAATGAAACCATGATATATAAGGCCATTCTTATCTTATTTGTGAGTGTGATAGATGAATATTGACATTTTGGGTGTAAATAAACTAATTATGTAAGGAAGGTGGTATTGATACTAATGATGTTCATAGTGATTTGGGTAACGTACTGATTAAAGTTAATGCTAAGGTTATGGTAAGGTTAAATTCTACGTAATGGTTTTATGGAAATGTTAAGTAATGGTTATAGAAAATGGGAAGTTGCTAGGTGTCATCATTCTATTTAAGTTACTGTAAACTTAATGTGGTTATGGGTGGGGTAACGAGTTGAGCTTAATTATCATTAATAATAGTGCCATGCGAGGTCTTGAACTATGTTCAATAAGCTACTATGATTCAGTAAATGGGGTTGTGAATAACTGAATTACATTATTTAAGGTTGGATAACTCATCGAGCTTAGAAGTTAAACAAAGTCTTAGGTCTGTAACTAATGTCATTAAGTCTTAGATAAATGCCCTATTGTATAAACGATTGGTTTCTCATGTTGCAGTACTTGTGTGCGCCTTATGTCCTTGGTCGTTATTGTTGCAGTACTTGTGTGTGCCTTGTGTCTTGGGTCGTTCATTCCTTGCAGCTACTTGTTGTGCGCCCTTGTCTTCTTGTGGTAATCTTCGTGGTTGCATCTTGTTGGTTGTCGGGTGGTGACGTAGAGTCAAGTGTGTCTGTTACTTATACATGCGCACACACCATAACACCAAAAAAAAATTCACCTGTTAAAGAGTCATTGTCCTAACGAGGAGGGTCGTTACAATGCCAGTAATAAAAATGGGGACATAATGAAAACACTTGCCTTTTTCTTTCTTTTTATCCATTAAAAATAGAGGAACCCATAGAATATAAATCTATCCCCAAGGAACCCATAGAACATAAATTAGTACATGATTTCAATAGTAATATTGTATCACGTGAGAATTTTTAAATAAAAATAGCAATTATAGAAGCTACACTTATAATCGCCGAGTAGAAAAATATGACAACCATTAAATCCAATTACAGCCAATATTCTGATGCCAGCATAGAACATAATGCATCATATTCTACCAAATTAAAAACAAACCATACCATTTCCTTAACTCTCGCCTCAAATGATGACCGCATGTTCTCTGTCGCTCCTGCTCCATGATGCTCCCGCCCGCCGACTGTCGAGACTACACCGACACCTCCCAGCCAATCGCTACGGTTACTCTGCTTCCCCCTTAGCCCCCTAAGCCGCAAACGGGCCACACACAATCCAGATGGTTCGTCTAGCTTCCCAGCTCACCTCGCAAGGACGAGCTAGCATTCCTATTCAAGCTGGAAAATCCCAACTTCTCACAAGTAATCAGTCAAGTCACAAATTCGGCAACATAACGTTACGCTATCAACCGATCCCCTTCTTCCTTCTCTTCCCTTTGTTTTATAAAGTTTTAGACCTTCAAACATTCCCTAAATCCCTTTTTAATTTAAGTTTTAATGAAATCCTCTAAAATTTCTCCATCGTACAAGTGTCATTCATCCCCCACTTTCCTCCAAAATTTATTTTYTTWAAATTATTTAAATGACTCATTTYCCTCAYCCACCTAGAATTGCTCCTATAATTTCTCCTAGGTGTTCCTAGATTCCCCTTCAGGTTTAAATACWTTCCCTAAAAAGASGTTGCTAATTTAGTTCATTTTAGAAGGTTCTTAATTGCAGATTCCTTACTATGTTGACCTCGCTTTTTACCATAAGTTCCCTTCTTTCCTTTATTATGTTTCCTCCAATTCTTAGTTTCCTAATTTTTATTTTTCCCTTCTTTCCCCTTTTAAATAAATCCAAAATGGTAGTTGCGCATTTTACTCTTTTCCTTTTATTATTAATTTAAAATCTTTTTACACTTTCACAATTTAAATAATTTATTTCTTCTTTACAATTTAAAACCATGGATTTTAATTAAATTAATACTCTATTCATTTTACCCAAAAAATTTAAGAACACTAAAACTATTACTTAAGTGGTTTTTAGTTTAAATTTTAAATTTTATTTTTATAGGGTCTGTTCTTAAGGTTAGACAAAATTTTACCCTGAGAAGTTTTAAACTTAGGACTTAGATTCTGAACTAGGCGACATTTAATTAGGGAAGTAGTTTAAGAATTTATTAATGTGTTAAATGTTGTAGGGCCATCTAGGTTTGTTCCTTCATCAACATCAACGTGACGTGCCCTTCAGGATGCACCACGTGCTCCAAGGTTGCCACTCGCCTCATTCATTTCTTTTGCGCGACGTGCCCTTTAGGATGCACCCCGTGCTCCAAGGGTTCCACTCGCTTCTTGTGTTTCTTTTGCGCGACGTGTCCTTCAGGATGCAGAACGTGCACCAAGGGTGCCACTTGCTTCTTTTGTTTCTTTTGTGTGACTTTCCCTTCAGGATGCACCACGTGCTCCAAGGGTGCCACTCGCCAACTTGACTAATTGGCAGACATCAATAACCCATGGAGTCAACACTCCACTAGGTGAACTTGTGGGAGACTAAGGGCTCTAAGGAATAAGGGCCCCGCCTTATTGTGCGCCCGTTAGAATCATCATGAGTGACTGTTGTAGTCTTCCCTCATGACATCGTGGATCCTCTTGAACTTGGTAATCGTTAAGCTACGGTTCGAGCCACGGTAGGAGTGCTAGTAGGTTGTGCAAGGTTGTTGTCCACACCTCTCCCTCAACCTCTCTGGAAATCATGTGTGGCCCCTTTACTCCATATGTGAGTCCGGTCGGCAAGATATCGTCAACCTACATCATCAACAATCGTATCAGAACATGTCCACATTATATCATTAAATCAAATATATTAAAATCGAAGTAAACAATCAGCCCCAAAGCACACTCCCTGACTCGATCCAGAGTCCAAGGGGTCTCGTCGATGCCTCTACATCCTCAAGGTCAAAAAACCATGCACACTCAGTAAAACCAAGTCAATAGAACCTGTCCATGTCAAAGAAGTAAAACATCATGCCATCTATCATATCGCCTCATAATCAAGAATAACTGTTTTCTTATCATAAAAGTCTAGATCACTTGTGAGCAAGTGTCCTCAAAGAATATTTTTTCTCGATGCTCCAGAGTGGGATGTTACATAAGTCTTGGCCCACATGACCTTCCCTTATATGACCGCAGTCCCTTTCGGGGTTTCAGGCTTTCAAATTTCGAAACTCGTTTGTCCTCAGGATTCCCGATCCTTTGAATCCTGATTTCTTGATATGACGTTAGTTGGCCCCACAATGGACCTTTCCACCTTGTCAGTGTTTCAGACTTCACGCTTCCAAAATGCGTTTCCTTCTCGTCTTCAGGATTCATGAAATGGAAAATCCCAAAATTTTGATTAACTCTCCCCTTTCAGGACTTTCTCGAAGGCCTCGATTGTTTCCACGCGTCCTCCTATGATGGATGGTCCTCATCACTTTACGATTTCATGGTTCTCAATGTCGAAATGCTCCGACTTCTTGTCCTTGGAACTCTCGAAATGCCGAATCCTGAAATTTCTTGGACTCTTCCCTTTCAGGACTTTTCCCAAGCCCTTAGATTTCTACCACGTGTCCTCCTATGGTGGACGATCCTCCATAATTTTTCAATTTCATGAAATCAAATGCTAATATGCTCCGACATCATGTCCTCTCCATCCCCAAAGTCCCAACTTGAAATATCCTGACGGGATACTGATCTTTGTCACGTGTCCCAACGGATGGATGACTTATATATGTTTCAGGTTTTTCACCATGGAGATTCCTGACCTCCTTTCTTCGAGACTTCTGATATCCCGATTTCTGAAGTCCCAATATCCCGACTCCTTCGAAACTTTCACCCTCATGTTCATGAAGTTTAAACCTCGTGCAACTCTTATTATATCCGATGACTGACGGGTGATTCTCTCAAGATATGATCGTCCAGATCAATATCTTTTGTGTGCTCCTCTATTGTACTACCTCCTGGAGATGAAAACCAACAGCCCAGATCTTTTTTTTTTCAGTCTGACCGGACGACTATTGTTTCTCCTCCCGAGCTTCTGTGCATTTCTTCCCAGATTTGGGAGAATTTCAAATTCTCAAAGGCCTCGACCTTTTCTCCATTTCTGTAAGCTCCATGATCATGAGTTCTCGCCTATGCACCTATGAAAATGATACCCCTCATGTGCTTTTCCTTTGAATCCTCAAGGGATTCTGCAACTTCTGTGCCTTTTTAGAGTCTTTACGTGAACACAAAGGTGTTATCCTTCTTGAGATTTTCCCTTCACTCAAACTTCTAAGGAAATAATTCCTTCTCCTTTCTCCTCCTTCTAGAGAATGTAATTCCCTCTTGGCTATCCTTCTTCTCAATAAACCTCTTGCTAAGACTTTCAGGGTGTTCAAAAACCCTACAGATATCCATCAGTGGTCTCTTCTTCTAATCCCAGAACTCAAAAGAGATTTCGCTTCCTTTTTCTTGTCTGCACACTGTCTCAATGCCCTCCCGACAGAGTTATATAGAACTCACAACAGAGTTCTTCTGTGCACTCTTTACACCCGCTCAATGCCCACCTGGCAGAGCTTCACAGAACTCCTCAGAGCTTCTGTATGCAACTATGTTCTCCCTACATAGCCTTACCTCCTGAGGTATTCAACAACCTCACAAGTCTTTCTTCTGAGTTTTTGATTTCAGTTCTTGTGTTGTAGCACGTCTTTGTCTGAACCCACAGTATTCAGAAGCACTTCAGTGCACTGGTATTCAGAGACCACAGTACTCTGTCACGCCCTCTTGGCATGAAACCTCAAAGACCTTCACCTGAAATCAAACCAACTCCTGCAAATGAAAACCTACAGAATACATCTACATCATACATTCATATCATATGAAGAACACTCACAGACATTCATTTAACACATAGTCATGCAGGAAAAACTGCTATTTGTATTAAAAATGGCAAAAGTCTATGTTTACAAGGTGTTCTTGAGCATATCCTGTAACAAGGTCATGGCTCCTCTCTTCTGCTCTCTACTCGTAGACTCTCACTCCACTTCTCTTCTCTGTTATCTATCACCAAAATGAGATATTGATCTCTTTTACCTGAGGGGTCTCTTTGAGCTCTTCCCTCCAAATCTACCTACCTTATTCAATTACATTGAATGGGTTGTATAGTCCACAAATCGTATCTAGATCTCATCCTTACAAGCATTTAAAGGCCTAGCTACTCTAATCCATGCACAAAGGCACGACTCCATGGCTCAATAGCCTACAACATTAATTACATTCAAATTCAAAACTGAAGATGAGAGTTGCGCCTCTCTTCATCCTTGAATGCACGTGCTAACATGGTTGGTTGGATGGCTAGATGATGTGGAGATATGTTCCTGCATCACTGAACCCATACCCGTTCTGGATCAGAGAGAAATAGCACTTTGGAACAAAGTCATCACTCAGGTTAAGGTGTAATGGAAGCACTTTAGTCCTAAGGAGGCCACTTGGGATTTAGAGATATATTTACGTAAATCTCATCCAATCATGTTCCAAGAAAGGAACAAACACTAAGGAAAATGTTTCATTAAAGGGGGAAAGGATGTGACATCCCCCAAAATAAATTATTTTTGAATTAAAAAATTGTTAGGAAAATTATTCTGTTTTTGGTAAATTCAAATTTGGAATTTTTTTTCCATTTATGGAAATTTTGAATTTGGTAAATTGTAATTAATTATTATGACTGTTTGAGAGAGATATGATTTGACCCAACTAACTATTTGACTATGACACTTGTATGAAAGAAAAATATTTTATAATTATTGCATGAGGAAAAATGGAACAACCATGTTAAATTAAGATGACCATGACTCCATGGGTGGGAAACATGTTGGAACTACCTTAGGGATGATTTTTACAAGTGTCAGATCAAGGATTTGGCCTTTGGAAACCCCTGAAAATCAGGTATTTAGAAAGATGCGAAAATTCCCAGGGGAGAGAAAAAGACCTAGGGAAATATATGGTTTTGATATATAGAATATGTGAGGAGGCAGGACACTACCTAGTATGTGGTGAAAGATTTACTAAGTACTTGATGTTATGAGCACTAATTTCTAAGTGTGAGGCAAGAAAATGTTTTGACAGAGGAATACATTGTTGCAGAGGAAATTCCAGGTTTTCCCTCATGGATTCATGGTCAAGCTACGGGGTGAACCGGGCAAGTGATTTAGCTACCCTGTTCTACGGTTGGGAGGAACATGGTTTTTCCCTTTGTTTTCCCGTGAACTAGTTCATATATGTTCCCTAATTCCCTCTTTTTGTATTTGTGCTATTGAAACGATTGTATACGTTTTCTATCCTAGATGATTATCTGACTGTCATATGTGTTAGATGAAATTAGATGGTTACTGTATATTACTTGTGGTAGAAATAATTTGGTTCAACTAAAGATGGTATCTATAGAATCATAGTATACTATCTACTGTAGGAAAGACCTATTCTACTAAAGAATGCACCTATATTGAATTTTTTATGTTCTATGTTGTAAGAATCATCTACGCTGTTAAAGAATATACCTATATTATTGTTGTATGTGTGATCCATTGTAGTAACAAGACCAATGTATAGATGTATGGGTTTATAAAGAAACATATATTATCTGTAGTAGGAATATAAATGAATCTTGACAGTAAACAATATTACAGAGCCACTGAAAGTCAGTCGTGACAAGAGAAGATCTATCCTTTATAAAATAATAAATTAACTATGAAAATCCCCAAAGTACAATTCTAGAAATTTCCACCTATCATGAGATCATATGCCTTTAAGTATTCAAAGCTTGTGGTGAAATTTCAATCCATGTAGACATTCAAAGAGATCTAGAAATGAATTTTAGGAGTATTATACTCATTTATACATGTACAATATCATCACCATGGATTATATAATTAGATTGTAGAAGTTGTCGACATTAACGATGCAGGAAATATTTACTCATGTAAATTTGAGATATATATATATATATATATATATATATACAAGAGTGTATGCATAAAATTGTTGCACGATCTACTCTAAATGAAATAATTTCAATACTTGACAGAAGAAATTTATGAATAAAGATTTCATTATTAAGTGTATGAAACGAATCAATGTATAGTCTCCCTTTTCCTGTAAATTCTCAATATGTCTATCTGTCTCGAATATCTCAAACAAGTTCATAGTACAGAGAATAGTAAAGTAAACCACAATAGCCGAACAACAAGAAGGAAATTAAAACATTCCTTTAACTAAAAACCTAAATATTTGTACATCTAATGATTCATGCCAACAAGTTTAAATAAAGAACATCAGAGTAATAACCCAACATCATGAGGATTCTTCCAAATCCTTCCAAGAGATTTTCTTATTGGAAACCAAAATACCTTCTCGAGTAGATCCTAAATTCTTGTCCAGTGCAACATCCACGCAAATATACAAAAGAAAAAGACATTGTTTCTTTTTAGTAATAGACAGAGACCAAACCAGACTCAAAAATCGATAAACCATACAAGACAACGAAGTTATCAAATGATTTTTTTTTAACTTATCTTGGAATTGCCATAGGTATGCTCCCAATTCTAGTCATGAACCGTCAATGGACTGAAAATGGAGGAGTGAGATCTATCAATCTGATGGGTACCCTCGCATCAAATAGGGCCCCATAATTAGTTACTATATCCAATCCAAAGGAATGACTTCACAAGAAAGAAAGTGATTTTCATAACTGTACAGGAGTTCTGACACCAATTCGAGAAAACATTAAACAGTGGATGGGGCATAATTTAGTTATGGAGAAATATAAGAGTCATAGAGGACACACTCAACATGATCTTCATAAGGTAAATGAAGTTAACAATCAGACAATATAATAATGCCTAATTTTAAATATAGGAGCCGGTTTTTAAAGAAAAATAATTTGACATGGTATAATCCAGACACCCTTCTCAATAATATAAGACCATGAGAAGTCCATGCAGGGTCCCCAGCTTGTTTTTACCAGTTGCATGTGTTGGAATTTCGAACCAGGGAGATATCATTAATTTGATATCTATAGTAGGATTTAGGAAATGTTATTCGGTCTTCTCCTTTGAAGTTACAGGATTTTTATGAGGATGGTGTATAGTCGAAAGATATCATAGAGTTGGATAAATAGAACTAGGTTAAGAAAACAATATTCAAACATTACAGGGAGAATACCCAACCATGACATATAACGTTATCAAAGCCTAGCATTTGACAATTCATTAACATAGATAAGAGTAAATTGCTTTTATAGTGTGGTTCTCACCCTAATAACTTAACTTATGGAATGGTTCCCTAGAGAAGTCTCACAACGAATCAATACCAAATATGATATAGAAAAAAGAAGAAGAGTGGGGAAACAACAAGCCCTAAAGGGAAAACTACTTACGAGAACCCTTAGAAGCAGCAAGAAAGAAAAAGAACAAAGTGGTAAGCCCGCTTTGGAATATTGAACATTTAGTAATGCGATAGTGAAGATACTTACTAGTCGTGAGGAAAAATCCAAAGTTCTTTCCTTTGAGATTTGGCGATAAGGGAGTAACTTACTAACAGTTAGTATAAATGTCATAGTGCATAGGTTTATCCCTCAATGATAAAAGATCAGGCGCAAATCCATAACCAGAGATACAATGATACAGTGAAACTTACCAGGCGATCGGGTAAAGATATTTCCTCCATCAAGGAAGTCCTCTCATTTGTCTTTCCCTTTGCCAAGAAAATAGAGTCGCAGAGCCAATTTTTCGGGAACATTCTCACGACAGAAGTAAAACCACTATAACCTAAAGAACCCTTACCACGTAGAATGAATGTTGCTGGTATGAAAGAAGGGTCGGGCCATGTGATGAATTAGATTTGGCACATCCATAGTGGATGAAGGGTCAGGTGATGGCCTTGAATTTTGCATGCACCATGCTCCATTAATGGCCTAGCCAGGGTTTAACTCTCATTTGAATTTTCCCTACCTTTCACATTTAATGGGTTAGGTATTAAAGAAGTGCCTATGTGATTCATGGAATCTCTTAACCCTAACCAATACTAAATCAGTGAATACAATGTTTAGTTGGAGTATCATGTGGAATGAGTGGAGCTAAACAAGTTGCTAGCATGGGAAATTGGTTTCATAATAATAGTTACATCAAATTTACCGAGGATAACTTACCCCAATCACCATCCTTATCAGAAAATGTTTTTCAAAAGGTCTATTGTTATTTGAAACAATGCAGAGAGGGGTATAACCCAACCCTTTACGATTATCCTTATTACATAAGTTCTTTTGATCAAGTAGTTTCGAGTTTAATTTTATGCATAAGTCTTAAGGCCATAAGTCCCAAAATCTTTTATAGTTCTAAGCCTATTGTATAAATACATATTCATATAGATATTAAGGTGAATATAACTTCAGGACTATAAGTGAATATTGGAATGTGGAGTATGCACATTTGTAACATTGATTCAAAATTGTAAGTTAGGTAGTAATGTTAGTCGGCAACAACCCAGACTCCAACAATTTTCCAAGTGTAGATAAGCAATATAAAGGCCTACCTTCTTTTAATTACGAATATGTTTTTAGAATGAACTCATGAGAATTTTTTTTTAATTTGATAGATTTGAGTTACATTACAACTGAGTTCACATTCAGGAATAAAATATGTTATGTATATCCTTGTCCATGTTGCTAACTATACTAACCAAGACTTAACATTCTTTACTTTCTTGAGTTTGTTTAATTCAACTAAACCAGGAATAACATAAATCAAACTAGCTCTGGGGTCAATTAATATAGAAATGTGGTTATCATGAATTTTACCTTCAACCTCTGTAATAGTGGATTGATGATCAACTTGCCTTCCATCTAGAGCTGAATTAATTTTGTGCACACTTCTTCCCACATATCCTATTGTAGAAGCTTCTTGTAGGTTATGGACTGTAGTTCTCATTGTGTAAATTAAGTGTGGAAATTTTCTCCTCAAGTGAGGTTCTACACACTCCCAACACTTCAATGGTTCTTTGGGGATGTCCCCAACTTTCTTCACTCCCAGATTAACTGGTCTACCTCCCCCTTGAGCACTCTGGGTGTTGGAATGATAGTCCTTATTTTGGAAAAAAATTTCCATATTTCAAAACGGGGTTGGTTGGAAGTCTTTCTTTCGTTGATTGATTTTGTCTTGTTTCTTGTCCTTCCATGCCTTGGGAAATTTACACCTCTATTTGTATTGATAGTAGCATATCTGAGCCTTTCTAAACACTTCATTCAAAGTCTTGGGATTGTCAAATTCAATTATGTCTTTGTACAACTGTGGTAGACATGTTAAGAATTTTTGTATCTTTACTTTTTCTTCCTTCGTGTATGGTACAAATATCAATAGTTTTAGAAATTTATTTATCATATCATCCATGGTAATTTGTATGAGTCTTAGATCATAGAATTCCTTAGAATTTATTTCATAATAGATTTCTGAAAAATATTTCTTCTTGACATATTTCTTCAAATCTTACCATTGCATTTGTTTCACTTTCAATCTCTTAGCCAATTTCAGGTCTTGCTAGCAGATACTTCCTTTTCCCTTCAAGTTGTAAATGGCAATTCGGACTTTCATGTTACTATAGTAATTGTAAATCTAGAAGTATTTCTTTATATCTAGTATATATGCTTCATCCTCTTCACTCATCCTTGATTCCTTGTCAAAGGTGGACAATTTTACTTTCTTGAATTCACCTTCCAGGTGATCTACTTGTTTTATTTTTCTTCATGTAGTTGTTCTGTTTCCTTCCATTTGTGTGTCTTCGGAAAAATTGTTCTCATTCTTTTTTTCATGACTAGAGTTTTTAGAGGACCTTTTACTAACTTCTTCCTCTTTTTCATTGTCCTTTGTGGTATTCTTTATTACTATACTGCGTAACATCATTTCATTTATTTCTAATTGGTCTTCCTATGTCTTTTTCATCTTTCTGTTATCTTCTTTAAACACTTTTAATTCCACAATGAGATTCTTCAATGTTTCCAAAACCTGGGTGTCTGAAATTCCTTCATTGTTATGCCCTGGTTCTTTAGGATATTCTTGATTTGAAGTTTATTCAAGTCTGATTTCTTCTTCATTTTGTGCTAACATTATCACAATAGACCAAAAATGTTTTATGTTTGTAACAATAAACATATTTGTTATTTTTTCTTCAACAGAAATAAAAGAATTAAAATATTTTTTCGGCCTTGACCTAAGGTCCAAACATTGTAACCTTTAGCTCTGATACCATATGTAATATACACCAAATTTCCCAATAAAAAATATTTTTGTTACAGGACATCAGATTTCCTTGATTCTTCAACATTGATTGCGAAACAGAGATAATACATTAATTACATCTATATTATTTTATCGTATGCATAGTAGAGTTACCTTAATTATTGGATAAAAAACATACATAGTCCTTAGAATGAACATGTTATCCATAATGTAGCACATAATAGACTATCATTAATCATCTATCGTCCACTTCTACATAATTCTCCTAGCTCCAATCAACAATGTGTAGTATGGAATATAGATTATAGACTATCGTATAGTCTATCCACAATA
>JZKD02S0182486.1:168670-181056 GCA_000966675.3 Picea glauca | reverse complement strand
GTCTCTCATTCCCCACATCTGTCCCACCTGGGAGTATACACCTTCACAAGCACAGTCCATCGGTGCTACACCTCCCTCTCTGGATCTCGAAAATAGGCTGGATCAGGAAGTCTTAGAGCACCGTGGCTCGAGGAGTTCCAACTTCCCTCAAAGGTTTCCAAGCAACATCTTCCCAAGATACTCTTTGTAGCCAACATTTTAACTTTTATCAACATCATCTCATCTGCGTCAACCACATGTAGTTATCATGAGAGAACATAAAAGAATTCATTTAGGAATTCCAATTAGTTTGAAAGAAAATTCAACTTTTATTCCCAAAACATGAAATTCTATTTCATGATTCATCTTGGTTGTTGCCACATTATGAATGCAACCATCCTTGTGATTTTCCACAGGCACCAAACTGCATACAATTTTCCTGCAGGACTTCATCTTGCATACTGCCAACAAATTGTCAGTATTTTATGTACTTCATAATTCAACATGTACAACATCTTATGCAATGATATTAGAATTTACCGCACCTAGCAATTCAATTACAATTACCAAACAACTTTTCCAAATAGAATGACTCGTCATTCTATGCATATGCATGTTCATAATTGACAACAGTAAGTTCATTATTTCAATTTTCTGAACATAAAATTTTATGTAGTCTCTATTCCTGTGACTACCTGGCTTGTAACTTTCCTGTTGCAATGTTTAATAGTTCCTGAAATGTTCTCAACATCATGGGTTAGCAACATTTCAGCCATTAGTATAATTATTTCCACGCAATAATATATATGCATGTACTTACAAAACACATTCAACCATTGCATTTAGTATACAATTTTATCACTTATTATGCATGAGTGCAATTCTCCATGCATTCTTATTCAGTGCACCTTGCATTGAATTACATAATGCTCTCTATCTCAGTCATGTATTTCACCACCCATGAGTTGGAATTCTGACCAATGTGTTGCCACATTCTCCATACACTTCCTGTTATCTTCCCAATTAATTGGATGCCTTCCTTTTCGACCCGAACACTACACCAAGAATATAATTTCATGGTGTTCATTAGTGTTAGCAAAAAGGTTATAGCCCAAGTTTTATTTAAAAGTAGGAAGCTTTTAGTACCTGTGTGGCTCATAACCTTTCCATATCCATACCTTGCCATATCCAACCAGGTCCTAGTCTGATACATGACTAGCTTACTGGCATTTATTCCTACAACTAGTTTTTATCTTTAATTATTTGTTTATTACCCCGTAACCAAATTAACATGACATTCTACTATGTCAATGTGTGCATTCAGAAGCTAAAAATATTTGACTTAATACAGGCCTAAAACCTTTACCACATCCAATGGTATGCATTCAATAATATGATCATGTGATTTTATAAAAATAACTCTGGTTGAGGAAATTCTTACCAAAATTTTCTTTCAACAATTATGCAAAAAGAGTGATAAAAACTCATACCTGCATGACTGCCATTAAGAAAAACAAAAATTATACTACCTGAATATTTGATAGTAGTAGAAGCTTTCATGCTTCTTTTATCAAACTTATAACCAGCACTTCATCTCTCTATTGTTTTCTTCATTATGCAACAACATCACCAACAACACTTGCAACATGCAAGCATTATTTCCTCTGGCTGACCCAACGAGCCATAACATACTTGCTGCCACAAATTGTAGCAACTTCTTTCTCCCTATAACACTTTTTCTTGTTGATCCCAGAAGTATTCAATTCCTCTCAGATTCCTAAATCTTCTTGTGCTCTCCACTGTAATCATTGTGCATGATTATTCCTTCCCTGAGAACTTTCAACGCAGTGCCCCCACCTCAGCAGGGTCTTATGACCTCTTGGTCAATGGATCTTCAACTCTTAGAGCTGGAGCAACTCTTTGGGTCCCTACTAGAACCTCCACGAAACAAATCCACAGGCCTTGCACGAAACCTCACCTGCAAGAACTAGGGGCGGCACAAGTTTCTTCTACGTGGCCACTGACTATGACCATGCGCCTATCCAAAAGATTTTTTGGGATTTCACATACTGAGTGTTTCGATATGAGTCACCCTCAACTTTCTCTATCCCTGAAATATGAAACAAGAGTCTAGCATGTGCTAGCTCTTCCCTTAACTTCCACTGGAGTTACCATTAGTTATGACCTGGGGCCCCAACTTTCGAGCGCTATAGGACTTTACCCTTCGCGAACTTAGAGGATTAGCTCTCATCCTTTCTCCCGAGGTCCAAAATCCTGAACCCCATTTTACTCAGATCAAAGGTCCATGGCTTTCTGGGTTTGACGGTCCAGATCAATTCCTCGCGAATCAACAATTCTCGTTTCGAGATTTTTGAGAACAACTTCCTCCATTCTTCCAAATTTCGATTTTCTAATTTCTCGAAGAAAGGAATCAATGTTTCTATCTTCCTTGAGATCAACGGTTCAATACCTCCCATGAGATTTCGAGTGTTGAATGACTCTTAGCGTTATCCTCCTTGCAGTTTATTTTGATCTAACGATGCACGACTATCGACGCTTCTCCCTCCAAGGATTCCTACCGTCCATTCATGTTCTCAATGAATTATTTCCAAATATCTTGGTGTCAATTCTTCTGGACTTGAATTCCTCCCTAACTTAAAGGATTTTGAATATTTCAAAGGCTTCGACAGTGTTTTCCCTCCCGAGCTTCGGTTAATGAAATTTTAACTTCACCTTGCCGCACACTTGTGCTCTGCATGTGAACTTGCATTGTTTCCCTCTGAGCTTTTAACTTACTCAGTCTCAAAAGGGACTCGACCCTTATGTGTTTTCCAAAAGACTTTATGGTGCACTCTTGTCACCCTCTATGCTCGTCTCCTGGTGTCTTTCGAACTTAAAACAAGTTCCCTCTATAAGCACTCCTTGCGCTTGACATGTACACTCTACATACAAAAGTTCTACGCTATATCTTCTGAGCTTTGTTTTCTTAACTGGAAGCATTATGTGTCTCTTCCATTTCTTTTCACTTTGTGGCAATTCAAATTAGTTTTGGCACTCGTCAACCTTTTGCAATACAATGCATAGATGACTATAATTTGTCAGGCCTTCATTTGTTGACAATTCCTTCATCATTCATAAACAATCCAATTTAAGAAAATGTTTCAATTTCATGAATTTTCCGAGCTNTCATGGGTTAGCAACATTTCAGCCATTAGTATAATTATTTCCACGCAATAATATATATGCATGTACTTACAAAACACATTCAACCATTGCATTTAGTATACAATTTTATCACTTATTATGCATGAGTGCAATTCTCCATGCATTCTTATTCAGTGCACCTTGCATTGAATTACATAATGCTCTCTATCTCAGTCATGTATTTCACCACCCATGAGTTGGAATTCTGACCAATGTGTTGCCACATTCTCCATACACTTCCTGTTATCTTCCCAATTAATTGGATGCCTTCCTTTTCGACCCGAACACTACACCAAGAATATAATTTCATGGTGTTCATTAGTGTTAGCAAAAAGGTTATAGCCCAAGTTTTATTTAAAAGTAGGAAGCTTTTAGTACCTGTGTGGCTCATAACCTTTCCATATCCATACCTTGCCATATCCAACCAGGTCCTAGTCTGATACATGACTAGCTTACTGGCATTTATTCCTACAACTAGTTTTTATCTTTAATTATTTGTTTATTACCCCGTAACCAAATTAACATGACATTCTACTATGTCAATGTGTGCATTCAGAAGCTAAAAATATTTGACTTAATACAGGCCTAAAACCTTTACCACATCCAATGGTATGCATTCAATAATATGATCATGTGATTTTATAAAAATAACTCTGGTTGAGGAAATTCTTACCAAAATTTTCTTTCAACAATTATGCAAAAAGAGTGATAAAAACTCATACCTGCATGACTGCCATTAAGAAAAACAAAAATTATACTACCTGAATATTTGATAGTAGTAGAAGCTTTCATGCTTCTTTTATCAAACTTATAACCAGCACTTCATCTCTCTATTGTTTTCTTCATTATGCAACAACATCACCAACAACACTTGCAACATGCAAGCATTATTTCCTCTGGCTGACCCAACGAGCCATAACATACTTGCTGCCACAAATTGTAGCAACTTCTTTCTCCCTATAACACTTTTTCTTGTTGATCCCAGAAGTATTCAATTCCTCTCAGATTCCTAAATCTTCTTGTGCTCTCCACTGTAATCATTGTGCATGATTATTCCTTCCCTGAGAACTTTCAACGCAGTGCCCCCACCTCAGCAGGGTCTTATGACCTCTTGGTCAATGGATCTTCAACTCTTAGAGCTAGAGCAACTCTTTGGGTCCCTACTAGAACCTCCACGAAACAAATCCACAGGCCTTGCACGAAACCTCACCTGCGAGAACTAGGGGCGGCACAAGTTTCTTCTACGTGGCCACTGACTATGACCATGCGCCTATCCAAAAGGTTTTTCGGGATTTCACATACTGAGTGTTTCGATATGAGTCACCCTCAACTTTCTCTATCCCTGAAATATGAAACAAGAGTCTAGCGTGTGCTAGCTCTTCCCTTAACTTCCACTGGAGTGACCATTAGTTATGACCTGGGGCCCCAACTTTCGAGCGCTATAGGACTTTACCCTTCGCGAACTTAGAGGATTAGCTCTCATCCTTTCTCCTGAGGTCCAAAATCCTGAACCCCATTTTACTCAGATCAAAGGTCCATGGCTTTCTGGGTTTTACGGTCCAGATCAATTCCTCGCGAATCAACAATTCTCGTTTCGAGATTTTTGAGAACAACTTCCTCCATTCTCCCAAATTTCGATTTTCTAATTTCCCGAAGAAAGGAATCAATGTTTCTATCTTCCTTGAGATCAATGGTTCAATACCTCCCATGAGATTTCGAGTGTTGAATGATTCTTAGCGTTATCCTCCTTGCAGTTTCTTTTGATCTAACGATGCACGACTATCGACGCTTCTCCCTCCAAGGATTCCTACCGTCCATTCATGTTCTCAATGAATTCTTTCCAAATATCTTGGTGTCAATTCTTTTGGACTTGAATTCCTCCCTAACTTAAAGGATTTTGAATATTTCAAAGGCTTCGACAGTGTTTTCCCTCCCGAGCTTCGGTTAATGAAATTTTAACTTCACCTTGCTGCACACTTGTGCTCTGCATGCGAACTTGCATTGTTTCCCTCTGAGCTTTTAACTTACTCAGTCTCAAAAGGGACTCGACCCTTATGTGTTTTCCAAAATACTTTATGGTGCACTCTTGGCACCCTCTATGCTCGTCTCCTGGTGTCTTTCGAACTTAAAACAAGTTCCCTCTATAAGAACTCCTTGCGCTTGACATGTACACTCTACATACAAAAGTTCTACGCTATATCTTATGAGCTTTGTTTTCTTAACTGGAAGCATTATGTGTCTCTTCCATTTCTTTTCACTTTGTGGCAATTCAAAATAGTTCTGGCACTCGTCAACCTTTTGCAATATAATGCATAGATGACTATAATTTGTCAGGCCTTCGTTTGTTGACAATTCCTTCATCATTCATAAACAATCCAATTTAAGAAAATGTTTCAATTTCATGAATTTTCCGAGCTTTGCTCGGCTCTGTACTTTTGGGTGATAGCTCCCTCTTTATTAGTCCCTACCCACGTAATCAAGGGTCATGACCAAGTGCTAGACTACTAGGTGCTACTCGGGCCTTCAACCTTCGAAGAGTTTAAGGCACACACTAGTATCTCCTGGAGTTACGATTTACCGAATTTGCATAAATCGGGTGGATCGATGGTCTACATTTACCCAACATCCAATGGTTAAAATTAGTTGTGGTTCTTCCATCTTCAAAGATTTTGGGGACTTCAGGACTTCGAGTTTAGATCCTTGAGGCTTTCAGACTTTCTTTCCTTTCCAACCCCCAACTTCCAAAAATTTGATTTCCTTACCCTCCGGGCCCATAGAGCATAACTATATCCCTCAACCACGGTGGCACGTGGCACGTTTAGGAGGGTCCACATCACCTTAAATGACGTCATTAGGTCCCACCATGCTCACTTTTATTTTCGACCCACTGACACATGGTACATAGATATAGAGTGGAAGATAGATGGTGGAAGGTGAAAGGAGGAGGCAATCGTGAGGAGATGATAGGGGGACCCACACAAAGTCACCCATTTCGGACCCCCCCCCTCTTATTAAAGGTAGAAAGGAAAAGGGGGTCCTGAATCCAATCTTTTTCGTAGATCCAAGCACCCCAATATAAGTTGTCGAAACCTACGTACTCAATTCTAGATCCCCCCCCCCCCTTGTTAAAGGTAGAACGATGAAGGGGGTTCAGAATGGAACCCTAGCGGTAGATCTAGGCGTGCAGATTCTGGCCACCCAGATTTTCTCGCCGCTTAACRAAACGTGCATTTTTCGACCCAACTTAGGGTAAGTGGTTTCTTACCCCACCCTTTCGCCAAAATTATGATCTATCATCTACTCGATCCAACGGTCAAGTTCCTCTCCTACGATCTACGGTGTAGATTGTTTTGGGTTTCTGTGTCTCAGTGCTCCCGAAAGGCTTCTCGGATATCATTCTGGCACCTTCTTTGGATCTAATGGTCGTAAGGGATCTCCTTTCCTCCCGATCAGATCCAACAACTCCAACACTTCATGCATTGAGCTCTCTCTCTCTCCCTTTGTCCATATACCACACCGGCTATGGGTTCTATAATACCACTACACCTCCTGATCTTTTTAACACAACCAAGTGATTCCTTGACACTCAAGAACATTCTGAGGTTTGAAATTGGCCCTCCTAACACAATTTCTTCTCAAAACCTTGATCCAACGACCACTTATCCGGCCCATCGAGGCTCAGCATTGAAACTAGGCTCTGATACCATACTGTAAAACTCTCGTCTGTCATCCATCCCCTAGCCGAGGAAGGCGCTAATTTGTGGAACAACATCATTTTTATGCTTGATTAATAGCATGCATTTAAAACAGGTTAAACACATTTAAGCTCAGAGTAAGCGCAAGATTACTGCTAACATGCAGATTTAATGGAATTAATAGTAATACATGATTACAACAAAATACATGATAAATATAAGCAACACAAGCATGTGAAACATAATTAAAACATAAGTTGATACTTGTCTTTGTAAACCTTGGTGATTCTACCAACCACGTACAAGCCTTCCATGAACCTCCCAGCCTTAGACCACACTGCTCATCAAGCTCAAAAGTGGGTCACCCTCGAGCTGGGACTAAGATCCACCCCAAGGCAAGGAATCCTAGGCTAGGCTGAGGTTACAGGAAAAACACACAGTCACAAAGGAAGGATCCTCTCCCAGGAACCACTTATGCCCATTGCCCACAAACTCTCCTTCCCCACATGCATGTCCCACCCTAGGAGTATACACCTTCTCTGTCACCTAGACAGTCCTTTGGCTAATAACCTCCCTTGCCTTGGGCTTTAGCAACAAACTAGACCGGAAATCTTCGAGCTCTGTGGCAGCTATAGGGTTCCTTCCAGGAGCTCTCTCCTTCCTCCACGTACTCTCTCACCTAGAGAGAGTCACTCATAGGCTAGGAAACTTGTCCTTTTAGCCTCAACCACCTCTCTCATCTTGAGATAGTGTTGTATATACTAGCCAACAACCCACACACGGTCAAGCACTGCACAACCACCACAATCAACTGGAACCCAGACATGAACACCCCAGGGTAGAAACAGACAGATGCAACAGCATAACCAGGCTCAACAAGAACTTACATCGGCCAGCAAGCCACATGCAGTCCAACATTTCATGGCCACAACAGTCAACTGGGAAAACAAACACGGGCTTCCCAAACAGGTAATAGACACATAATTCAACCCAACCAGGCTCAACAATCATGGGATAGTCTCACGGTTATGATTTCGGGATTGCACAAGGGGTACAGAGATCCCACACACAAGCTCAATTGTTCAAGCAAGGAATCTGAGAACAAAACTCCAGACAGAGGTTGATCAGGGATGGTCACCAGCTCAGATGGAATAGTCGATGACAAATGCGAGAGGAACCCCCAACATGGCTAAACTCAACTATTTTATCTACATGTGCTTGGGTTGACACTTGTCACCCATGAAGTTGCATGCGCTTCATCAGCATGGGTTCCTTCCCATTTGGCAGTCCCTCGTCCTTCCCCAAGAACTTAGGATAAAACATCACATTCAACATAATTCACATGTCTTTTTGGAATAATAATAAAATATTATTCCCAAGGAATTAAGCCCCTAGGCTTATCCCCTAAGCTCAACACTTAGCCCCTCTTCCCACCTTCCAACCCCTAATCTCTTACCCACTTTATGGGGGCTTAGTACCCCATCAATCATTCATCCTGGTCAATCTGCACACAGCAGTGTTTATATTTTTATTAGTGTTCTGCATAGATTACATATACAAAAGCAGGCTCTTGGCCTTCAACACTTAGGCTCTTTGGCCTAACAACCACATAAGCCCACCAACTTATATAAACTTGGCTCACCAGCCTATAAAACACAATTACAATTTTTAATGTAAGATTTATACTTCACAGACATGATTTACAATAGGGCTCGGCCTTGGGAACATTACACTTCCCATGAGGTAATGTCTCCATTTTCTCAGAGCGTGAACGATTGCTGCCAACTCCAAATCGCGAGTGGCATAATTCTTTTCGTGCTCTTTCAGCTTCCTAGACTCATAACAGATTACAAATCCATTATGACTGAGAACTCCTCCCAACCCTTCTTTACACGCATTTGTGCACACCACTAAATTCACATTTGGATCTGCAATCCTCAAGATTGGAGCATTGGTTAACAGTTGCTTCAATCACTGGAAACTTTTCTCACACTCTTCAGTCCACTGAAACGTTTTCTCCTTCCTTTGCAAGGAAGTGATAGGGTGAGCTATATTTGAGAACCCTTCAATAAACCTTCTATAATATCCCGCTAGACCCATAAAGGATCTAACTTCCACTACATTCCTTGGTGTTGACCATTCTCTGATGGCCTCAACCTTCTCGGGATCCATGGCGATCCCTTCTTCTGAAATAATGTGCCCCAAATAATGGATCTGCCTTTGATAAAATGATCATTTGCTCAACTTGGCATACAGCTGGTGTTCTCTCAACACTTGCAGCACCATCCTCAGGTGTTGTTTTTGCTCTTCCTCTGACTTGGAATACACCAAAATGTCATCCAAGAAGACTATGACAAACTTGTCTAGATATTCCCTGACTACACCATTCATCAAGCACATAAAAATAGCAGGTGCGTTCGACATCCCAAAYGGTACCACTKTGAACTCATAATGACCATACCTTGTTCTAAAGGCGGTCTTGYTGATGTCTTCATCCTTTATTCTTACCTAGTGATATCCCGATCTGAGATCTATCTTCGAAAATATTTCCACACCTTTCAACTGATCAAAAAGATTGTCGATCCTCGACAGAGGATACTTGTTCTTGACAGTTACTTTGTTCAACTGTTTGAAATCAATGCACAACCTCAACGTTCCATCCTTCTTCTTTACGAATAGGATYGGGGCACCCCAAGGGGAYACACTTGGGAAAATGTACCCATTCTTTAGAATCTCTTCAAGCTGCAATTGCAACTCTTTCATCTCTGGCGTGCTCATTCTATAAGGAGTTTTTGACACTGGAGTTGCTCCAGGCATCAAATTTATAGAGAAATCGATGTCTCTCTTCGGAGGTAGTCTGGGTACCTCTTGAAATACATCTTCAAACTCTATTAGTACTGCATGATCCTCAATACTTGACACCTTATCCTTAGGCATTTCCACCACATGGGCTACAAATAATTGATAGCCCTTTCTGTAGCACTTCTTCAGCTGCATTGCTGAGATTTCTCTAACAACCACAGCTCTAGGAATTCCTTGAACTGTTTTCTGGTTCCCCTCCTCATCCAGGCATGTAAATTCCTTGTTACGATAGTCCAGGAAGGCATGGTTCTGGTCTAACCAGTCCATCCCAATTAAACACTCATAAGAGCCTAAAGGCAGAATATTCAATTCAGCCTTCGTGCTCAATCCCTTCATGTCCACAAGACAGGACTTAACCAACTCAGTGACTTTCCTCTTGGTTCCTGTATCCAACTGCATTAACCAAGAATTTTCATGTTTGCTTCTTGATAAATGCAAACTTTCCACCACCCTAGGATCTACATAACTATGGCTAGCCTTTGAATCAATTAAAATAATAAATGGTTGGTTGTTAATCATACCTTCCACTTCAATCATGTGCCATTGAAATTCATCTTGCTTGTTGTCCAAGGCCGCATAGATCCTTGGCATTCTACTGCCCATATCCTCCACTGTTTCAGCTTGTTGAACATTATGGAGGGCTCTCGCTTTATCTTTTGTGTGGGGGCAATCTCTGTACCTATGGTTTCCTTTACAACCCCAACACTCCATAGGTGGTGGTCTTGGCATTTCCCCACCCACTTTAGCCTTCCTAGGCTCTCTAAATGATGGTTGTCCTTGAGGACTATTTCTAAAAAAGGGAGGCTTGTTTCCCTTCTGCCTATGCTCTTTCCTGAACTTCTTCTGATCATCCCAAGCCTTCTGAAAAGTAGGTTTTTCTCTTTGTTGCTCATACAATCATTTCTCCCTTCTTATTGTTTCTTCCATAGTCTTAGGATCATACTACTAAATCTTGTCACCAATGGCAGGTGGTAGTCCACTCAGATACCTCTGAATCTTGACAGCCTCATCTTTGATTAATGGAACATACTTCAGTAATTCCAAAAACCTCTATTCGTATTCATCAATGGTCATGTTGCCCAGCTTGAGTTCGAAGAACTCCTTCATCTTTCTTTCATAGTATATTTTAGTCAGGCATTTACTCTCAAAATACCTCTTGAATTCCTTCCAAGTGATATCTTTCTCTCTAATGTTTTTCACCTGCACAAGTTGAGCCCACCACATGGATGCTTTTCCTTTTAGTTGATACATCACAATTCTTCCTTCTGCATGAAAGGAATAATTCTGCAGTTGGAAATATTTCCTCATGCCAAGAAACCATGTTTTAACATCTTCCTCCTTCTTATGTTCTCCATCAAACGTTGGAGGCTTGATCTTGTTCATTTCCCCTTTCAATCCATCCCAGATCTCTTGTGCTTTCTAGTAGGACATGGGCTTGAACTCCTATGTGCTTCCCTACTAGAATGATTTGGGGAGCGACGACGATGTCCACTGACACTCCTTGATCTTATTTTCCTCTCAGGGGTCCTGACACTCCTTGATCTTATTTTCCTCTCAGACTTCCTGCGACTCTTTGTCATGCTTGAGTCACTCTCCTTTTCCAATATCCTTTCTATTCTTTCCAAGCTCTTCAACATATTTAAGTTGAATTCACCCTGTTGATCCCTAACCCTCATGAGCTTTCACCTATCGGCTCGGCAAGCCTGGGCATATTTCTAAAATATTTCAATAATTTTCATCACATGCCCATCCTTATCAATCTCTTTTCCGTGTCCATTAGAGTTTGATCCTTCGACTCCCAAGTTAACATTCCTTCCTTCTCTTTCATTCTCTGAATTGGAGGCAATCTGCACCTCTTCCATTCTCTTCTCTCAATGATAACCCTATTCGATTATGGCACTTGCTAAGCTTCTACAACACATGTGCAGACAACCAGAATTTGCCAGGCCTTCTTTTCTTGACAATTCCTTCATCATTCATAAACAATCCAATTTAAGAAAATGTTTCAATTTCACGAATTTTCTGAGCTCCGCTCATCTCTGTAATTTTCAGGACTTCGAGACTTTGGGTTTCAGGGTTTCGGTCCTTGAGGATCTCATACTTGCTTCCCTCTCCAACCCTCTATTACCGAAAATTCAATTTCCTTACCCTCCAGGCCCATAGAGCACAACTATCTCCCACATCCACAGTGGCAAGTGGCACCCTTAGGAGGGTCCACGTCACCTTCGGTGACATCATCAGGTCCCACCACTCTTACTTTTCTTCTCGACCCACTGGCATGGGGTACACTCCCATGTGTCCACATTCATTCCAAGTGAAATCCAAGGGTCAGACCTTTCTCATATCTACGGCGCAGATCCTTTCGGTGTTTCGAGGTTTCGTATACCAGGATTTCGTGACCTATGAAAATGAGGGGTCTTGCCCTTTGGTTTCTTGGGTGCCAAAACGCTGACCGACAGCCACGTGTCCCTCTGATGGAAGGTCCTGATGAAGAGGTCGAAATGGGAATAAGGTGGGTGAGGATGGCGTTGATTGGAGGTGAGATATAGAGTGGAAGACAGATGGCGGAAGGTGAAAGGTGGAGGTAATCATGAGGAGATGATAAGGGGACAAAGTCGCCCATTCCGGAACCCCCCCCTTATTAAA